>JANRMJ010000001.1:70358805-70388468 GCA_025584955.1 Alethe diademata
ATGATAACCGGGATTTTGGCGGGGGGGTGGGGGGGGTGGGGATTCCCTCATGAAAGGTTTCATTGTCTCAGGGCACAAAATCCCAAGGGCCATTTTCAGGCACCCTTGTATCATCCACAAAAGTCTGTACATTTTCTCAAGGATCAAGGAAGAAAATTCCTACTGGGGATGATTTGATGTGTAGACATCACCTGGTTACTGGTTCCACTCCTATAAGTGATGAATCATAAGATAAAACCAAACAGAAGTTTTGTGGTAAACTGTGGGAATTTTGCTAAAGGCTAAGGGGGCACTGATGCAGAAATATAGGAGGAAGCTGTTTGCAGAGGCACAGAAGGAGATATCCCAGCAAATCATTCCTTATGGAGACCTAGGGCTCTGGGCTCCTAGGGAAATCTGCCTGAGCCAAGAGGATCCTGTGAAGCAGGAAGAGCAGTGAAGCAAGAAAATGTTCATGGCATTTATTACTCTATATATTTGAGTTATGCCAGAAGGTGACATTTTGGCCATACGTAGACTTTAAAAGAGCATGGATATCTGCTTTCTTTTCTGTATGTTGTTTGTATATTCCCAGTGACCAGCTTCCTATTGTAAGGGGAGCAAGGTGAGGCATAAACCAAAAATAAAGTCAAACAAACTGCTTAGGCAACAAGGTTTGATTTGTCTTGATGGAATAAGACAAACATTTTCTCCTTGTAGGATACATATTTGGCCACAGAGGACAAAACCAGTCCTGAAATATATGCAGATGTCTCTCACAAGTGGGATATTGTGGGATTCAAGAGACTCAATCTAATGAACATCCACAGAGCTTTGGCATAATAAATAGATTACTGAGGATGCTGTCATGGATATCTACACTGACATGCATCTTTGGAAATACATGTGATGGCAATCAACTAAAAGCAACATATTGTCATTACATCTGCATTTCACTGCAAGACGTCTAAATGAGTTAGGTATTCAAAACTGTGCCATTTTAAAAGTAGAGAATGCTCAAGAAGGAGCCAAGAGATACAAAAGATCATGCTAGCATAAGAGGTTGGAAAATTAGAATTTACATTGTTCTTCAAATAGAAAGTTAAATGTTAAATTGCATCCTATAAGTATGAGGAATTAGTTGTAGGCATTACCTGGTTTATTAAGAAATTTGTCTGCTTTTGATCGTCTCAATTTTTTGTGCCTGAAAGTAAATAAGACTACCAAGGAAAGAGTGTGAAACATCAAAAAGAAATAAAAATATTTGCAATATTATAACTGCTAGTCTTGTAAATTGCTTCTGGTTTTATCAGATAAGGAATTTGGGTTTTGGTAGTACCAGCTGCAGATAAGTGAAAGTCATATTTAAAGACTATATTGCAGTTTTGCTTTCTGGTAGATCAAAGTTCTCGACATCTGAGAGATCAATTAGCTACAGTGAAAAAACAAAATATTATCAGAGGTCCAGAAAATTGTTGTACCCTTTATGCTTCAAGACAGTATAGAAAATTGAATTTAGGCTAAGTTGAAGACAACAGTATAATGAATCAATCAATTTAACATTCCAGTCCAGTGCAAGCAACGCTGCGTGTCAGATCATATGACAAGGAATTCACAGGTCAGACTGAACGATACAGGGAGGTTCCTGCAGAACAGGGAATGTGGTAGGAAACATGAATCATGACATGGCATGAGCCAAGGTTCTCTCTGGAGACTACATTCCCTGCTAGCTGCCACACACTACTTCCCTTTCATGCATTACATAAAAGTTCTCAGTAGGGCCACGTTCTATGTCTGGAATAGAAGAGGAATTGTAACTGAACTGGAAAAGCATTACCTGCAAATCTCAAAGCTCAGCAATATGACATAAGCACAGATATGTGAATTGTACATAATGCTGAGGTTAGACAGGTCTGAAAATAACTCTCTGTAGGCACAGGCAAAAAAAAAAAATTAAAATCTTGTGTCTTCTGTTTTCCCAGTCTATGCTACCAAACAGTTTTGGTAATTACATTCTCAACAAGTCATCTTTGGGGTGCAAGGAACTTCATTGTTCATTAGCAATGGTTCAGGTCAGAGAAAATCTGCCAAAAAACGTAGAAATACAGATAGCAAAGGTAAATAGAGACCTAGTTTAGTTTAATTTAAATTGTCTTAAAACTTGCTCCAACAAAATTTGTTGTAGTTCAAAAATGTTGTATGCTTTTTGTACACTGAGACTGTGATTCTGTTTGAAGCATTACTTCCAAGAAACCTTGCGCATCCTTCTGGATTTCCAGTTTCTATAAATGTGACCAAGCCACTTTCTCGTTTTGCACAAGGCTGTCTGATAAAGAAGTTTTCACAGAGACTTGAAGTATCAGACATGTACAAAACTGATTCAAAAACTAAAGAACAATTATTGTTAATTTAAGGAAAACTTAAAATATTTTTTTAGCCTTTACATACACCTGGAACTTTATAGTTCATAGCTCCTGAATTGTGCTGATTTTTCAGTAACAGAAAAGATTTCTTTTTTTTTAATGGAAAGCATACTGTTTAAATGGAAAATGACCATGAGGAGTTCTTAACATTTTCTTTTCCCTTTCTCTGCTGCGTAAAAGAAAATGTAGTACAGCAGCAACTGAAAAAGAAGGTAAATTATTTTTATGATAGTTTTTCTCTACTTGAGAAAAATAAAAAACCTGGTTGGTAAAGGAAGCAATACAGAATTGTCCTCTTTTGTTATTGGTCAAATACCTAAATTTTTTCTGGGGAACATTGAGAAGAAAATCACCTAAAGAAATGGAGGGTTTTTTTTTTGTTTTTTTGGTAGATATGGCTTGAAAAATATCTTTGAGATGAGCTTAATATCTCCCCGAGCCCCTCACATACTACTGACTAAATCCCCAGTGCCTGTCATGGATGCTTTGTTTTCTACACTTAGGAGTTAAGTGTGCTATTGAGGAGCTGAATACCACCATTTAAGTGTACTCAGTGTTTGTGTACAGGGCAAACTGAAGATTGACATATTTTCCTCCAGGTTCCTCCCTGGATGAGTCAAACTCCAGTGTAGAAACATAATTATGTTTGCAGGCACAGGCCCTGATAAAGGGCAGGAAATGCACAGTGGCACTGACAGTTGCCCACTTGCCTTCAAATGAGGAAAGAAAAGGGTCTGTCTGCACCCTATTGAAAGATGATCATAATCAGCTACTCCAAACTTGCTACAGAGAAATTCAGCATACACACAAGACTTTATTGACAGAGATGACATAACAGATTCAGTGTGCTTGCCACTCTGCTTCTCCTGCAGATGTAATCCTGCAGCGTGGCTCATAGTGAGAGAGGATTTTCAGATGCTTATTGAAAGCTCTGGCTTATAGAATAGCTCATTTTGTCCCTGTTCCTTGGTTCTGGTTCCTAGAGCCTGCTGCTCAGCTGATGCTGAAGCAGAGAAAGAGATATGTCTCTGCTAACTGCAGGTGTTGATATTTGTAGCATTATCTGACAATGGGGCTTTGGCTGATGTGAGAAACTAGCTTTGGATCAGGCCACCAGCTTAAAATCAAAGTTCAAGAAGGAAAAATTCAAGGAAAATTAGTATTTTCACTTCACTGTCCTCTGCTATTTTATAATATCACCATAAGTTGAACAGAAATTGCAAATGTCTGAAAATGTCCTGAGACCTGTCCTGTCCTGGACTTCTGGGTACAATGAGTACATGTAATTCTTATTGGATGTTTAATTTAGGTAGAGACTTTGCACATGTGCAGGACTGTTGGCCATTAATGCCTTGAGTAGCTGATTGAACTGCCAGCTGCCTTCACCCAGAATGCTGCAGAAAAATCATTTGACAAAATTTTGGATAATCTCTCCTGGTGGAAATTTCAGAGAGACCCAGGGATTCTCTATCACTCACTGCTAGGTAGTACATGGGTGTTTCAGAGTCTGCCTCAATTACCAGCCTGGGTGGAAAATCTTCCCCATCCCAGACGTCCCTCTATGCAGTTCTACATGCAGTTTACCATGTAGGTATGTATGTAAGTTAATAGTAAAATTAAAATTTCACCTGTATAGACAGGGGTTTGCTGGAGGCTGATTACTGCTTTTCCTTAAGGAGCGTTTCAATCATTCAGATGCCTTACTGGCTTACTGTGGAACCTTCAATTTTTTGATGAAAGAAGTGTAATTTAGAATATATGCTATTTATAATTAATTTATTTCGTCTGAAGTAAACAAAGTCCATTTGTAAATTTATGCATCTTAAGGAGTTTGATTTTCGTTATGCCTTCTCCAGAATCTTCTGTTACAAAATAATTAGAAATAATTTTAAAAAAGAGAGACAGCATTAATTGCATTTATATATAAAACATGTAATTTCTTATTCTGAGATTCGACATTTATACATTTTAAAAATCAATAGCTATGTAGAAGAACAGTGGCTGTGTGCCAATTTTTGCTTGAATGAATTGACACACATGCCAGAGGATAGGAAACTTTATGAATTTTTTTTTTGCTGCAGGATGTGTCTTGAAAATTTTGCAAAAATTATGCCATCTGGTTATCTGTTTGCCCATTATCAACCATAAAGTAAGGTGGAATAAATGTAGTTTATTCAGCCTCACTAGATTCAAACTAAATCAAAAGCTAAATTTGTTTGATCTAGTATAGCAAGATATGTCTGCTGGGATTGATTAAAGTAAAAATACTGAGTGCCACAATCCTGGAGTATATTTCAACATCAAAGATGTTTCATTTAGTTCTTTGAATACAATATGAAGATAACAGATAAAACCATTCTGTAATGCTAAATCCTTAGGACTGAAACGCCTGTAAATTAATTTACACACATAATAATAATTCCAGCACACTGGAGTGTCATGGTCTGACAGATTTAGGAATTTTTATTTGAAGTCATTAATAAAATAATGTCCATTATGCAAAAAATAATTTTCAGCACATTTTATACTAGTACCATAGAATTGCAGCACCTATCACCAATGACTGAAAGAGAGTATTTGTTGGAAAAATTATAGATTAATTGTGCAGCATATATTAATTTCTATAATGCTACTGAAAGTGAAGCAGCTACAGCATAACCATTGAAAATCTGATCCATGTCTATCTTTGACATACCAAATTGTTTTATTTGTTAGAGGTTATTTCAAATGTCAAATTCATAACATTGGAGCACTTTCTTCATACGAGCCGCTTTTCAGAACTGGAACTTTCTGAAGTAGTAAGTCTTTTAAAAACCTAATTAAGGGGTTCTCAAATTTATCTTTGGAAAAAGTATGTTAGTTAGGATGGTATTTACCTCACGAACACATAACCACCCAAAAGCTAGTATTGCAGTTTGGCTAGCTAAATTTAAAAAAATATGCAAAAGAAACCTCAAAAATCCACCCACAAAATAAAAATGAGAATTAGTATTTTGGATGCCTTGAAAATTTTGACCCTAATTTTTTTGTTATTGTTTCTTTATCAGAGAATCAAATGTTTAAACTATGATTGTGAAAATATTATTTGCCTCCTTTTACTTTTAGTACTTCAGGAGGTATATATAATTTGAATATCAATGGTTGAGTGTCTAATTTCTCTTGTGTTTAATTTAAAGACAGGATAATAAATTTCTGAAACATCTTCTTTCTTTCAGCTACCAGATGGGTTTCCATAGGTTGGACTCTGGGCTATAATTCTGAAGAATCTGCATTATTTTTCATTTCAAAAATTTTGAAATATTGTGAAATCTATAAAATCTCTTTTCACAGAAAGTGGAGGAAAAATATTTCTCTGCATCATATCTTTGTGGAAAACTGAGGAGTGTGTAGGACTAAATATGTGTTTAGCACCTAGTGCTTGTTTCTTGCATCTATTTAGGCTTTAAGCTGGGATGGTCACTATGACAGTTCTGTAGAAAACAGGAACTGGTGACTACTTACTCTACACTCAACAAATCAAATAATTTTCCAGACTGCATGAACCACTACATTTGATACATAAACAGCTCATCCTCCTGTGCAGCAAAACAAGCCAGTGGGGAAGAAGACTGGTCTGTCTGAACAGAGAGCTTTGGCAGGAAAAGGAGAGTTTTGTCCTTTGGAAGGACAGTTATTATCATGATGAATTTTCATCTTTTGTTTGATATAGAGGAAAACACAGCGGCAAAGAATGAGGAAAGGTGGAACTACTTAATAACTTTGACTCAGTCTTCGAGAGTAAGTTGTTGTCAGTATACTCCTTGAGCTGCCAGTCTTCCTAGAGAAGAGGGAAAGGGTGTGGAACAAAAGTCCCACAATCCAAGGGAAAATGGTCAGCAACATACTACACAAATTTGACACACATAAATCTAGGGACCAAATGGAATATACACATGGGTGCTCAGAGAACTGGAAAAAGTGTTCAATGAGCTGTTTTCCATAATTTATCAGAGGTTCTGTCTAACTGGAGAATTCTCTGTTGACTGGAGGCTGGCAAATATTATTCTTATCTAGAATAAGGGCTGGAGGGAAGTTTTGGAAAACTACAGGTCTTTCAGTCTAACCTTGGCTCTGGGTAATATCATGGAGCAGATCACCTGGAGTGCTATGACACAGCATGCATAGGACAAATAGGAGCTCAGGCCCAGCCAGTGTGGATTTATGAAAGACATGTCCTGCTTGCATCCAGTTGGTGGATATTGTTGACCTAGACTTTAATAAAGCTTTTGACAATATTTTCTCCTGAAGAAACTAGGTGCTAAAGGCTTCAAGGGATGTATCTTTGCTGGGTAAAATCTTGTCTGGATGAAAAAACCCAGCGTGGTGGTGAATGGACTGAAAGACAGCTGGTGGCCAATCACTACTGGGCTTCCCCACGGCTCAGTGTTGGGGCCAGCTGTGTGTAATATCTTTACAAATTAACTTATCAAGGAGATCAAGAACACCTTCAGTGAGCTTGCAGTCAACACCATGTTGGGCAGGAGTGTTGATCTGCTGGAGGATATGAGGGCTCTGCAGAGGGATATGGGCAGGATAGATCTATGGAACAAGTCCAGTTGTATCAGGTTAAACAAGGTGAATGACCTCCATTTGGGTCACAACCACACAGGCTAGAAGAGAGGCTGGAAAGTGGCCCAGAAGAAAAGGATCTATGGGTGATGTTTGACAGCTGTTTGAACATGACCCAGCATGTGCTCTGGTGGACAAGAAGGCCAATTGCACCCTGGTGTGTATCAGCAATAGTGTTCCCAGCAGGACAAGGGCAGTGACTGTGCCTCTGTACTCAGCACTGGTGAGGTACTGGAGGGTGTCCAGAGAAGGGCAACAGAGCTGGGGAAGGGTGTGGAGCACAAGTCTGATGAGCAGCACCTGAGGGAACTGCAGAAAAGTAGGCTATGGGGACACCTTATTGCTCTCTACCTGAAAGGGGGTTGTAGGTAGCGGTGGGGGAGTTGGCTTCTTCTCCTAAATAGTAAGTGATAAAACAAAAGGAAATGACCTCAAGTTATTAGAGGAGAGGTTTAGATTGGATATTAAGAAAAATTTCTTCATGGAAAGGGTAGTCAGATGTCGGAAAAGGCTTCCCAGGGGAGTGGTTGCATTACCATTCCTGGAGGTATTTAAAAGACAGGTAGATCTGGTACTTAGTCAGGGACATGGTTTAGTGATAGACTTGGCAGTATTAGGTTAATGGTAGGGCTCAATGATCTTAAGGGTCTTTTCCAACCTAAATTATTATGTGATCCTATCTGAACATTTTTGTATGCTGCTGCTTTCTGAAAACTGCACTTAAGAAGAAAAACTGTAGAGAAATGTTCCAAGTTTTGAACAAAAAGTATTTACAGAGGTTGCTAGTTGTCTAGAAGAGGTATGTTTAAAAAGCAGATGTCTTTTCATTATAATTTCCGATTTTCTATTAAATAGCATGAATGTTAGCCATTAGTCATTACCACTACTCTTTTAAAATATAAAAGTATTGAAATGCAATTTTATGGAAGCACCCTTAATAAATATGGGAAATATATTAATTATGTCTGCCATTGGTTACATTTGAAACAAGTAAACCAGTGACCTATTACAATAGTCTAGTCTCAGATTACAAGGATTTGCTGCCAATAAGGACAAGAGAACATAGTCTTACACCGTGCCAGAGGAGGTTCAAGTTGGACATTAGGAGGAATTTCTTCACGGAAAGGGTGACTGAGCGTTGGGCTGTGCTGCCCATGGAGGTGATGGAGTGACTGACCCCGGATACGTTTAGGAAAAGACTGGATGTAGTACTCAGTGCCACCGTCCTGGTGACATGGTGGTGTCTGGTCACAGGTTAGACTCGATGACCTCAGAGGTCTTTTCCTCAACTTAATTGACTCTGTGATTCTGCGAACACCCGCCTAGCACTGAGCCAACACAGAAAGCATATTTGTACCAACCCGACCTACAGGCTGATTTACATAGTTTATGTCAAATCTTATTTTCAGATTAATCCTTGCTCTTCATGGTGTTGTGCTATTTCACAAAGACAATATTGCTTTTGAATTTGTTGGTCTTAAGAGATCAAGCCTTTCTTTCCACACTCTCTCCTGTTTAAATGAAAATAAATTCGAGTGATACTGATTTTTCTCTGTGTCAGTGGCTGAGGAAGGGAATGAAAAACCAGCTTGCTGACACTTGAGTCTATTTAAGACACAGAAGAAATATCCTTACATGCCATTAGCAGTATATCTCTAAAAGAATTATTCATCTGAATAGTTTCTTATGGAGAAGTATGCTTTACATTTTACAGAAGAGGTAATAAAATGATACATCTTTTGTTTTTTATGTCATGTCTCAGAACTTGTAAAATATTTTAATCTAAAATGAACCAACCAACTCTAGACAAACAAGCAAATGAAATTGCTCACAAGAGAAGAAAATGTACAAGGTTATTTAAAAATATGTATTTTAACTTTTGCTATTCTTTATTTAACTTTCTAGGCTTATGAGCAGAGCATCAATCCTGTTTTTGTGAGGTTGTCTTGCTGTGATATCTGTCAGACACTGCCTTGCAATGGCTGTTGAAATATAGCCAGCTTGCTGTATGTTAGGGTAGTCAGTTCTGCTGTCTGACATGAGATGGATCATATTTTGGGGTTTGAATATGTTGCTTGGATGCTTTGTGAGACACGGCCTAGAAAGGGACAAAGCAAACACTTGTGCTTTACAGATCAGTGTGTTGTGTTGTAACTATTTGTTAATGCTCTATAAGAGGAGATACATCTTGTTCAAAGCTGAAGGCATCATCTGAAAGACAAAGCAGCGCAGATGTTGAAGATAGATGATGAAGGCATCCTGCCTAATGCAGAACTGACCTTGAAAACTTTTCAGGGACCTGTACTGTCTTACACTGGTATTAAATAACCTGAAAATGTCACCCATAAGCCAAATCTTCTTCCATAAATTGGGCAGCAGCAGTCTTGCACATACAGATGCTGACAATGCTGTTGAAGGCCGTACTTCCCTCTGGCATCTGCTACTTCTTACTCTGCCAACATCAGCAACTACTATTGTTTGCTGCCATACTGTGTTGAACTGCCCTTTTAAAGGGGCTCTTCTCCTTCCTCATTATTTGAGATGACTACAGCTCCCAGTTAAAAGATCTTCCTTGATATACCATGGAAAAATCACATGTGAGTGGAGCTACTCATTTCCCTGCTTACCTCTCTCAGCTTGACAGTGAGGATATTCTGGGCTCTTCTCTCACCAAAGGGGTGCAAGTCCTACTGAAGTCTCACTAACTTCAGTGTTAAGACAGAGGTTCTTTTTTTGACACTAATGCATGTAGAAAGAAAATATTAAGCCCACTGAGAAATGTCAAGAGTAAGCAAACCCACTATAAATACAAAAATCCTATAATTGTAGAAAAAAATTACAATTTCACAGAATTCTCCACAGTCTGAAGTATAAAATTTTCATTCTCATCAAAGGATATTCACTGTAAAAAGTTACCAAACTCATTAGAATTTATCTTAATATACTTTTATGTCTCTTTTTAGCAAGATGAAGTTGATAAATGTGATAGACAGCTAGAAGTGTTTCCTGTTTGAATATTGTTTTTCTACATACACATTAATTCCCTTTAACTACATGGTTCTGAGCCACCACCATAACAGTTCAGATCTCAGCATGTGGTGGCAAAGGACAAATAAGTAAATAACAGAAGCGAAACAATTTTTTCTAAACTATGAGGTATTTAAAAATTATAATCAGAAACAACAGGGACCATATCTGGATATACAACTATTCTTCTTGAATACCAAACTGAGTCATATCGGGTGTACTGCATAATGCAGCAGATCACTCGCTCCTTTAATATAAATAGAGAAAGCACTGTGGACTATTTCCTATTTGGACTGGAATTCCCAACATGATCTATTGCTAAATAGCTCTATATTAGCTAAAAGAGTTCCATATACATAATATGAGGTTTATTTGAAGATCAATGTCCAAGAAAGACAATGGCTTCTCCAAAAGTTAAAGAAAACAAGAAAAAAAGTAAAAAATTCGCTTTGTAAGTTAATAAGCAAATTGGAAAAAGGAAAACACACTGCAGCAAAAGACTGTGACTGCTAAAATTTGGACATTGTGTCTGTGTAATATCATAAATGTTAAGTAGATACCATGCCGCTTAAAGTAAAAAAATTGCCATGACAGTAAAAAAGCAGACTTCCATGCATATGTAATAAGAAGCTGCCTTTCATTAAGAACTGTAATAAACAAGCATGGCAATGATCCACACCATAGTCATTATATAAATGCTTGTCTCATAACATTCCTCATTAGCAAAGACTTTTCATTCACAATTAAACAGTATAAGAAGGCTTATTTGTGCTGAATTTACTACCATTCTACTATTTCAGTACCGGAGTTGATAAAGCAGTCTAATATAAAAAAGAAAAAGAAAGCTGTCAAAGGAATATTTTTTCCTTTTACCAGATGGTGCACACTTGCATGTTTAGTGATTTGAATTTAAATAAAGAGAGAAAATATATTTCTAACTACCTGTAGGCTTCAGAATTCTAAAACATATTTGATTTAATATTAATACAGTATGTTTTACCAGATGATTTATTTGATGTAATAAGTAATTTATCTAATCCAGTATCTTGCACGTAATACATGACATACCTACTGTGACAGACAATATATCTAATTCAGTAAGGTAAAAGTTTAATTTTACAGCTTCTTTGCTCTTCTGAATCTTCTGAATAAAGATGCATTTTATTGGAGCATTGAGTATTAATTTCAGTTTAAACAATTTCAAATCCAGTATTATGCGTATTAAGAAAAAGTAAACCTATCTCAAGTGTGAAGAGAAAAAAGAGAACGTAGCAGTCTTGTAAATGTGCTTGAGTACAAACCACTTGGCTTCAATATGCTACTCTTCGTGATATTTGTAATTAGGAATATTTCAACAGCTGCTTGTATTCATGAAAATATCAGTAATTTTTAAAGTGCTGTGAATTTTTATTCACATTATATTATTGTTCCATAGTTAAAAGTAATGTAATGAAGCTGAGGAACAAAAACATTACTGTGCATCCTTGGACAGGCACTGAACCAGCAAAGATATTTGTAATTTACCTGTAATCTGGAAATTGTCACCCAAAGTGTTTGAAGTATAACTAAGGTATAAATGATCCATCTGTAGACATCAGAGATTATGTCGAAAGACAGACAAAAGGTTCTGGCTGCTTTTCATTGAGATTTTATTAATATATCCTAGTTCTTTGGTGCATTACTTTAAGCAAAGTTGCATGGAATGACACATGTAGAAAGAATTTATAATCTTTATATTTCTTTCTAAATAACAAAAATTCGCATAAAATAATTTTTGAAAGAATTGAGCTAAAAAGGTAGAGAAATATGAATTTAGACCATGAAAAACATTCAAGGCAGTAGGAAAGGGATGACAAAGAAATTCTAACTGGGATTAGAAAGTTCAGTTTTGATAAAACACTTTTTCCTTTAATGGGGTAACAAAAATAAATCTCACTTCTTCTTTAAATTAGTTTTACTTCAGCATTTGTGTATTGGCCTGAAATATGGTAACAATACCTTTATGTGTAATTGAGAAAATTGCATCTCAGAATTTTTCAATCCAAATTTCTCCATCAGAACAACAGTACAGTAATTCAAACACAGTGTCAAAACCTCTCTCCATATAACTCTAAAAAGAATTGGAATTAAGTGGAATGCAAGCTGTTGGATCAATAAACTCATTCCACATCCACAATTGGATACATGACATTTGCTGTATTTTACCTGTGGAACCAGTGCATCCAAACTCTAGAGTACTTCTGAATTTATTTATTCCTTCAACTTGCCACTAAAAAAGAGGTACATGGAAAGCCTAAGCTACAGTCTCCATTGATCAGGGCTTACAGATGGAGAACACTCCTTAGGGTGGGTTTGTTCAGGAGCAGTTGTTATGCCATCATATTAATATCCATGTATGTTATACCTAGTTATTAGACTAAGTATTGAATAATACACACTAAGAAGCAAGATTCAAACCCCTCACCTATATTCTATAGAATGAAAACTGAATGAAATTTTATTCATAATTTATAAGTCAGGAACTTTTATTAATCTTATAATAAGTTCAAAAAGTAAACGATTTACATAGAAATCTGGATCTCTCCTGCTGAAGTTGTGTCAAATGATTAAAAAAAAAAAAAAAGCTAAAATCTAGTACTGAAAGGCACTCTGACAAAAGGGGCTCTGAATCTCTGTCATGCTGCTTAGGAAGCATTCCTGGAAAAGGTAAGTGTTGGCTGCCAGTCACTCTTCTCATTCCGACACATACATTGCACTCATTCTGTAATTACTAGACCAAATCCTCTCAGGGGAGAAAAGGGACAGAGTCCGATTTTCCTAATAGCTGAGTGAGCAATTAAATCGTTGTACAGAAGGGGAAGGAAAATCCCAAATGTACCATTGTCTTCTTTCTGGATTTGCTTGTAGGAGTATTTAAATACTGACATATTTTAGGCATGAGGTAATACTTTGTCTACTCAATAAAAAACTATTCTGGAGGATGATCATGAAAACCTGAGATAATTTGGTGATGAAAATGAAATATATGAAACCAAGCATTCTTTCTCAGTGGCTGTTGGGTAAAGTCCTTTTTATATCCTAATTATGGGCACAAGTAAGAGAATTATTATAAAAAATCGTACTTAGGCTTCTCTGGGTTTTTTGGGGGCTTCTCCATTAAACCTTGTAAAAGAAAGTGATGCAATCAGGCAGCAGCATCTTCTAGTTCATTTAAATATAACTGTAGAAATAATTCTCTAAAACCACTTAGAAAAGGCAGGAAAGCCTCACATATAACAGCTTTCGGAACATGGTGCTTTCTTCAGGCCAGTGGGTTAACCTGCCAATTTGCAGTTTCCATCTCATTTAGTGTTATATATTCTTCATGTAACCCTTAATCACAGGCAATTCCACCTAGGCACAGAAACCATCCAATACTGGAAAAGATTAACATATCCTGCTGAACATGTATACAAAATCCCCAGATGATACTCTTAAAAACATCAGACTTTCTAATAGCAATTTTTGAGATTTCAGAAGACTAATGAATGCTTTGAATGTTTGAGCAACGCCTCGCTGGCAATTAATGTTACTGAGCTTCCATTTAGTAAGTGATTGATAGTTGTATTTACTTTTATTTCTTACACCAAAGGAACTAAAACCCCTCAATTATTTGGGACAGAAAGAACACAAATACACATATCTTCTCACTATGCTTTATTCAAAAAAACCTCACAATCCATTTTTCCTCCTTTCAACTAAAAGGGACTTCTTGCATTCAAAAATCTCATCACTAAACATTTGCAAATTGGATATTCCTATGGACTAGTATCAATGAAATATTCCATTTTATAGGTTATACTTCACACAGATTTTTCTGTTCTTTAAGCAGTGACTTGTACTGTAGAGGTCTTATTCTGAAATCAATGACTATATGTAGCACAAAATAATATTTAGCACCAGTAAAGCTTGAAAAAGCTAGCACATAATGACCAATATATTTATTTCTGTCAATAGCTTTCTGGAATTAATACATTAAAAATTAAACTTTTTAAATAATAGATATATCAATTTGAAAATAAATGTACTCTCTATGCTTACTGCTCCTGAGAAAAAGACATTCCTCGTTTCTTTCTTTGTATTTTAAGTGCTGCACACTTCTGATGTGGTCGAAGAATTATTTTTTCTCTATTGAGAGACAGAGACTGCAGCCTCTAGCTATATAAACTTTTACATTAGAGATGTTAATATTCTGCTACCAAAGCAACTAAGAGAGGATATGCTTTCATTGACATTTCCCTTTGAAGTGAAATCCTAAAGCTTTAATTTTTATTAATGCAAATCCCTACTAAAAAATACCTTATCCGTGGTCACATTTGAGGCACTGTAAGATCTAAAGACATCTTTGCTTTCAGACTTCAGTATTAAACAGCTTCTGCCTGCAATCACACCACCTTAGGATCTGATAATGTCGGCTTTTATAATACAGAATAGGCAGGGACTAACTACTACTTGAAAAGGAGACTTCCAAATAAAATCCTAACTTTCTGGAAGTCGGTGAAAGAATGATGGAGAATTTACAGGATAAGAACCTGCAAGGCACTTAAATTCCAGGAAAAGGTCACAAAAAATTATGATGGTTGATATACTGCAAGGTTGACAGAAAAAGATAAGGAAATGGTGGTTTCCCAATGAATACATTACTTGCAGATTCACAATTACATATCAGAAAGTTGTCATGCGTCCTGGCTATTTTTTTCTGCAATAAAATAAAATAAATCCTTATGGTTTTCACATGGTTAAAAGCAAAGGTCAAAGACCAACAGCTAAATCAACATTATGTAATGACACAATGCAAAGTTGTAGAAAATTACATTTTGTAGAATATGGTATAGACACACTTTGTACCAGATTCTGTCAGCAATTCTATTTCATCTGATATAAAAGTTTGCAATTGTTCAGGGCATCTTACCAACACCTTGCAAAAGCCTCTAGCCTGCCCCCTAAAGAGAAATGCTGTTGTCACACCGTTTCTCCACATTTGCCTGTCTAACCTAGATGCTTTCTACTTCTCTGTGACTTTTCAAATATTTTAAAATATGAACTATCATATATATGCAAAACAACAGAGGCAGATTGAATTTTGGCCTATGGAAATTAAGTTTTCTTACACTTTATTATGTCAGCTGGATTCTGCAATGACCTCTCAGCTGATTTAGACCAGATTAACCCACAGAAGTCTGGTCACCTAAAAGGTGATTGTACACAGCTGGCAGCAGCCCACCATGTACTTTTCAGTCACCTTGGAATATGGACAGACCAAATGTTTTCCTGATTATAAAGAACAAAATTGATAAGCCAGTAGTTAACCTTCTAGATGAAGAGTTTCTTCTATCATGACTACTATCAGCCCTGTACTGCAAACAAATAAAATTATCATTCACTTGCTCAACAGGAAGTTCAGTAACATAACAACAAATCCATGCTAGCAAATACTTGTTTGTGTAAATTATGGCTGTAAACCACTAAACCTTTATTCAAAGGACCAGATACAGTCAGGCCCTCTGAGAGGGCTGGGTCTGTCTCTGACGGAATAACCATGTTTCATGGTAAGCTGTTGCACACATATATGTGTTTAGTATTTTACTGAGGTACAGTTATTCTGCATGAAGAAAGTAGAGGAATGTGCTTTTTATTCTCTCAGGTGTGCTTAGAAGGACATATCCCAGTAACTTATAGCTTTCCCACAGATGTTCTAGCATTTTGTTTCTCTGGGATATGCTTTTGTACTTCACAAATGAGAGCTCGTATCTTACAGTCTCTAACAGAAACAAGGTATTTTGAGGTACTTGCTTGTGATCTGGTGAGTGGAAACACACTGATCAATATTTCTCCTGTAGCATTTACAATGTATGCTAAAATTATCTTTGAAGGAATTGTAATAAATTCAGAATTTTGACAATAAAAAAATCCTCAAGTGACATAGCACATACTATTTAATGTATTACTATTGTTTCTTTTTCCTTTTTTTAATGAAACATGCATCTTAATCAGTATTGGCTTGATTCTTTTCTTTGTAAAATATGAAGAACTTTTACTTTAGTTAGTGTTGGATCAGAAATGTCTGATCAAATTCTCTTTTTTTTTCAAGAAGAAAAATAAAAGCTAATTTAATTTATGGACGGACAAAGATGTAAAATTCAACAACAACAACAACAACAACAACAAACAAAAAAACCCCAAAAACCAGAACCACCCCACTCCCCCCACCCCCCCAAAAAAGGAGGTATAGCAAAGTGTGGTCAGTAAGCCTTTCCTGGCTGAGACGTTGCATATTAGGAAAAAACCCCAAAACATTACCACCACTAGAAGTCACAAGTGCCCAACCATGCCTGTAAGTGAAGAGATTCAGGCACTTCAAATGATCACTGTCTTGGGTAGTTTCACCTTGGCATATTGTCCCAGACTTTCGTGAGACTAAGTTCCTGTAGTTCCTGCTTCAGAAATATTCTGTAACGGTGCTAGTTACAAATTAATCTGCCTCCTGTAAAAACAGAAAAAGTGATTAACAAGAATAGTACACCTCATTTCTTCCTAAATTAAAAAAAAAAATTCACACACTTGAAAGATTAAGTCAAACTCATTCAAAAGAAAGATATCAATGTCACACCAGATTTATTTTAAAAAAACCCAGTGAACAGAAAAGACTTTCCATCCTTATTTTAACAGCTATTTATACTCCAGCACTTATTTTGCCACTTCAATTCCTGTCTTGCAAACATGTTGCCTGGCTCTAAAAGCACAGATGTATAGCTGTTCTTTAAAGACCTGTGCCACTACAAACGTTTTCAAATATGGTTTTAGGAGATGGATTTGACCTTAACACGCTTTGCCAACATCATCCATAGTTCAGAGCTGAAGTCGAAGACTAGTTAACCTTCCAATAACACATGCTGTTCTCACTTCTGGCAATACATTACAGCCCTAGCTTGGCGAACAGTAAATTTTAGAAGAAAGTCCTATTCAAGAGCTGGATATATTTAGCAGGCTACTGGGAGCTCTGTCCAAATGATACATTGAGTCATTGGAACAAGCATTACAGAAGCTGATTTAGTGGTAAATATAAGTTAACTGTGCAAATACTCCCCAGAAAGACAGAATGACTTTCTATATTTTTTCCTAAGATTTCTTTGCAACCCCTGCCTGTAGTTCAGAGGTCTAAGCGTCTTTGCATAACATGTATGTTATGTATGTCAAAAGCTTTAGCCAGGAAAATACTTGCTGAATTGACTGTGGTATATGCAGTCATACCATTCTATTCACTGATAAAGTAAGTGCCATTCTCATATATGCAGAAAAGCTCTAGGACAGCAAGTACTTTGTTAAAGTCAGCTTAATTTAAGCATGCACATTCCTGACATGTGAACTTTGAAATGCGAAAGATATTAACTGTTGTATTATTGCTAATTAATATAGTGGGGGTGTTGATTGATGAGAAGCTCAACACGAGACAGCAACATGATCTTGCTGAAAGCCAATTATATGTGTCCTGGGCTGTGTCCAAGGCAGCGTGACCAGCAGGGTGAGGGAGAGGATTCTGCCCCTCTGCTCTGCTCTGGTGAGACTCCACCTAGAACACTGCATCCAGCTCGGGGGTTCCCAGTGCTAAAAAGATTTGTAGGAGCAAGTCCTCCTGAGAAGGACCATGAGGATGATCAGAGGGCTGGAGCACCTTTCCTATGAGGACAGATTGAGAGAGTTGGAGTTGTTCTGCCATGAGAAGGGAAGAGTCCAGGGAGAATTTACAGCAACCTTCCTATCTAAAGGTGAATGTACAAGAGAGCTGAAGGGGGACTTTTCACGAGGGTTTGTAATGATGGACAAAGGATGATAGTTTAAACTAAAAGAGAATATCATTAGATTAGATATTAGGAAGAAATTTACTGTATGAGTGTGATGAGGCACTGGAACAGGCTGATCAGAGAAGTGGTGGTTTCCTCAGGCCAGCCTGGGTGGGCCTTTGAGCAAGCTGGTCTAGTGGAAGATTCCTCTGCCCATGGCAAAGGAGTTGAAACGAGATGATCTTTAAGGTCCCACTGAACCTAAACCATTCTGTGATTCCATGATCTAACACAGAAAGTTAGATATCAGGTGGGCTGTTCAATGTACCTAACCAAAACAGAAACTTTCAAAAATACCTTTGCATGCCAGCCTGCTTCATGTTGTTATCTAATGTTAATAACTTTTAAAATATTACTGATGAGTTATAAGTGTGCATTTTCTACATAAATAGGAATTTGACCATTTAGGCATTTACAGTATTACTTCTGCAATCTGAAATTTGGAATTGGGTGTATGTGATATACAGTTTGTTCTTATATAGGAGGAAGATATGATTGAGTATCCATGCCTAGTGTTCAATTGAAAAAAAATAATAAAATTACACCTTTAGTGACTTGATGTTTTGGAATTAAAAAATATTTTCTATCCTCTTTTATAGAAAAATGAATTTGGCTCCTGTGGGGGATTTTAAGACCTTTTTTCCAGCTTTAGTGTTATCAACAAAAAAACAAACAAATTCAAATGAATATAAACATTAATTATCAAATTTACATTAATTGCTCACAGCAGACAAAGATAATTTTGATCACATCTATGCTGAACACTTATGAAGAAACTTAGGAGATTGACAGGAAAGACAGAAAGCCAGAATGCAACCAATCATTTTTTTAAATGAGTTATTTTACTGCCACAAGGAAGAGCAGATATAAGTCTTCACTTGTTTTTGAATACACAAAATTTTTCTGAGTGGATTAGAAACTGAAAACTACAGAATTCACCTTTTTTACCCCTTTATGATTTTGTGCTTGATGGCATTGTGGAATTCTGAGCAGAAAAATTTAAAAATAAAATCATAGTACATTGATAACTACATTCCTTCCATGATATTATTTGTGTTCCTTAAGAATAAGCAAGAAAAATGTTTGAGGAGTTTTTGTTTAATTTTCTAAAAATTAGCTTTTCTGTTTAAGACTTTTTCTCTTGATCAGACATTGCTTGTGAACAGAAAATCAAATTGTTAAGTCAGTTTCCCTCTATTCTTATTTTAGTAAAAAAGTATTTTGACTTTAAACTCAGCTTCCTGAAAACCTGCATGAATCTAACTACAAATTAATTTAATTTTTTTCAGATAGTATTTGACTAGTGAAAAAAAAACAAAACATGACTAATCAACTACCCTCATGACAGATTGACTTTACAGTAATAAGTATTATCTTGCCATCATCTCAGACTCTATGTGTTTGGTTTTTACTTGATATGCATTCCAATCATTTTTTGTTCGTTTTCTAAACTCATTTTTTTAGTATAGACAATATTCCTTTAGCTATTAAATCCACAGTTTTAAGGTCAAGTTTGAAATTTTACTTGGAGACCTTGCTTATTTTTTACAGGCCAACTTTGTGCTTTAATCATCATTAGCATATATTAAAAAGCAATTAAGAGTTTTGTGAAGGAATAAAGTTTACTGTTAAAATAATTTACTAAATGTTTGCCAGAAAGTAAAAAAAAACACCAAACAACTGAACAATTACAGCTGAGTGGAGTCAAACTTTTGTATCAAATTAATAATTTCATGGAAGTTGAAAGAACTAGAGTGCTTTGACACTTAATCACTGCTTTCCTAATTAAATTTAAATCAGGAAGAGGAATACAGATTCCTCTCTTCTCAGGCAAATGTCCAACAAACCAGACTACTCTGATGTTATCCCTCTCATTTAGTAGTATCTCTGTTACATTAAGCTGCTTAGAATGTGCTTTGATTCAACTAAATTGTCATTCCTTGGTAAAGAATTTTTTTTATAAAACACAATTAATCTAACTCAAAGTACTTCTTAACATGTTATGGAATTGCGCCCAATTGATGGCTTCAGCTTCCTTTTCATCTTACCTGGTCCAAGAGCCAAGTCATCAAAACTAAAGGACTATTTTCTTGCATTA
Source organism: Alethe diademata (assembly GCA_025584955.1). Classification (NCBI taxonomy): domain Eukaryota; kingdom Metazoa; phylum Chordata; class Aves; order Passeriformes; family Muscicapidae; genus Alethe; species Alethe diademata. The sequence goes on from JANRMJ010000001.1 coordinate 70,378,821, forward strand.
CTGAGAATTTTACTGAATTGATTTACATCTGATATATTTTTCCCTGTTGGTTTCATGGTCACATTATCTCTTCAGATCTTACATTTTCTAATGCTGCATAATCACAAAACTCCCCATATTTCTCTTTGAAATTTTGGTTTATGTCTTCTTATGAAGTGTGCTATGAAGTTTTGTTTTGTTCTAGTTTATTCTTAAACTCTAACATTTTAGTGTCATAGAAGACAAATGATGGTTGTAACAAATCTATGTTTGAACTCTTGTAAAATGTCAGTTGCTTAGTCAACTGAACGTTTTGGGGTTTTATCGATTTACCATCCATAACACATTCTAAAATCCATTCCAAAGGCTTCATGATAGCTGATCATGCCTCTTAGAACTCAGTGCTGCACAAAACACACTAACTAATCTTCCCATCATATTTTCTTTTTTATGTCAGTGTTAAATGCGATCCACCAAAATTAAAAGTTTTCTGAGATTTAAAAAATGCACTTTTATCAAGGTAATTAGAAGTTAGAGAGCTTTTAACATATTAGTAATGAATAATATTACATAGAAGCAAACCTTGTAACAAAGCACTTGCTTTTCCTTTCTCGGATCAGTCATCACAGTTTTGTTTGCATCATATTCTAATATGTAAGGGTATACACAGGAATATTGATGTTAAATTTTAGTCATACTTCTTAGCACATGACTAAGGCTGGATATCATTGAAAGCAGTGAGAGGATAAAGAAGACAAGAATACTTTGGATGGATAGTCAGTCTTCATCTTCAATTTTAATTCCCACTCAGGTAAGAATTTAGATGCATGTCTTTAAGCCAGCCAGGGAGTTCACTAGTTTCTTTGGTATTTGTCTTAGTTTCATTGATATTAATAGATCCTAAAGGCATTGTATATCAGCTCCAAAACTCCCTTGATGTTTGGTCCCATTGATTCCAGAGGAGGGCTCAAATCTTTGGAAAACTTGTACTTTATTGCTAGAATGCTAAATATAAATGCTCCTTCATTGATTGAGATTAATCATACAGCAGCTTTATGGATTTTTCTATCTTTTGTAATTATGCACCACACTTTGAGATGGCCTTAAAACTAGGAGAATCCAACTGTAATCACCTACTTATCACTAGCATTTAAACAAACACAAAACACTTCATAAAGCTCAAAATGTTCTTTGGATTTCCTTCCAGAGGTGCAATGGGAATAGTGAAGTACTTTTGTGATTTACATTGTACTCAAACTCTATCTTCATTGCTATATGTAAATCCACTTTAGAACACATATTCTAGCTGAATATTATAGGGATTTTGAAAATTCGTCCCTAAGGAGATGAAACTTACAGTCAGAACTAGACGTGGGTAAAAATATTTAATGAATGCAGGCAAATCCACTAGGTATATTTCTTTCAAACAATACAGATTTTATAAATTTCTTTACATGCAATGTTTTGCTAATGTTGATAAGTCAATCAAATAAAAGTGAATCTCAAAAGTGAATTGGCTCAATTCAATATACAAGAAAAATCTTGTTTTCTTGTTTAGCTGGTCACTAAACAAGTATTGATGTATATTTTAATTAAAATGTGACAACCGAACTATTTAATATTTCATCAAATTTTTTCAAATTTAAAACACAAATGATATAAATGTTTAATGCATTTTGTTTGCATACAACCTAAAATGATTTTTAAATTATCTCTTTCTTGAGATATGCTAACTGCTAACAAATCAGAAATCATATTTCTTGCCCAGTTCTCAGTTTAAAGGTATGACTTGTCCCAAGTCTGACTGAAGGCAGTAAACAATGATCTCTGACAGGCAGTAACTATAGTCTATAAAATAGTTTCAATGTTAAAGTAAAATAAAGTAACCACTTTTTGGGTCATTTTTTTAATATGCAATTTCTGACAAACCAAAAGAAGTATTCTAAAAGATTTTCTAATTGGAAAAAGAAGCTGGAGAGCAAAAGACCTGCATAGGGCTAAAATAGTTTAAACTGATAATGGAAAATGACAATCTATTTCCTGAAATCCAGAGAAAATAATAATGCTCTTACATGGGCAAAAGATAATTTTAGACTACAGCATGAATATTTAAGTAAAAACGACTGGGCATTCCTGTCCATAGTTTCACAGCTGGTGACTTATTTTCATACACGAATTTGTCATTTTATATACCCACTTACAGAATCTGACTTGTCTACCTACCACAACACAGAATACACTCAGGAATGTTTTTGTCAGAGTTTCATACACTAAAACCAAATAAAAATATTGTGACAAGAAAGCTTTTGGTAGGGCAGGGAATTCTTACCTGGCCATTCTACATGACAATAATTTCCATATAAAAGCAAAGAGATCACTATTATCTAAATTACCATTTTGTGTATATTCAATTGCTTCCACAGCCTTTAAAAAGTAGAAGGATGTACTAATTTTTAGCACCTTTTAAAAATTAAACTCACCAGCTGTGATAAGTGCATGACTGGAGATTTGCCACAGACCACTGAAGCATTTAACAGGTATCGCACTAACCTTTCTGCTCCATCTAAACCTGAACAGCCTTCTCATAGAGCAATCAATGAAATGAGCCTGCCCATTCCTAATGACTGCTGCAGGGATACAAGGTGCTAAGTCCTGCAGTCCTACAAACCCTACAATATGTCAAGTTTTAGCAGATATCTTTGAAGACATTTGTGGTATGCCATCATCTGAGGTTTTGCATTTCTACCTGGCAAATTTTCTGCTGCAAAAAAGTATGGAGAATGAATGCTAAGTAATTAAATTATAATTAAAATCATGCACTAAATAGATCAATGATGAACTTCAACATTTTAGATTTTATGATTTTTTTTTAAAAAAGGGAGCCTAAAAGGGCTGTAGAAACACTTTTGAACTGTTTGGATAGGAATTCTTTATACCATTCCATTGATAGCAAGCTCAAAACATTTGTAACTAAAACCACAGTAAATTTTTTATTCTATACATAAGAAGCCAATTTTTATACCTTCCATTGTGCTTGTTTCTCTTCAATTATGTAATATTTTTCCATACACTTAGCAATTCAGGCCTCCTTGAGGTTGATGATATAATTTTGAAGGTTCAAGGGAAAGAGAACTTGGTACTTTTATGAAGTAAAACAAGAATGAAGCAGAAGAACGAAGAATGTATTTTTGTATCATTAGATAAAGTACTAGACATGAAATAGTAAAGACCATTGGTTAAAGATGATTGCATCTACATCAAGCTTCCCAATCAATAGGATCATGCAGAGCAAGTCCAGAGGAGGGCCATGAAGATTAGCAGCTGGCAGGAGCACCTCTCCTGTGTAGACAGGCTAAGAGCTGGGGTTGTTAAACCAGGAGAAGGGAGGAGTCCAGGGAGATCTTATAGCAGCCTCCCTGTACCTGAAACCAAGCCAAAAAAAAAGCCAGAGAGGGACTTTCTGTACAGGCATCTAGTGACAGGACAATAGGTGAGAGCTTTAAATTAACAATAAGTTTAGTTCAGATATTAGGAAGAAATTCTTACTGTGAGGGTGGATGAGGCTCTGAAAGTTCTCAGAACAGACTGCCCAGAGAAGTTATTGCTATTCCATCCCTGGAAGTGTTCAAAGGTCATTTTGGATAGGACTTTGGGCAACCTGGTCAAACTTGGTTGTGGAAGGAGTCCCTGCCTGTGCCAGGGAGATTAGAACTAGATGATCTTTAAAATCCCTTTGAACCCAAATCATTCTATGATTCTGTGATTTAACACTGAGACTGATACTTTGTACTATATAATCCATACCAGCCTGGATGATACATATAATAGAGAAAGATATCCAGTAACAGAAGTAGAAAAGGATTTACATAAACTTTATTCCTTAGATAGCAAGAGGAAAATTTAGTACAGAAAAATTGAGCTACATCTTTCTAGTAATTCTTAAATTTATTTTAAATTTCATAAAAGTCAAGGACTCCTAAAATTTTACGTTTGTTTTTACATGTTTGTTTTTACATCTTTAAAAATTGTGCTATTGACATTTTTTAATAGGAACAAAATTACAAGGCATAGTAATACTCGCAAACATTAAAGCATCAATACAAACAACAAAACATAAAGAAAAACTAATGAATACCTGATGTTAAAGCATTATATAACTTTTTTTAATTTTTCAAGGGAAGCTCAATTATTTTTCAAGTTTAATTCAGTCAGTATGACTTTGTTTCTCAATGATTAGTCACTTTTAAAAATGGAGTTTACATCAATGATTAATAATTGAACATGTTCCAGAAATTAATCACAATATCATAGCATTCAAAAGAATCAGCAGATCGCTTAGTCCAGTTATTTTCACACAGCTTGATGTCGGAATTACTGAGGTAAATTGTTTCTGCATGTGTTTTTAGGTTTTTAAAGCATTAGACTATTTTTCACTGTCTCCATCATATCTTGGTTTCTGACCATTATTACCTTACACAGTGTTCCCACTGGATCCATGACCTATTTCACAGTTTGAAAGAGCCCAAACAAACACAGGCAACTCCTCAAAACTGGAGTGGTTCTTGCTTAGAGCATCGCACAAAACGACTGCACCACTGGACTTATGCACGCACAGAGAACAAAGAATTATAAGCTGTGAGACCTAACTCATCATCCATGAGTGCAAGTTGTGCTCAGGGCCTTCAACAGCAGGTCTCTTGTGACATTAATTTGCCATTCCAGCTCTGCCTCACTTCTGTTTGTAGAAGCAGCAGCCACAGGTGAGCTCTGTGATCCAAAAGAAAGATAAATTAATGTCTCTGAGAGTTTGGAACACATGAGCCAAAATTTCTGAAAGGAAAACATTTTATCCAGTTCTTCATTCTTACTTTGAGTATTTATCTTACTCTTAAAAAATGGGGAAAAAAAGAAACAGTCATATTATGAATATTGTTGTTTTGTTTTTTTCCTGGTACTTACTGCACAAGTCAGTAAGCTCATAAATACCAACCATCCTGATGTGTTCTGATATACCACTGTGGCATTTTAGTTATGTAACTTCTTAGCTTGGCCATCTTTGCAAACTCCCATCTAGAAGTTTGTTAAGTAGTGTTCACTCTTTTGCCCTTTTGCTAAAATTCAAAACATAAGAAAGAAAATTTTATAGTATTTTTTATATTTTAAAAATAAATTGTTTGGGATTGGGAAGAAAATGACACAACAATAAGAAGTTGCTAGCATGTCTAAATGGCTAGCCAGTGACCATGTCTTTGTGCAAATGTACCAGGTTTGAGAAGGTGGATTTTTATTATACAGATCGATTATTACATGGATAATTTGGAAGGGGAGGGAATAGACTTTATATTTTCCAAGCGAGAGCAGCTCTAGCAGAGGGTGTGGCAATGCATGAACCAAGCCCTGTGCAAGCTGAAACATCTCAGTGCAGAGCTAACATCAAGTCCAGCGTGAATTTATCCCATCCACTATCCACTGCTCCAACAAATTAAACTTGTGTTTTAATACAGTGTGCATTATCTATTTCCTCAGTATAGCTGAAAGCTTTATTTTTTTGTTTTCTGCACATTTTCTGCTACATGCCACTCTGTTGAACTCATAGAGGTTCGCAAATGAATATTTCCTTATCCCTTTTACAATTTCTTTTTAATTCCTGGTTTTAATTTTGCTTTTGATTACCTAAAAGGATTTCTAGCTCAAAAATTCTTGAAGGACAATAATCACAGTCTAGACCAATCCTCTGAAGCAGAATTCCCTACAATTTAACTTCCAAACGTGCCTCTTATTCCCAAGTTTCACTTTGAACAAGTTTCACTGCATCTTTCAGAGCACTGTGCTTTATAGGTTTTAATTGAATATTTATCCTAATTTTACTTCTGTTCCATCTCTTCATTCTTTACTTATATGACTTCTGTTCTAGCACTTAATTATCCTCTTTTGTGATTCTTAACACAAATCCATGCTTTCATTTGATATTTACACTTTCCTAATACACAAACACAATATCTCAGTCTAAATCACCATTTTGTGAAGATTTAAATACATTTTTTCTTGGTAATCCTTAATTTGTCTGTCCTTAAAACACCTCGATAATTTTTTTATGTTCTTTAATTTCCCTGTAATTTGCATGAATTGTATTGAATTGTACATATTTATCTCCCTGTACTTTGTTCATCAGTCACCTTTTCTCTATTAATATTGGGGTAATAGCTGCTATTCTAAAGTATAAACTGAAATTTAAAAGGCAAAGCAAATTTTTGCATGCACAGCTGTAAATATTTTCTCTATACACCAGACTTCTCAGTTTCCCAATTAAGCAACAGTCCAGCACATTTGTACTTTGTAATACCAAGCAACAAAACTTTCTTTTACTCCGGAGACAGCGGGCTTCATCACCACCATTCACATTTTGAAAATACTTTCTTTTTGTTCCACCTTAATAAAGGCATACCATGACCTATATTTGCAAAAAAGTGGAGTGCAACAGTAGCATATTTCCATGTACATATATTTTTCTTCAAACACTTAGACAAACTGTTTATTTGTGGTTTACTTGTAGCATGCAGAGAAGCCTGCAGTATGTTTTCACTGAATAATCTCAGTGAAAAAAAGAAAACGTGGTGTTACCTGGAATGAGGATGGTAAGGGGAAGATAACAACTATCAATTCCTCTAAGAGGTAGTGACCACTTTATGTTTTCTCCAAATTTTAACACCTAAATTGTCCTCTGTACATGGATTTGACTAGAATTAGATTTGAGAGACAAACAAGACCAGGGCAAAACTGGAGTAGAGCTGTAAACAGACTCTCAAGGGAAATGAAGAGGTATAAAAATTCTATGTGCTGAGGATTTCTAGTGGTGAAGAGATGTGTTCCTTGACAGTGAGTTATATTTGAATTAAGGCTGAGAGAAACAAAATTTTAGAGCTCTTGTCATAGGGGTCTGGGAAACATTTTCCCAGGCCAGCCAGGACTGATATTTAGATTATCTTCTGAGGAATAATTTATCTCTGGAGAAAGCGGGTACCCTGGCCTGTGGCTCAACCAAGCTTTATGGCCAAGGCTGAGTTGGACAATCTGGAGTTATGGCAGGAAGGGGCTGGGATGAGTCTTCCAAAGCAATCTAAGGCTTGATGCATGTGTCTGGGCTGAAGGTATGGCTCTTGCCTTGGGGATCAAGGGATTGATCACCAGAAATTTAATCACTTCATCCCTGTCTTCCCTTGTGACTCTCTCCTAAAGGTGACACGCAGCAGCTGCACAATCAAATGGCAGTAACTGTTAGAGAGAGGTGCAGGTTACAGCTTGGTGCACACTGTACAACTTTCCACTTACATATTTTTTACTCACATTTAAAGACATAGCAGACATCTTGTCCATTCATGCACCTGTATGGCAACTCTCAACTCAGGTTTTGCTTGAGGTGCTCAGGTTGTCAGATTAGTCATGTTCTAGCATGGGCTGACCCTGAAAAGGAGCAAGAAGGTGACAGCGAAAAGGCCCTTTAAAAGGTTGTAGCCTTTCCCCCCATTTTTCTAGTGTACAATGACTAGAATTCATTTTGTTGGCAGTATCCTGATACTAAACAATGTCAATTCTTCTTTTATGTTTAGTTTTTTTTAATATTCTTTTATATCTTCTTTATAAGATCATGTATACACATGAATCCACAAACCTCTACTGCCAAAATGTGCTCAACCTAAGATGCATTAAAATTACAACTGTCAGTAGGTATTTAAATTCTCCCATACTTAAGTTTCAGATTCTTTCACTGAGCTGAAACTGTGAAGAATATTTTTCTTTTGATGCTGTTAAATAAAACAGAAATTTAAAGATAATTAAGTGGTGCTCTGTACCAGTTCATAGCAGAATACGGTGAAATATTTTTCTTCTCTTTCTGAAATGTCAGAAATAACAGTCATGACAGCTATAAGAAGAGTTCACTAAATTAATTATTTGTGTAGCATAACAAGAATTCCAAGAGGTCAAAAATATTTAACCTTAGCTTTGACTGGAACAGTTACTTTATATTGCTTTTTTGTTGTTGGGATTTTTGTTTGTTTGTGGCTTAGGTTTTTTTTTCTTTTATGACGTTTAGATAAGCTGAAGTAACATTCTCAAAATGAAAAGTTTGTTTCTAAAGGAATCAGAACTTATTCACTCTTTGCTCCTAATCAATTCTCAAAGGTTAAAGGGCTTTCTAACACAATGAAAGAAAATTATAAGCAAGTACAAATCTATCAGTCCTGCTAAATGCTGTATTTATAGGTGCTAATGAATTTATTCTTTTTTGCCCTGCATAAAATGCATCTTTTCATTGCTTGGTTATGATTCTCTAATTAAGAACTCACAAATGTGCCATGTAAACGTACATAATTTATTCCCATCATATTGAAGCTCTGGGAATTTTGCCAGTGAATGAAACACTATATTCCATAGGAACAACGAAATGAATACTTCCGTGTCTGATATGAGAGATTCATTCCTTAAACTGACATAGTCATAAATCTAAATTAGAGCAAACTGTGCAGTCAGGTTAATATCTAATCAGTCTTTCAGCTTGGGACTTCAGAGGCTTGAAATGTTGATTACTTAATAAGGCAAAGAAAAGCCAAACCTTTAAAGGCAGATATGAATGAGCTTTGTTGTCAACCTACTTTCCTCTTTGGAAAACAGAAGCTGGTGTTGCCACTAATCTTTGCTTTTTTTTATGTGTTCCAGAAGGCAAGTTTGGGACTTTGATGACTTAAGGGGGTTTTTGTCACATTAGAGCTGCCAACAGATGCCTTAGTGCAGAGCCAGGGAATGAGGCAGACGTACGACCAGATGGAAGAGTAATCTCAAGGGGATTGACCTTACAAGGAGGAAAAAAAAAAAGTGTGTCTCAATATCTCTGGCTTCTGGCAGTATGACCAGAGCATCATGAGCCTGTGTCCTTCCAAAAAATCCCATCAAGGTTCCACAAACACCTCAATAGCACTAAGCCCATGTCACAGGCTGTATTCATTTCTACCTGGAGAGTGACAGTATGTCACTCTTCTTTATTTAATGGTGACAGAAAAAGCAGTGAGAGTATAATCTGGTGTTCTGGCTTCTCACACTTCTCCCTTCTTCTGTTTCACATATGCTGTAACAAATTGGCTTTCTGTGCTATGCCCCAAGTGCCTAATGTAAAATAGAATCAAACTTGAGAAACTGAATAGGAGACACTGATGTCATGCTCAGGGGCTCATATTTTACAATTATCTTAGTATTTGTGACCTCCTTAAAATCGAAGAGGTTCTTGTACAAATTCTAGAAGCCAAGTAGGTAACAGTATGGAAATCTGGCTTTAATCTGGCAGGGAATGCAAACATATCAGAGATATATTAAAATTTGTCCTGCCTTCTATAATTTAAAATAAACACTTGTTTCCACTGCTGATCTTCTCACTATGTAATAATTTTCCTTTAAAACTTTCACTATCATCCCTCTGCAATGGGTCCATGGATATAAAACTAACAACATTATTTTCTTGGATAAATTAGTGCACATATCATGACATTGAAACGTGTAATAAAATCCTCAGAAAAAGCTGCATTTTTTTTTTCTTTTTCTTTTTCTTCTTTTTCTTCTTTTTCTTCTTTCTTTTTCTTTTTCTTTTTCTTTTTCTTTTTCTTTTTCTTTTTCTTTTTC
>JANRMJ010000001.1:70406674-70430612 GCA_025584955.1 Alethe diademata
CCTCTCCTCTCCTCTCCTCTCCTCTCCTCCCTCCTAAGCACAGAAATTTTAAGGTACTACATTATGCATCAACAGAGGCAGTACTGATCTGCAATACATGCCTCCATTGACTTCATTTTTGAGGTCATTCAACTTGAAAGGCAGAATAAGAGCATCCTGAAAGTGATTGAAATAGGGGTGACCATCAGGACTATGAGAACAACCAAAATTATGTTATTGCAGCTGGCCTAAAAGACTGGAAGAAGAAAATAAGTGATTTGTGTCTGGTCAGAATGAATAGCCTCTCGGGATTTTTTTTTTCTGATTTTGGCTTTTTGAGCGAAACGCAGTCATTGGTAGAATAATACAATAGTGGGTACACAACTACTTACTCCCAGTTCCATTCAGCATTAGGTACAATACTTTCCATCCTACCCACCACACATCCACGTATACTTTATTCATCATCTCCTGAAATGGAAGTGTATTACGGATTTTATTACAAAGTACCTCATGCACATTTATAAGTGAGCTTTCTCCAGTCTGCCCTGACCTACAGAGACCTAAATATTTACGTAATAGTTTTTGGGTTTTATTAAATTGAAGTACATAAATAGCTGCAAAATGCTGTAATCAAAATATTGCTCAACTCTTTCCCACAGGCACTGTCCAGTTCTGAAGCCTTCTGTGAAGGAAAACTCTTTCCTGGCTGACTGACAAGTACTCAACATAACATTGCTTCATGAGAGTCGTAAATGCAGTAATCTTGCCCCAGAGCCCCATACATTATGCTCACACTACATACCTGTCATTATATGGCACTAAATGCATCGAATGAACTGATTTCATTAACTTTCCTGGATCTAGATTGGAATGGATAAAATGCTCTTAAGCTTTTAACACCAAAGAAATGGTCTTGAAAGCTAATATTTATGTTATAGCTTCACAGTATCAGAGCATAGTACAAGACTCAGGAGCTTCTTAACTTGTTATTAATTTGCTCAGAACTAATTAACACTTGCTTTAATCTAATTCTGACATAGCTTAAGAGAAAATGTTAATTTTTAAAAAAAATGTTATTCAAGAGAGCAGGGATAAGGGGGTTGGGAGGAGGTCAGTATAGGGGTCTTAAAAAGTTGTAAGCATCAAAATTTTTACGTAATTCTAACTTAAGGCTTAAGAGAATCCAACAATTTCTGCAAGCCTGCTGAAAGAAGATTGTTCCAAATATAATTGTAGAACGGTAGGAAGTCTGCATAAGGTACTGCAGCATTTATTATCTTACCATTTTGGACACTTTGACAGTAAGGCAGAATTAAAAAGGTCAATAGTAATAGAAGCATAGGTTATTTCATTCAAATCTGAATTGATAATAAAGGTAAACTCTCTCTGGGTGACATGAATCAGTGAGTCTGCTAAAGTTATTTCAACTCCTCTCATAAAATACCTTATTTTTCAAAACTTGTGTGAATATCTGATGGAGTAGAAATTGCAACTTGTCCTAAAATGGTTGAGTCTTTCAGTGGTGTGGCTACCAACACGTACACAAGAAATAGCACTTTTTATTAATGATTCAGGGCCTGTTCTGGTGCAGCGATATTGTAGTTGATATTCCTTTCTGGGAAATTGTTCAAGCTCCATAAACTTATGGGGAAACCATATAATATTCAGATTAATGAAGTGCTATTTCTTGTTTATATACTAATCCACTACTGCTTTTTCTTAGCATCAGTGAATTGAAATAGAAATTTTAATAATAAATGATAAGCCTCATTATTATTTAAATATTATCTTGACATCTCAAAATTCAAAAATAACACAAAAAGTACAATACAAATTTAAGGATCCCTTCATGATACAAGTTAATTTAAGGTGGTGATAACAGATAACAGGTAGACACTTTAGAACTGGAACTGGTCAAAATGTTTTAATATCCATCTGGCAGAAGTGTGTGTACTTTCAAAAGCTATTCTGTTTTTCTCCATATGAGGTAACTAGCACCTTACAAAGCTTTTTTTCAGCAGAAAAGAGAAAAATATACCAGAAGCTTACACACAGGTGTTTACAACACATGTTTGAAGGTACAGAGGGCCAAGTTTAAGTTTTTAGATATTAACTTTACATTTCAAATTGATACATTATCCAGTATGCTATTGAGAATACTGCTATGCCTTTTCTCCCCTAAGAAACTGTCATGAAGACAGTTTTCTCAAAATCAAGTTTGTCTGCCAACAGGTAACACATTTTATTGATAACTCCCAATGCATACTTCCCAAATAATGTTAAACTTTCCTTGAACTATCATATTATTAACATATTAACAAAATAAATCAGAAATAAGAGCTTTCATTCAAAAGGAAATGCTACTATTTCAAAACATGCTTCCATTATGATTTCAAAGAAAAAGGTGAAACTTAAACATTTATATTAATATGTGTAGAACAACAGTTTAGACAGACTGCAGTTCAATTCAATTTTACTTATGTTAAAAGACCATAGAACTGAAACCAACGTAAAATTCAAATATTTTTCATTAAAATGGGAAATTTCAGCAATATTTAAACAAATCAAACAATGCACTTTGAAGATTCTAATTATAATTTTATTTACAATTAATATTTTTCTGTGAAATACTTTTTATATGGGAAAAAGTTGTTTTGTAAAAAAAAAAAAATAAGAGACAGCTATGCCAGCTTTTTCTAGCAATTTTCAAGTTTTATTCACGATTCAAAAAATGTATGGCACATTACAAGTTATATGGGAGCAATATTTCAACTCAAAGAATGGACAGTCAGTATTTAGCAGAAGATGCAATGAGGAAATTGCAGAGGAGGCTTACTGTATATCTGTGTATTGAAACTAGAGTTCTGTAATTTTTTATTTTTCACCAGTGCTTTAAAACAACTATTTTATATTTGCTTATTTGTATTTCATCCTTGCACTTTTCACTAAGAATATAGGTTAAGGTCATGGTGAGTGTTCTTAGGGGACAGTAATTGCTCTTAGCTGGGTAGATTTGGTGACATCACAGGAAGCATATGCACGGGAGGTCAAAAGGACTCATAGCATAATGTGCAGGTCAGTGGTTTTGAAGTAGAAAATCAGAAAGGAAGGTAAAGGATCCGTAAAGAGGTGACCAGAAAACAGAAATAAGAAATTCATGTGTTGCACACTTGCTGATCAAACAAAACAAGACAAAATGATAAAATTATCAAAGGTCTTTACTATTTACTTCATTTCATATTAAACCCCCCCCCAAAAAAAGCCTGATATATAACTATTTAGAACAGTTATCATCCTATAGGAAGTATAGGCTTGATTTCAGATTAATTTAATGCTGTAGCTATTTTTTTTTCTGATTGGCAATACAAAGTAGAAACTGTTTATTGTGCCAATGCAGATGCCTTTCATTATTCCACTGTGTCTAGCACAGCAAAACACTTTTATCTTTAGGATATTTGTTTCTGTGGATAAAGATGAGAATAATCTTTAGCCTCTTAATAAACAGCTCTACTATCCCTTACATTCTGCTACTGTGCTTCAGTAATGCTCTTTCTCTTTGCCTCATTTCTGAATCTTACAGGTAAATACATAAAGCTTCTAAGAGCTGCATGATGATCCCTGTAGGGAAATAAAGTTCTTTGTGCCAAAACTTTTGAAATGAAGACTTAAAATGTTTCGGGCTGTTGGCCTTCTTTATCAATGCCCTAAGTATCAATTTGAATGGATTTATGACTATCATTTGAATCATTACCAGTCTCAGTTGTAGTGTATTTATGAGCTAGCTGTGCTGCACTCTAACCACAGACTAATAAAAAATGACACTCATTAGGAAGACTCAAAAAAGAAAGAAAAACATTTTTGCTTTTTTTCTTTTCCTTTTGCTACTCTTTTATTAAGAAAAGAGAAAAAGTAACCTGTTGTTATTTGTTTTGGGTTTGTTTATTTTTTTTTTACATTTCCGTATCTTACTGTGACAGCTGCTGGTTTCACGTAACCCTAGCTTCTATTTTTTGTTTCTTCTAATTTTGCCATAACTAAATTTCATTAACACTTTAGGAAATGTGAACATTTTCCTTCCATCTGCTAAATGGCTTTTAAAATCCATTTACTTTGATTTAGCAAACTCGGAAACAGCTGGCAAAAATGATTTTTATTAAGCTCTTCAGTTTCATATTTACAAGATGTGTGACTTTTGTATTCTTTCTTAAGTTCTGTAATTGGTTTCTATTTCTCAACTGTACCATTTCTTTCTAAATGCTAATCAACCAGGTGGTCAGATGTTTAGTTATCTTTCTCCACATTAACCAGTTTAATGTGTCTCAGTTTAAATGTCTAGAGCTGATGTGCATAAAAACTGTAAGAATGGTTATTTAGTTTTCAGCCACTACTTTCTTCTTCCTCTTTCTAATTCTGAACTTGATTGTGATGATTAAATAACCTAAGAAAAGAATGTGGAAAATACATTCCCTGCCCTGGATGCTTGTTTGCTAAAATGTTGATATTTTGCAGCCTCTGATGTACCATCAGGGTAAAAGAATGAGTGATAGAGACTGGTTTATGACATTCTCATTAGCTCGTTCTGCTTAGTTTTGGATGTGAGAGCCTATATGCATTACTCATTCACTTTTAGCTGGCTCCAATTCTACAAGACGAGGGATTCTGCAGCCAGCAAAAGATATTGATTTGTTTCTGGAGTGACAAGTCCATGATCCTGGTCTTTCAGAGATGCAGAAGATACATCCATGAGTGCGAATCTATTAACATAGAAAATTTATCCTTTTGAGATATATTCTTGTACTTGATACATCTGCTTAGTGCCATACTCTGCCAGCAGAATTTAAGGTATGAAAGCATATTCCCTACAGAATAAAAATTTAAAATGATGCTTTAAGTTTTAGCTTCTATATTTTTTAGATTCTGTACTGCACGGTGTGTGACTCTGAACTCCATTTGAAGTGTTAGTAAGTTCTCTTCACAATTTAGTTGGACAAAACAATCCTTTTCCAGCCTGAGAACCAAGGACATATTACAGCTGCAGGCCCAAAAAGTGTAAACAACAGACAACTGTGGAGAGCAATCAGGGAGGATGGGACTTCATAACCTGAAGCTGTGATTGGACAATTAACCCCAAAATTTAAATAACCCAAAACTTTTAAAAGTGTGAAAACTTTTGACAAGCCATCCATGCTAGGTCCATCTTGAGTCCATCTTGGGTGTAGCCATGGCCAGGCTCTCATACTTTCCAAGGTGTATCCTTTAAAGGCCTTTTAATAAATACCTACTTTATTCCTTTAACACTGTCTACCCTCTGTTCCAGGTCAGCCTCTCAAGGCATCAAAAAAAACCACCCGAAATTGAAATCGTTCATATCACTTGCCCACTGAGCTGCACACAGCTGTACTAAAACAGCATCACTGAGATGTTTTGTATCAAGCTGTACCTAAAGGGCTTTTTCAGCACCATAAAGATATATCAAGACATAATTTTTGTGAATATACAATTATGGATCAGATGTCCACAGAGCAGTGCCAGAAATGAGATATCAAAGATAAAGCTTGACTCAGTATTAAACAAATTTCATCACTTCTTTGTTTAGATGTCTGACACTTAAGTAAGGGCTCTATATATCTTTTTTAATTTTTCCATGAAAATATATTTCTGTCATCTTCTTAACAAACTTAATTTGTGATCAGTTTCGAGCAGTAAGTGAGTTCCAGGAAAAAAAAAACATACTATAAGCATTATCATTTCAACAAACATATATAAATCAGAAATTTGTCATAAAATTGTGGCAGTGGTGTATGCATCATCATGGTGCTCAATCTATTCCCACAGATTCTTTCATTATCTCTGGTAGATGCCATTGGCATGAACTGAGTCAAAGACTTCTAACACTTTTGGGAATTCAGCCTGCAGAGATAAATCTTCACTGACTTTCTGCAGATGAGGTTAGCTTCTATGAAATGAGGGAAATATCTGTGTTCCAAAATAACTGTTGAAAAATGTCACTAGACACTCTGGCACAGAAGGTTGACTAATTCAAGTGATGTTTCCAAATAAAAGAGTGAAAGACTGAGTAATGTCAGGCTCAGAGGACAAGTTTGGCAGTATTTCTAAATAGAATACTGATAAACAATTACAATTTTAGCCACTGGAAAAGTTCCACACAGACACTGAAACCTCCCTTTGCTCCATTGAACAGGAATCCTCAGATTCTTATGAACTTTTCAGATAGTAAGAATAAATCCTGTTGAAATAGTATTTATGTAACATAAGACAGTGGTATCTTACCATATCTGTGTTCGAATTATGCACACATGATGTGCATATTCCACCAGAGTAAGGCCTTAAGTAATTAAACAGTAAGATTCAGTCAGTTACTGAATTCCTAAACCTTCATGGACACATCTGTCAACTCATATCCATATCTTTCTGTGTAAGTAATTCTGATACTCTGAAATGTACCAGTTAAAATTTCATTCACACAAAGCTGCACAATGTAGATTTTTAATAGGCTAAGTTATGAATATTACGCCTTTTATTGTCATAATGAGCTAGAAATACATTTGTCATGAAAAGCTTCATTTAGCATTTAGTTCTTGACTAAATGTCTTCTGATGGTTGAAAAAAGATTACGTGCATTTCACTGTGCTGTTGTCAGGAAGGCAGTGAACTTAACCCTGTGCAGTACAAAACAAGCCACAGTGACAGAGGATGGAAAGCTGGATTGGTCAGTAGCAGTTTAAAAACATAGTTTCAAATTTGCATGCAATCTGGGTAGCAAGGGGTATCTGTTTTTAACAAAGGAAAATAGCCAAGAGATTACTTGTCAGGGGATGTTTTTAGAGTACTTTAGAAGTTGTACTTAATTACACTAATCAATTCATACTATAAGCTCTCAAGTTTAGGCTGGCTTTATGCAAGTGACAGAAACCAGTTGAGGATGGCAGAGAAGAGCATATGAAACAAAAACCTTCTCACATCACCAAAACCAGAAAAACTTCACTTTTCAGGTTCCCAATATAGGCACTTAGGAGGGCAGAGAGCAGAATGTAATCAGAATCATACACCTCACAGCTTCTCATTCAGGTTTCACTGTCCTCCACAAGCTTCTCTTTGCATCTCTGTGAAAAAGCAGGAGTGGCAGAAAGAAGTGTGTGATCCTCCATCCAGTGCAGACCAGCAGTGGTGCTCCTTTCCCCCCACCAGCTCCAGCCTAAGGATAGGCACTCTGCTGAGGGCAAAAGTGCCTCACCAAGCTGAGATATGCCCAGATATGTCTAAGAACCTGAAGCTGCTCCTGAAGTACAATATACTTGGTGAATGTCTAGGTGACTCAAACATGGGATTATCTAAGTAAGCAGTTCTTAAAGAGTATCACAACTTCCTTTTTCATGCATTTTAACAGAGAAAGGTAATTTGAACTCCTTGCAAGGATTCAAACCATTGTCTTATGCATCTTAGCCCCTCTTAATACCTTGAGTGTTATTTCTGGGAAAGCAATGCCAAGAATACTGTTCAGAGCTAATTTCTGCTGCTCAGAAACTGCGTGCACACCAGCAATCCTCACTCACTGTGTATGAGATGTATGAGACGAGATTCAAGTAGCCTGATAATCTGGGGCCAGAAATCCCTCAGTGTTGCCAAATGCAACCACACAGAGTGAATGTACTTATGAATACACCACTTTCTGTGGTTTTAGTTTCTAAAATAAAATCCAGATTTAGGACTAGATGTGGGGCTTTCCTTGCCATGGAAAAAAAGATTTTCAGAGCTGGCAATGAAACTGCAAAAAAAAACCAAAAAACCTAACCAATAAACTCCATATTAAATAAATTAAGACTAAACTGTATTAAAGTCTTTACTATGATCTTTGTGTGCACTATGAATGCCAGTCTCACACAGCTTTACAGAAGAATGAGACAAAACCAACAGTCTCTGAGGTAACCAAGGATATAGCAATGCTTGTATTCTCTCTGAATACTGGGAACTCCAGGAGCCAGAAGGCAGAAGTTTCCTAGAAAGCTGTCCAAGAGAACACATGTAGGGCCTTGGAGCATAATTAAGGAAAATCCTATTCTGTTTGACATTTCTCATGAAAGAACATGTTATGTCTCATGAATTCAAAAGATGCAATTAAACAAAACACATTCCCCTTTCTCTTGTTTCCCAAATAAAATAATTCAGAAAACATTGTTTTGAATTGCTGGCTGTACTAGCTAGCACAGACATTAAATATTCAGCTGGGAGCCCATCTGAACACAAATGCTTTGAGCTGCACTCCAATAGTCAACGAAATATGCAAAAAAATCACAAAAAACCCAAGTCTTCATAGCTACTATATATACGATTATGAATAATTCGCTGGCAGTTATTAAAAGAAAATTATACATCAAACCTCCTTCTTCTCCATATTTTGTATGCTTTCAACTGCAAATAAAGGAAAGACACCACATTAAGTTGAGTTTTAGCTGCCTTGTACATACCTGGTACGCATTGTTTGTGGAAAATGCCTCCATCTAAACTTTATTAAAGTTGTTTTAAATCCAATGGGACAGATATTTACAAATTGGTATTTATTCTGTTCTGTTTAAAACATACTTAAAATACAAGGGCTGAATATAACCAATTTTTCAGCATCACTCTCAAATTAATTTCCTTATTACTCCTGCTCAAGATCACACCATACTATATGAACAAAAGATGTATAGTATGACCACTTCTTACAATGAGAAGATAGTGAATTTTTTAAAAATTTAATTGATGTGTTTGTTCTAGAGAAGAAAAAACTCCAACAAAACATACAGCATAAGATGATTACTTTGTCTTCCACGTGCAGTTTGATTCACTGATTATGAAATACAGTAATAAGAAGAACAACCTTGGTGAGACACACATTCATAAAGGGCCTCCTTTACACTTCTGAATCTCCTAAGAGCAAGATCTAGGGCACCAGGTAGATGTCTAAGATACCAAACTTCAGAAGCATGAGGAATGGGTGATGTTTCTTGACATAACTTTTATGAAAATGTGCCATTTCAAATTTAGATGTTTTCATGATTTTATTAATTCCCTCTCTTGAATCCTCTATTTCTTATGAAGAAATTTCTTATTTCCATTCTTCATCTTGTAATCCATAATGTACTTTTACATTCCAACTAGGCATCAATAACTATCTTATGTATTGTCGTAACTTTATTTTTCAAAAGGTATATGCAATTTAAATTAGTATTTTTTAAGACAGCACTAAGTACATAAACTTTCAGTCATCATTTGAAATGTATCTGACTAATGAGATTATAAGAAAATATATTTATCATTAAAAATACTTAAACAATAACTTATGGAGTAGCCATGCTCCAAAAGGTTCCTTGATGCAGAAAATTGAGATCAGTCACTCAGGTGTAAGAGAATGAGAGGATCCTGGAAAGCAGATTTATTGTGAGTTTCCAGGTTTAATCTAACCCAAACTCTCTTAAAACCATGCTCGTGCAGTTTCACAGATAAAACAGATAAGTTCACTGAAAGAAGATTTCAATCCATACTGTGCTATTAATGAAGGAAATTTGTAAATTAAAATTAGAGTTTTGAAATAAGAAAGGCACTTTTGGTAAATTCAAGCTGCAGAGAGAACATTCTAGGGATTAAAATTACTCTATGTCATTGTTTCTTTAGTCTCTTCTCCATACTCAACAGCAGCACTAGCCCTCTGCACCTACGTGTTGATGGCAGTGCATCAGACAATCTTCTGAATTTGGGACCTTTGTGTAGGCAGCTTCAGCACACAAATCAAATGCAAATTGACTTTGATGCAATTGACTTGTTGGATTTTCAAGAAGCCTTCAAAAGTTTAACTGAACCTTTTCTGTGAAATGAGGCCAGTTCTCGAAAGAACTGAGATAAAGTAGATAAAATTTCCAAACTATTATTTTTTCTTTCTGCTTTTCTTTCTTTACCAGGGAAAACTGGTATTTTCTAACCAAGGAGTCATGCACACCCACGAATAAAATACTCTTTTCTATCAAGAGCAAGGCAATTAAGATTATGTTAAATGCTGCCCTATGGCAAATTATTGCCCTTGGCCTATGTGACCTGCTTTTGCTGTAATCAGTGCTGCTGCATCTAAAAACCCTCACAATAAAACACATAAACTGTTCAGAAGTTATTTTTGACCTATCTCAGATTCAATCAAATGTATTTTCTTAAATTGCCTAATTTTGGAGGCATTTGGAATCCCACCTTGTTGATTATCACATCTCACTTGCGATTAACCATTTAAAGAAAAAACATTAATCTTTTAGGTTAAATGCTGCCCAAAACACAACATATTCACATTGTCTCATGACCAGACAAAAGTAATGTGTTGAAAGCTCTTCCTCAGTCATCATTGCGTTACATATTCTTTTTTTTTAATAGAGACTTCATATTCCGTAAGCCAGGTATAGACAATACTTTTCAAAAGATAAACATAACAGAATCACTCAAAATTAAATGTCTGAAATAAACTATTGAGATTATGGCATTTTTTCACCATATTCTTATTACTTCAATTGACAGAGAATTTAGTTAAAATATACTGTTCGTACAGAAAAAAAAGGAGATAAAGTGTCATGTAAGTTGTTTTAGTGAATGATTTGGTCATATCTCATTCAATGTAATAAACAATAAAAGATGACCTTTACTTATATTTGAAATCTTTATTCAATTACATATAAAAATAAAAATCCAGATGTCTCAGGACAATGTTCTATGTATATGTTGAATATCTTGTTTGTTCCTTTTTGTTTACTTACTAAATAAATATAAATGCTGCTGTACTTTACCTTTTTTCTTTTTTTATCAATGATCACTGAGTATATGAACTAACATCTGATTTACAACTCACCAACTCACTAGCTTTTCTAGCATTCTTAGGGAGGATACATTTTTTCTGTTTCACAGTATTGTCAGGAGACTTACCTTTGACACTGTATTTTTATCTGCAGCAGAAAATATAGTATGTTCTACTTCTATTGTCAAAAAATAGCATTGGCATAGTCAGTAAGACTGGTGAAAGTTAATGGATTGTGCTAAAATTACATTATTTTTCTATACCGTACCATTCAACTACTGGATTTATCAAAGTATTTATAATATACTTTTGAAGTTACTCTGAAAACAAAAATTGTCCTTTACATGAATAATTTATACCAAATATTACACATACATATATATATGCTTTGCCAATAGCTCTGTTACTTAACCTCTTTGCAAATTTTGACCCCCGTACAAATCCAGTGCAAATCATTACTACATAAGAGTGGATTTCAGAATATGTGACAGAGGTAAAAATGCACACAGTCTCTTCTACTTGTATCTGATGCTTTAATATTATTGAAAAATGGAGTAAAAAATCACTTCCTTGAGCTGATATGAGTGACCATTTAACTTTGTGTCACTGAAAGTTCTTTTTAGTTTTGTCTTAAGGTGTTAGGTGCAATAATTTGTTAAATCTTAAAATTCAGAAACATTTAAAATTATAACATATGTGTAGTCTTACAGGAAAATATGTTAAATTTTTACTACTTCAGTAAGACTTCAACTTAATTTAATTTCTCGGCAAAGAAACTTGGTGAAAAATACGTGGTTTTTGTTCACTTTAAAAACCCCTCTATGCTTTATTGAAAAGCGGCCCCTTTCCACAAAGAGGGACTTGTAATCCAGAACATTTAATGTATAGTGTTAAAAATAAAAGGTTCTGAGAAATACATATATATATTTATGTATATATATACACACACATATATATATCTGCATTTATACATATATACATATATGCATATAAACATATATATATCTGCAAAGGTTGCTATTAGAATAAATATGTTTCTATTGAAAAAGAGGTTGCAAAAACTGCTATTAAAAAAAATATAGTGATCCTTTACAGTCCTGCCTTTTTGTCATTCATCTGAAAGGTTTTCTTCTGGTCTAAGCTAGTTCTATATCAGAGCTTGGTGACAACTCCTGACAGTTGATGTTGGTGGTAGAGTAACTCTGGTACAACATTGGGAAAAACAGGACATGGTTTACACTAGAAAAGAAACTGAGTATAACACTGGATGTAGGAATCAGAGTCTAAGTCTGGCAATAATAGAGAAAACCTGCATTCCATGTCAAAAAGCAATAGATTCTCAAACTTCCAAGCTCCCTTTCTCAGCTTTAACAGCAACCTTGGAATGTCAAAGTAGAACAAATTCCCATCTGCATGGACTGTGTGAAAGATAGAGGTGCCAATCTGTTGATATACACATATGAAGTGAGATTCAACTCTAATACAAAACATTAGTTGAATCTCTACTTGGAAAAAAAAATAGTTTCAATATTGTTCTCTGCTAGGTTACTAATGGCTGCAAGCAAAAGATGACTTGGAAATAAAATTCTCCACAGAAACTAATGATAGACAAGACCTAAGAGAGGACAAAAAGAAATTTTCAACTCAATCTCTTACATGAAGATAAATTTAAAAATTCCCACTTGAGTGAATTAAAGCAAAAGGCCTTCAGCTGTGAATGTCTTCATTTTATTACTAGTAGTTTTACATCCAAAACTAAAGGAAGATTTTCCTAAAAGAATTCTGAAAGAGAAAAAATAAATCAAATTAACTTGGATTCAAGGCTGGCAAATTTAATTCCTAGATGAACATAATGAAACAGATAGGAAATTCTGCGTCAAGTTTCTGGTACAAAAGGTGCAAATCACTTCTTAACTTCAAACACTGTTCCATTCTCACATTCACGTGTAAATATAAATAGAGTAAATGATTGCTTAATAAGGTTAACTCTGATTATTCTTTACATGATTCTGTCATACATTACTGTCATGTCAGAAATTTATAGTGTCTTCTCTTTCAAAATTTCTATAGAAATTGCATCTACCTGCATGTACCAAAAAGTAAAAAAAAAAAAATAATCTGCTATCCTTCTTTACTGCTGTAGAATCAGGTTATGGTGCCATTATTATTGCTGCTAAATTTTCTGCACAAAATTATTTCTGCTGGATTTTCAGCATTTGTGCTATTTGTGTTGGATAACCTGAAAGTGGAATAAAGAGCTTGTGATGCTGTCCTGATACTGCAAGAAAACTGACAGTGCCAGAAGGAGCCTGTTTGTGAGAAAGCCACCCATGAATATTTTTTAAAATTCTTAAAACAGATAGACCTTTTCATATGGAATTTGCATACAGACCATGTCATCTCAGATTTTTTTAACTCGGAACTCTGAGGTTTTTAGGTAGATTTAGTGTAGTGTTGAATAATAGCTTCAGATAACAGGCCTCTTCAGGAAGCAGATGCGAAGTTATGGTTTAAATCTCATAAAAAGTTTTCTGATCTCAAATTCTCCACTGTCTTTAATGGAAAACAAAATTAGCAGCAGAAAACAAGGAAATAAGCACTAAAATATCTTAATTTTGCAAGTAGCTAAACTAAATCTCAGGGCCCAGAAAAGGATATATTTCTCATGCAGACACTTTTGAAATCCTTGTCTGTATACAGCCTCCAAATTCCATCTTTCTCCTTAAACAGGCCATTCAGCTGATGATGGATAGCAACTGAAGAGTTCAAAGGGTAATTCAAGTTTAAACGGACCTCAGATCAGACTAATGTCTCAGGACTTTAACAAGCCTGATCTCGGGTGTGTTACGGACTAGAGATTGCACAAACTTGTCACACATCTTCTCAGATCCACTGTTCCATGGCAGCTACAGCCCAGACTGGCATTAATTACCACATCCCAGTACCTCTTTCCCAGTGAACAGTAAATCCATCTTCGTCACTCTTGGTTGTGCCAACCAGTGTCTGTATCATGAAGCTATCTTTGTAACCTTCCAGAAATCTCCTTAGCTTTTCACATCTCATCAAACTGGCCCTCTAGCTGATGTCAGGGAGTTGAGTCCTCCGTGAGCACCAGCACCCGTGATCCCAAGACTTCCTAGAACTATTTAGCTTTTCACATTTTTACCTTGACCCAGTAGGCTGTAACAATCTACCCACACACTCTTATCTTCTCTCATCTCTTAGATTCTGATCCACAAATGTTCACCAGATCGTCATCTGTTCCACAGAAGTGCTCTAGGCTTCTGAGCTAGTCATTTTACCAGCTCTTCTTCTTCCTGTCTCTTTTATTAGTGGACTGACTAGGCAGTGTTATGTTAACAGCAGGACTCAATGATCTTAGAAGTCTTTTTCAACCTAAACAATTCTATGATTCTACCACGTTCTCTCTGTCTTTGTGTGCTCTCCCTCTGCCCACACAGGCACTGAGAGCTCCATCCCCACTCCAAACCTTCTCTGGGCCCAAGATGGCACTCTGCTGTGGTCCTTCACCACTTATATGAGGAAGGAGCAGCTTCTGCCCCCTCCCCATCCATGATTCTGCATCAACTGACTCATTTGTTGGGAGCTACTGGGAGCTGATATCTGGGCTGGCAGGCAGTGCAGGTGTCTCCCTAGCACCAGCTGAATGGGGATAATCACTGACTGTTCAGGAATCAGCTGAAGACAAGGGTAAAGTATCCTTTGACCACTGTATCTGATGGACACTGCCAGAAACAGGATCTTTGCTAATAGAAGCAAAAGCCTCTAGGAGCTCTGTAGCAGCTGTACCAGCACACACCGTGGCCACCAGCACACACCCTGAAGCTCCCAGAAGTCCCCAGAAGATCCGGAAGCAGAGCTCCCACACTGCTGTGCAAACCACGGTGGCTGCTAGCAACATCTGTTTACATCTCTTGTTTACATAAGCTTACAACAAGGCGTAACTAAAGGATGATCAAAATCATCATCTTTTCATCAAAACAAACAGTGATATAAAGAATAAATTATTTGGTGGAAACATCGCTTTTTTTCCAGTGTTTCAAGATCTAAAGAAAATATTTCTTTTATCTTTTTAACTCCACTGATTTTGACTTCACTTTCAGGTCAAACATTTAGGTGAATAAAATACTTTATGTTAATGATTTTATTAAATAGGATTATTAGATATTTTCTCATCAATAAAATGTGCAGCAATCCTGTAAAATATTAACTTACTAACACTGACCTTTTGACACATCTTAATTGATTTTTTTATTACTGTTTCTCTTTTGTGAATATTTTATCTGTTGGGCTTGATTTTGGACAAAAGAACATCTTCAAACACTGACCCTTCCTAAGAAAGTCTTCGAGCAGTGAACTTTCCTAATGACTCTACTACAAAGCACTGATCATCTTCCCAAAAGTACATGACTTGGAAGAAAGGAAGGAAAATGCAAAGAACATTGTCAGGAGAAACCCTCCAGAAAAATGGATAACAAAACAATGTTTGCCTATGTGCAGAAGTTGATAACTGTATTGCAAAATGAGAAATAAGCACATAGAGCGTTCGAACATGGTTAGTAATCTTTTCAACAAGGATATATTATTTTTTAGTTAAAATATAGTTTATTATAGTATGAAAGATACTATTTTAATTAATAATTTTGGAAAGGATGTTTAGAAAGCAGGGTGTTTTCATGCTGCAAGAATGGGTCCAGAGTATGGACAGACAAGGAAGTACATAAGGGAAAATCCGGAACTGGTGAAAAACAATATTTTCAAACAAACTAGATTTGTATAACTTTGTCATTTTAGAAAGGTGTATTGAACTTCCCAGCAGCGGTATTTTCAATGACAGCATACTTTGAGACTTATCTCAAAAATTTCTGCCTTACATTCTTTTCTATGTCCTCAATCAGGTTAGCAACTGCAAACAAAAGATTTAAACTATAGTAGGAAGTTTGTTCCCCTCAGGCAACCTGTGCAGAAATAATATTTCTATACCCTAAAAATAATCCTATGTGACAGAATATGCATTCACATCAGATAATTTACATCATAACGACTATATAATTTAAGCACTGTTATCCTCTCCAAAGGCTTCCAATTCCACCTTCTTAACATTTTGCTGAAATTACCTTTTCTCCCCTAATGCATTTTACCATTCCTTTTCAGATATTTCAGAGTGATAGGGAAGCCTCAGTATGTTTTTGCAAGAAGGGTTTCTCACACTAGCGACAGATTTTTGCACAAGGAGTTAGAAACAGATCTGTAAAAATGCTGGCTGTATTTTTCTAAAACAAAGTTTGGGTTTGTCGAGAATTTTTTCTCTCTACGGACACTATATACAGCCTTTAACACTAGGCTCTCATATTCATGTTTTCTTCCCAGGGTTCCTTTTATCATTTACCAGAAGTGGTAGATGTCAGGTGATATAATTAAGCAATCTTCAAAAATTATTCCCTTTTTTTCTTGATTCCACTGTAAATCGATGTCTTGTTCATTTCACACTGGTACACTCAGTTCTTAAGAAATTCTTTCCTTTACAAGACTCAGACATGGATTTAACCCTGGACTTCAGGAGAGGTAGGTTTGGCCTGCTGGAAAGCAGCTCATGGGGAAGGACCTGGGGATTCTGATGGACAAAGAAGCTGCCCTTGTGCCAGCAGTCTGCCCTTGTGGCCAAGAAAGCCAGTGGTATCCTGGGGCGCATTAGGAAAAGCATTGCCAGCAGGCCAAGGGAGGGGATCCTGCCCTTTTACTCAGCCCTGTTGAGGCAAAATCTGGACTTCTGTGTCCAGTTCTGGGCTCCCGAAGACACATGGATCTCCTGGAGAGGGTCCAGTGAAAGGCTCTGAAGATGATTAGAGATCTGGTGCATCTCTCTTACATGGCTGACAGAGTGGCTTAGCCTGGAGTAGAGAAGAATGAGAGGGGATCTTATCAATGTATACAGATATCTTAAAGGCAGGGGGCAAGAGGATGGGGCCAGGCTCTGCTCAGTGATGCCCTGCAGCAGGAAAAGGGACAACGGGCACAAAATGAAAGACATCAAGTTCCATCTAAATATGAGGAAAACTTCTTTACTTTGTGAGTGACAGAATAGTGGAACAGGCTTTCCACGGAGGTTTTTGTGTACCCTTCTCTGGAGGTATTTAAAAACCTACCTGGACATGATCCTGTGCAACCTGCTGAACCTGCTTCATTAGAGGGGTTGAAGTACATGATCTCTAAGGGACTGCTCCAACCTCAACCATTCTGTGAAATAGCTCAGGTCTTTAGCTTGTGCGTTAATGACACACAGGTATTCTGGAGCATCTGTCTTATGAGGAGACACTGCAGGAGCTGGCTGGAGAAGACTGAGAGGTAATCTCCTTAAAGTGTGTAAATATCTCACAGGCATTTGTCAAGAAGATGGTGCCAGGCTCTTTCCAGTGGTGCCCAGAGGCAGGATGAGGAACAATGGCCTAAACAAAACACAGGAAGTTTCACCTCAACATGAGGAAAAGTTTCCTTACGCTGGGAGCGGCAGAGCACTGGAACAGGCTGCTCAAGGAGGGCATGGAGTCTCCTTCTCTGGAGACATTCACAACCCACCTGGATGTGCTCCTGTATAACCTGCCCTAGGTGATCCTCTCTTGGCAGTGGGGTGGAGCTCTACAGTCTCCAGAAGTCCCTTCCAACCCTACGAATTCTGTAATTCCACAATATTGACAGATTTTAGCAAGTTTACAACATTGTTAGCAATGAGGCTGAACTATTTAATGCCAAGTTTTTCACTAGATGGCTTTGTATACAATTAAATAGAAAATTTTATTTTTTGGAATGACAAAGCAGTTTTATTTTTTTCTCATTTCAAGTGGAAATGTTTACTACATATGGGAGAGTTAAGCTCTATTCAAACAAAATAGATGCAGAAATTTGACCCCTAACAGTTGCTAAACTATTATCATATTTTCAACATTTAAGTCCTAATTCGAGTCTATCAAATTCAGTTGCACTATACATGTAAACAAGTGTTGAGGTAGGATTTTTAACAAAATGAATCTTCTATTCCCATAATTAATGAAAATTTGACAATTGATTTAACATCAACTGTATTTTTACACAGGAATTATATCTTTATTTTCCTTTCCTCCAAATGGATTTCTAAGTCTACAGAGATCATTATTCACTCCAATTCTCACCCCAGTATCCTTATATTTTTTAAATTTCTGAGACTAAAGCAGCAGCTAGTCTCAATGTATCATTTTTCTTATGCTTTCATAAACATGAGAGAAGCTCTGTGATTTTCATATATATTTCGTTCAAGCTCTGAACTAAGATTGAATCAATTAGAGTGATTTTCCTAGTTAGACATAAATATGTAACAACTCTAATCTCTGTTTAATGACATAAATAGCTTATATTTAGTTCTTCTGAAAATACTTGAGAAGGTTATGCTATACATAAATGCTCTATTTCAATCATTCTTTTCCATATACCTGCATTAGAAATACACCTCCACTACTGCTGACAAGTTTCACAGACCCCTTTGTATCGGAGAGGGGCTGTACACTGTTATGTACCTACATGTAATGGAAGATCCAGCTCCCAGACAATTTGCAATTTGAACATGAGGCAAGAGACTGTATGAGAATATGAAATGACAGCAACATATATTGAAACAGTAGAAAAATAATGGCCAGCAACCTTTGGATGCTTCTTCTAATAGTGTAAGTTGCTTCACAGGTTTTTGTAGACATCTGAGAAATTTTTTATATGCAGCAGATTAGGGATGAGGGACATTTTTAAAAACAGTAAAAGGAGTCTTATAAAAATATTCTAGCTATCTGAGCTATCTTAGCTTTTTCCAACAATTTTTTAGCAAAGTTCAATTTGTCAAAAGGTTTTCTGGTTGCAGCTTGCAGACCTAAGCTTGGTGTAGCAGATGCTGGTCGGGATAGAAACAAACAATGTATATGCATTTGTGCTGGGGAGGGTCACTGAAACTTGCTACTCCTGATCAGCAATTTAACACTGTTTTGCCTATCCAAAGGACACAGGTCTATTGCAACTGCTGCTAGAGATGAAGTTGTAATCACTGTAGTTTAGCATTTTCAAGGCTCATTCTGTTCCCATGCAGATTAACCCAAGACCTTAAGAGAGCAACTAATATGAGAAAATACTGGTGGTCTTCTTTCAGCAAAGTAATTGTAGATTTAACTTGCAATTATATCCATGCTTAGGTCCTGAATTTTGTCCAGTTAATTTTGCATACACCTCAGTCATACTGATAGATGATTATATTTTACCAAACTTCCTTTTTCCCCCAGAAGTTTAATGTAACCATTAAAATAAGAGGATAACCCTGTGTTTAGAATAAATATTTAGCCATGGCTAAATTATTTGTTCATGTATTTTTTTTAAATATTGCACACAGATAATTTGGAGACAAGTTTAATAAAGTTCACTATTTCAATCCATATTCATATACACTTTTTATACAAATCTCTTCTTTGTGTGAACTTGAAGTGGGGAAAATGGGGCAGAAGTCCATTTTCACTTTTAATTTGCACAGTTAATCCCAAAGGCTTCTGAACTACAAGAGTAGAGGATAAATTCATGCTGTAGTTTTTGAATTTATAAATGAAATACTAAATTAAACGATCAATTGTTAAGCGGTGAGTAGCACTCTATGCCGTAACTTTTTGACCAGAAATGAAATAAAAATATTGCCAAACCACTTAAATAGTGCATTGAAGTCTATGCTCTCTTACAAGATCCACCAGGACAATTTCTAGGAAGTTGGAGATTTCCCTAGGCAACACCCTGCAAAAAGATACAAAACCCCTGACAACCCACAAAGCACATAGGGAGGTCTCTCAAAGTACATATACTTCCAAAAGCCAGAAAAAAAGATTGCAAAATCCCCTTCCTTATAAATAGCAAAGGAGAAACCAAAGTGCCAGTCACACTACATATTGGAAAAGAACAAAACTCTACGAACCTATCCTGCAGAACTGAAGGATTCAACATTCATGTTCCCTTAGATATTGGAGAAAGAAGTATTCACTGCAAAACCCATGCTTGTTTTAGGAAGTCCACATTGTTCAGTGTGCACTACATGTCCCACACTTCAGGAAAAGCTGACAAAAAATGCTTAAATTTTCCATGGCATTCAGACATTGAAAAACTGCCTCCTTCACACAGCCCACCTAGTTCAAGTCCCTAAATTCCTTCACCTGGATGAGGAGGATCAAATGCAGGCACCTTGCTGCCTTCAGATGGCCCTGATACCCAAGGGAGGGATGATGGAGTTTGGTGAAGTTGCATAAATTTGTTATCTCAGGTCTATCTACACCTCTTTAGATTTGTTTGTTTGTTTGTTTAAAAAGATTTCTGAAGCCAGACTGTTGTACTTCCTAGTCAAAAATGCTAGGGAACAAACATGAGTTTTGGGAGCAAGGAGATTTCTTCTGAACTTTCATGTTACATGCCTTTATGTTTTGTCTTCAGTGTTTTTGGTTTTGAAATAAGGCAAGAGGCCTAAAGTCTAAAAAATTGCAGTTTCAAGGACTTCACTTTTATGACTTTATGATTTGCCTTGACTGAGGTATACTCAGAGATGCTCAATAGGATCTTCAACCTGTTGTACATCTCAAGATGCGTAATGAGGATCACAGTATCTCATCCATAGCAAACACCCCTTATGAATAGAAAATTCTCAATTGCCACAAAAAATTGTATTTATTATTTACCTGAATTTTCAGTTTGAGTCAGAGGAAAAGAAGATAGTATCTCTCTCTCTGCCCCGCTTTCTACCTGCCCCTTAAAAAGACATGCATTTTTCATCACAGTCCAGAATTGTCATATGAAGAGCTCAGAAAAGGAAAGAGATGAATCAAAAGCACACTGAATTCCTAGACTAAGTGTTGCGGTTTTTTTTTTACAAGATTACTTGTAGCTTCCTTTTAAATAATAAAACTGCTTTTAAAAAAAAAAAAAAAGTTTGAGTCAAATAATCTGCTAAAATAAAAGTGCAGACAACACTGCTTCCCCTT
Organism: Alethe diademata; assembly: GCA_025584955.1. Taxonomy (NCBI): domain Eukaryota; kingdom Metazoa; phylum Chordata; class Aves; order Passeriformes; family Muscicapidae; genus Alethe; species Alethe diademata. The sequence goes on from JANRMJ010000001.1 coordinate 70,427,531, forward strand.
AACCCTCCAAATCTTATGTCTGCTTCTAGCTTTTAGCTTTATCATGATAACAGCTTTAAATTATGTACTTCTAACACCTTCCTAATTTTCTTTTTTCTCTTTAATTTCCTAAAGCCAAAACCGGTTTTGAACCTATCCATCTGGCTTATCTCATTATAACTTTCTGATTGGAATTATCTTCCCTATGGCTTTGCTAAACCCACATATTACTTTGCCTCTGGGGATCTTCAGTTTAGTATCTTCTTTTATTTACTTTTTTTTCTTTTTTTTTCTTTTCCTTTTTTTTTTTTTTAAATTACCTTATGAAACAGATTTAGGAATGATATTTTCTTATCACCTGATAAACTGAAGTTGGCTTTATCATATGTCTCACCAAGTTTGCACACAAATGGCATCTTTACAGGCAACAATGAATATAAATAAACTTCTTAAGCACTCAGATGTCTTGCATACTAAAGCAAACAGAACATTGTGTGTTTGCTTGTTTTCTAAGTGAATGAAACATCTATAAAATTGACAGCAAATACATGGAGCAGATTTATGTAATTATGGCTTGAATGTCAGACAATAATGTAATCTATATTATTTAAGTTGGATTAGCACTAATGCCAATACATTTATGACTCTTCCCTTACGACTTTGTTTAGAAGTTACAGAAGTCAAGGCAAAGAAATTTGTTGATGTCAATGAACTGAATTAGGTTCAGACTGTTTACTTGTTCTGTCTGCTCTGGTACCTAAGAAAGCACTTTTTTCTTTTTCAAAGCAATAAGTTATTTCCTTCACAGATTCCAATTCTGTATACTATAAGCATAAAGACTAAGCGGCTGACAGCATTTCTCAAACCATGATATTATGCTAATTTCTGACGCAACTGAAAGCAGATTGCATGAACAGAAGGATTTGTGTTGTAGATTATCTGCTTGTTTGCAAAGATAAATTTTTTCTCAAGTGACCAGTGTGCTGAATGATGGCTCTCTCGCCAGAGTTTTGTATCCTATAAAAGTGGCCAAGATTATCATAAACAAGTGGCAAATATGAGTAAAGTGTTTGTGACAAAGGTATCTGGACTTTTAGAAATACTAGGTATCCACCTTCTGAAAATCATGGTAGGTTTAAAAGTATCTGTGGTTTGATCACCAAAAAACCCAAACAATCAAACCAAAAAAAAAAGCAATAAAATATGAATTTAGATGGGTAAATTATCATATATTTCTACAAAAGACAGAATGAATATCACAAATATTATTTGCCATTCACTATTTATCTTTTCAAGAAACAATGAGCAAAGATCCATCATCTGCATAGAAAGGATATGTACATGTATTTCCAGAAATGGAAACTACCTGGATAAAATCTTGGAGACATAACTCATATTTTATGGAGCATATCATTGTATTTGGTTGTTTACAAGATGCAGAATGGCATGACAAATGAGGTGTGACACAGCAAGTCAACTTTAAAATAAAACTCTTCTATTTCTGGATCTGTTATTTTGGATTATGTCTCAACAAAACAGATCCATAGGAATGGAATGATAAAATATTCAATGCATTTGAAATGTCAAGGGTTGTGACAGTTCAGCTAGAGCTAAAGCCTGGTGGAGGTAAGTTTGGCTTTCCAGCTATAGAATGGATTTTAGTTAATTCTTCATTCCTAGTTACAGTTTAGTATACCTTCAAGCAGTTATAATTACAACCATTTATGAAAATATATTTCCAGTCACTTGTGTTCACTGTGTCCTCAGTACTGAAGACTAGGAACTATTCTTGAACATATCAATTTTACGGAATCAGATTGTATACCAAGAACATTAGAGACGAGAGATAATCAGTTCTTAACTACATAAGTGATATACTACAGCAAAAAAATATCAGGAACAGCCAACTAATTCTGGATGTTTTAAATAATGTGATAAATATTGCCTATTATGTTTTTCAAATTCTTATAGAAACCATGATACAAATGAATCCTGTTCCCAACTATTTTTTTTACATAAGTATCTCTGATAGTGGTATAAGTGTCAAGTAATTAAATTGAAATTATCATTACATTATTGTAAAACTAGCTTAGAACTACAATCATGCTGTAAAAATCTTTGAGGTACTTCAGGGTAACTACTGTACTGCGTTTGATCTGTGAAGAGTAATTAGAGGTAAGGAATTTTTTCTCTGGCTTCTTGTTTTCTTGTGTTCATAAAAACAAATATAGAGCATAACAAACATGAGTATCAAAGTACATCACTATTCTTCTAATACAAAAACGCCACACTTGAAAACTTCTACTTAAATATTAAAAGTAGATGAATCTCTTAGAAGCTTTTTCTCCACCACACTCCTGTGAAAGCTGGCTGGGAGTCCTGACTGTAGGCTATCATTTCTCTCTCTCATCAGTAACAGGATCCTAGAAAGCGCTTAAGCAAAAGGATATATATTGTCAGAAGCATTCTGCTGAGAAGGAAACCTTGATTTAAGACTGACTCTACTGAGAAACTTGAAAACAGATGCCCCAAAGTGGGCATGGATTTCTGGATTTCTGAGTTTTGTTTTGAGATTTAGGCAAAGAAAGAGGGGAAAGTCAGAAACATATCAAATCTTTGATATCCCTTCAATAGAAATGCATATTGTTGGCAATATCAGCAACCATATCTATCAATCCACTTACAGAACATGAAAAGTATTTTTAGAGAACCAAGGAATTCCTCTTCCACAAGAGTGGACAGTGACAGGAAAAGTTCTTTGTTGTCGGAGTCCGTGAGTCAGGGGTCTCTCTGAATTCTTCAGAGAGAAATCAAAGTGCAGGGATTGAATCAAAGCCTTCGGATGGATTGAAGTATACTAAGCCACTCACGCATAAAGTAGACGTTCAAGTAGAAGTAAGTTAGTAGGTTTTAGGGTGCACTCTAATGCTTTTAGTAAGTGAAAGAGTTCAAATGCCAGAGTAGGAGTGAGAGTTCTAGTGAAGGTTAACAAACATAGTGATATTTTCAGAAGAGGCTCCAGGACTATGGTGGTAGACAGGATATAGGCATAATAGAGCTATAGTAAGAATATTGCTTACATTTTTCAAATAGAACAAGATAG
>JANRMJ010000001.1:70438639-70449769 GCA_025584955.1 Alethe diademata
GAAAAATTCCTTAAACTCACACAGTAAAGGAACAAAAACCCAACCCTCGACAACAGCTCATTCAGATTTCTCAGGAAGCCAATATCTCTATATTGTAATTTCATCATTTTTTTATGTCTCCATGAAAAACATATTTTTGAAAATTCTTTGAAGAAGATAGAAAGGAGTTTTGAACTATTTGAAATATTCACTAAAACTTAGTTGAAATTTATGTCATAGGAAAGAGAAAATAAAACTTCAGACTGTGCACTTCTAGTCAACTAAAATTGAGAAATTTTGTTCCTTCTATTCCATATCTTTCTAAGTCAATGGCTTTCTGAGGAAGTCATAATATTTGTTCTTCCAAGCTGCACACCCGTAAATAGAATTTTCTCTTAGTATTTCCTTGCATCTGTCTTATTAATTGGGTTTTTATTTTGTTTTGTTTTGGGTTTTTTTGATTTGTTTTGTTTTGTTTGGTCTCATTAACTTAAATATCAGTACCCTTACAACACCTGTCTGCTTACTTCACTAATGTCTAGCTGTAGCACCTTCATGCTTCATGTACCTCACTCCCCATACTTCCACCTGGATATTTTTTCACAACTTTCCCACTCTTTTCATGGAAGTAGAAGATTTGCTGTGAAAATCCTGAATAAGGAAGCCTAACAAGGATGAAAAAAGTTCCTCTTATGACACTGAATAGGGTGCAAAAAAAGATTACAACTTGTAAAGATGTGAGATGCCAAAGTAAAGAACAGAGAGAAGCTAATGTAATGGACTTGAAAAATGTGTGCTTAAGACTGACAGATTACAACAGCTTTATTGATATTGCAGCTTTATTAACTTCATTGTGGTTACATCAGAGACTAAGCTATTGTAACACTGAGAACCTATGTTTATTGCTTTTTAAATATTTGGGACTTTTTAAAGGTGTCATTATTTTTCAGCCTACTGTGACTGTCATTTTTAAAAGATGAATCCTTATGGGAATCTACAAGTGATCCATGTACACAACACTCCTTCAGCATGAATCATCCCTAAACTGACAGCTCACACTTCTGTCAAGATTTTAGTGGTTGCTTTTTCAGCTTTGGTGGTATGTTTAAGAAACTAAATAATTGAAGTGACTCATCTTTTTATAAGTTCATAAAAAAACGCTCTGCATATTTCTGACCTCCTGCAATTTGTAAAAGAAAATACTGATATCAAGATTATCAAAATTCAATCCAACATTCCAGGTGCAGCTGAATAGGAGCAAAGTAGATTAAACTCAAGAACAAAACTTTCAGTTCTCTCTTTCAATCTTCTGTTTAGGCTGAAAATGAAAGTAAGCTTTAAGTCAGTGGAAACACAGGATTCTTTAAAAGCTTTCCTGTAAGAAGCAAAAATAAACAACAACCCTATAACTTCAGAAACAGAATTTGATTATTTAATGGAAAGGTATATGATACATAATTGCAAGATCAATCCCCTATATAACCTACAAGTGGTATTTATTTAAAGCCCCTAGAACAAAAAGCAACTATAATAAATTGTTACATAAGAACTAATAAGTACAATAAAAACAGAAATTTTCTACACCTTTCTGCTTTTACCACTTCAAGGAATGTGTCCTAATTACATATTCACATAGTCTTCTAAAAGTGTTACAGTAAAAAATTGTAGGATATACACCATACATACGCAGCAGGTCTTTTGAAAGCTGTAATTTTGTTCTGTGCAGCTCTGTTTGCAGATAAAAACCTCCATAAATAAATATTTCCTAGAAAAAAAATTACATTACAAAAATATTTAGTTCATTTAAATTCACAATCACATCCTAACACTTCAGGCCTGCAGATGTCTAGTTTTGAAAAGAAGCCATTTACCCACATAATGCAATCAGTTTACATGTGTTGTTATAGTTCAGTCATTGTTTGAGGTGATGTCTGTCATAAACAGCTTTCCCTCCCTCTGCAGCATTTTTTCTTTTTTACTATTTATATGATAATATCATCATGACAAGATCATTCACTGCTCGTGCAAACCTTTACTTTCATGATGCTTTGAGAAGCATTCGCATCACTTGCATTTTCCGCTTTTTATGTGAAGATTGAATATCCAGCTGTTACCTAATTAAGTTTGCCACAGGCAAAAATCTGGCTTTATGTACCTGTAGAGAGAATTTCATGGTGTTTTAATGACAAGCTATAGATTGAGCAAAGTGACTCAAGAGGCAGTGCAAGCAAACGCTTAGCTCAAATGAGTGCCAGAGCTGTCAATTTCCAATTAAGAGACTTGTTTGTCTCTCATGATAGTGAACCACCACAAATTGCTTGCTTTATCTCTGCTGGTTAATCTTTTGCCACCTGACAGATGGAAGTAAATCAGTTGACTTATGTTAATCACTTCCAGGAAGTGAGAATATTTAAATCTTGGCACATTTTTGCATCTGTGAGGACAGCATTAGGAGATATCACAACAGCATCTCATTATTTATAGATAAGGTGTCATTTCAAGCATATATGTGAGGGGAGGGGTTTGTGGTGAAATGACTGGCAGGGAATATTGGGAAAATGAAAGGCATCATTTAGCTTTTTCTCAAAAGTTCTCCCACTTGAGGAGAAAGCTTCTGATTGTTCCTTTCTTGAATATTTATGTTTTTACAAAGCTGAACACATTTTTCAGCAAGATCAATTTGTTATCATACATATATATAGAAGATATGTGTACAGATCTCCCAAAGAGTTTTATACCTAGCAACAGTATCTGTGGATAACAATTAGACACACCTTTACTAAAAATAATAAAATCAGTATGGCACTACCAAAAATACCCTTGGATTATTTCTCTGCAGAAAAATTAATAATAATTTTCTCTATTATAAAAAGGCTAAATAATATTTGAAAAATTATGAAACACCTATTAGGACCTTTGACATGTAGCTCTAAAAATCCAAGCTAATGATATGAGCCTTGCACTACTGCCTGGTAACACCTGGCAACGTGAGAACAAAGTGCATTTCAAAGCAATTTTAATATGATTCTCAGCTTGCTTCTGGTAATTTTCCTATTTTAATACAACTGTATCATAATTTGGAGAACAGCTTGGATTTCCATCGTCATTCTCCTAGTGACTGCCCTTTCCACAGGATTAATACTACCAAAATTGCATTAAATTATTTGATGGATATAGGCTTTTAAACACTTTTAGTTAGTTCAAAATCATATGTGATATAATGTAATTTAGGATAAAAGTTAAAAAGAACATTATTTAAATTCATTCGTACTTAAAATTCAAACTTACACAGTTCAGGGCAGGACTTCATTTGGTAAGGAAAAAATGCTTCAGGGGAGAAAATACACTTTTCTGGGAAATGCCATCAAGAGGAGCTAAATATATATATTTAAAGATATAAAAATATCTATTTATATAGTTTTAAATTTATAAATAGAAAAATAGTTCTATAGCTATAAACCACAGTTTGCTACTTAGATTGCAGTCAAATAAGCAGGTGTCATTTCAGCAGTGATCATTAACTCGGCCACCCAGAGCTCCTGAAGGAGCTGCACCATCCCTATGTGTCATCAGCACCTTCCTACTTGCACATACATTTACTCACTCCAGCTCCCTCTCTGATATAAGAAACTGAGCTCCACTTTGTTGAGATTGCAGTATAGAGGCACTCAGGGGCTGGGTTAAGATTATATGAATATTAACAAACTCAGAACTGCTCCTGAACTTTTCTAATTTATTTTAAATCACTAATCTTTCTTACCTGGCTCTCTTTGGAGAAGGTTCTTTCCTGTGCTGCATGGCTCTCAATGATTTTCCATGGACTTCAGAAATCCTTGTGCTTACGGGTAGTATTATCAGGAGTGCTAGTTAAAAAGATAGCATTATTGCACTCTGAATGGCATATGAAATTATACTAAGAATTGTTACACTCCCATCCCCTAACCTACATTTTTTTCTGACAAAATTTCCCTTCAAAAAGGGTGCATTTACTCTGGCTCAGAAGTCTAACTTGCTTTCTATCTACTTTCAGAATCACACTGGGTTAATTATCATTCATGTTTGCAACAGCCAGCACAAATTCCACTTGAATGGATGGAGGGGATTCTGCAGTGCTGTTTAAACAAAATAACAGGCCACAGAAAAACATGGCGCTAAATATCACTTCCCAGGTAATTAACTGTGTCTTGAGTGCTCCCCATCAGCATTCTTTCATGTTCTGTTGATATTTTCCTTGCATGCAAAATGTTGTGTCTTTAAAACATAATATGCCAAATTTTGTTTTACATTGCTGTTTACTCACAGAAACACACATATTTATAAAAGGCTGTTCTTTGGCTTCTGCCTACACAGCTGATTTCTTTTCCTTGGCATATAACATATGCAAACTGTAAAAAAAAAAACCTCACATTCAGAAAAATCAGTGAGAAGTGAATAGTAAAATTACAAAATAAACTTATTTATTACCTTGTTGGCTTTTAAATTCCAAAAGTACCTTTCTGTCATATCTAAGTATATATAGCTCATAGTATTCAATCAGCACATATAAAAATATGTAGAATACTACAATTTGAATGTGCTAGAGATGTTCATCTGAAGTTAAACACAAAATTCCTCAAGTTGTAATAGTTCTTCAAAATTTCTATCTCTAAAATTGAAAGTATTTCATTGGTTGAAAGGTGATATCTTGTGTTTTTCTTCCCTTCCACGTACCACAAGCCCTGTCTGCTTCGCTATATTTTCCAAAGTTGTGTTGAACTATTACAAACATCCATATCATGTCTATGTCCTTAAATTCCAGCTCCAGTAATACAGGTAGCTTAGAAGGAAAGATAATACAAAGATCCACTAAAGCTGAGCTTTTAGGTGGGGCCACCAGGTGGTATTCTGCTGCATTATATTCAACTTAGAAAGCTGCCATTTAAAAAGTATGGAAGTAAAAATCCCAGTGGAATATCTGATCATTACGATTCATGAGTAATTGGGAGGAAAAGAAATGACTAAACTGAAAATCTGGAAGTCTGCCAGAATGAAAGCTAGAAAATGACTGAAGTGAAATAAGTAAGTAAATAAAATGAAAATGAAAATATCACCTAATTAACGTGAATAATGCCATAATAAAACATAATACAAGGGGTTTTTCTACTAGAGTAAAACCAGCTTGTGTATTCCATTTTTTTCCACTTTATTAATACATCTGCTTGAATGTCTGATAGCTATATATATTGATTTTTAAAAGTAAGAGTTTTGATTTAGATATAGCATACTATAAACCTAAGTCATTAGAATATTTATGTCATAGTAAGATACAGAGAGGCCAAACATGTTCTTTAAAATTTAAAATCATGGAGAAAACATGATCATAGGGGAACTATGATATAATTTCAGCTTGATTTTCTCAAATTTTTCTTGACTTGACAAAAGGGAATTAAATATCTTAGAATGTAAAATTCATCTATAAGTAATTCTTGGTGAGCAGAAGCTAAAAGTTCCAATCTTTACAAGCCTAGTAATACATCAATTCAAAATGAATTGAAGCTCAGAAAACACTTAAAAAATTATAATTCCTAATGCAAATACAGTATTTTATCTTATATAAAAGAAGTATAGAGACCTACTTGTTAGAAGTAGTAGAAAAAATATACAAAATTATATATTTAAAAATACATAAAATATAAAAAAATACTTGAAAAAAAAGTTAAAGTAATAAATATGAGTTTTCCATGATCTACGCTGAATATGATTTTTTTTCTCTAGAAAAGAAACCTTGAAATAAAGCAACAAATAATTTATGAAGCCAGCAAAATTAGCATTCCTATATTACATAGGAAATGTAAAGAACACAATAGTAACCACATGAATATACATCTGGATTTTGGGGTAAACATTAACTATTTTAAAATGTATTTTAAAATATTTGTTAAATTGTTACATTTAAAATTATAACAGTTGAAAACTATCTGAGATACTTGGCCAGAGTTTAAGGTAAGGTACAGTCTGATTCTCACAGCCCTTGATAAGTGGAAATTCACAGAATCTGTATTACCTGTTATTGAAATGAATGCCTTTTCAGCAGATGTAGGATTTTAGACCAGCTTTGCAGTGAAGAAGGTGAATACACCATGAGCAAGCTTTTAAGTCAATATAGTTGCTTCTCATTTCATAAGAAAGGAGTTTAAATTATGTTATAATTGTGATTTTGACCTTGATGTGAAGAAAAGTACAACATTGAGTAGAATACCACAGAGATCAGTACTGGGACCTATACTCATAATTTAATAGTTTTATTAAGAGCAGTGTGGATTACATGAGGTCAACCTATTTTTTTCTTTTTTCACAGGAAGATATACAGGAAGATAGCACACCTAACCTATGCACATATTTTTGTATTTTGGAGTAGCAAGAAGCCTGACTTCAATGAAATTGTTTTAATATTAAATAAAGACCAACTGTACACCAGGACAGGGCTAGTAAACACAGCCCATATAAAAATTCCTAGACAGCAATATATGAGAACAAGATGAAAAAATGCCTGTGGTGTATGAAACTAAGTAAGAATTGCTGTATTATTATGTCCGAATAAATAGTCAGTTAACAAGTAACTGGAAAAAGCACAGAGTAATTATTTTTCTGTATGTGCAAAATCAGATATGGCTTCATTAAAAATAAATTTTAATCACAAATGAATGAGCATGAAAATTAGAGGACACTGATTTCTCTTTATAATAGAGTATAGACAAGTGTAAGATATGAAGATTTTTTATAAATACATTCAGATATGTACAATTGTTTCAAAGCAATCACAGAGAATCAAGACAGCAAAGCTCGTTTAATCTCTGTCCTTCGTTCCTAGGACCCATACCAATGCCATTTTAAAAGGAACATTTCTATGATTATCCTAAGAATACTCTAAGAATTCCAATTGTGTCTCTGGGATCTCTTTCAGAAATCTGTTTTGACATTCTAATCTTTAATACTATAATAGTTTCTGCATGTTTCATCCAAAGATTCCAAAGTAAAATTTGTTCCAAATACCTCTTGTCATATTTGTCTTAGTCACCATAGAGACTTCATCAACTGTTTGCATCCAAACAGGGAAATATTTGTACTTATTTGAAAAACAGTTAGGCAATGGGAGGACAGTAGGAAGGGAGATGGATGGACTCCTCCTTAGGATAAATAATAGCAACTTATTCAAAGCAGCCCACACTTATGTTTGCATTAGTAAAATAAATACTTCCATGGACCACTTTTAGGATGTAAAACTTAAGTTTCTTGCACAGCTAAATTGTTAGTATAGCTTTCATAGTTTGGCCAATACAAATTTTGCATTTTCCAAAACAATTTTGAAGGACACAAAGGAATGATGTTTGGTAGGTGTTCTAGATCCAGTCTTTCTTTTCTGAACGGTAGGAAGAGGTGTGATGATCTGACATGAGCCATTCTCTGCCAGCTGTTTTTCTGACTGAGACCTTCTCGTGTTTGGTTTACTAGAACACACTTATCCTGATCCCTACCGAGTCATTGCCTTTTCCAAGGCTTAATGCTTTGACTTATGCAATTATCCAGGCTTTCACACAAATAGAATAAATGATTCAGATGATTGCAATCTTTAGAACTTCAGAATCAGAGTTTTCTTGTGGGATTCATAAAATGTAATCTGAAACTTGCAAAACAAAGCAGAATTAAGAAAGGCATTATCTTAGTACAGATTCTAATGAATAAAGCTTAATTCTAGAGAGAACATAATTTATAAAACTGTTGTTTCTATTTACATTTTTTTACATTTTTACATTTTAAATTAAAATTTTCTAGTCAGACAAGTGAAAAAACAATTGCTTTATATTTTATCATTCAGTTTTTCTCTTAAATAGTATTCACGTCACTAGGTAATTTTGTCCATTTCTTCACAATAATTCTGTGTACAAGTTTATCTTGCCCAACAATTATTACATCTTTGCTCAGCACATCTCTCTAAACTCTTCTTACACTAATGTCTTAAACTTTAGCCTCCTTGTAAATCACTGCAGAAGCCAAGAGAGCAATAAAGAAAGAACATTAGAAGTTGCAATTAGGAAAGAGACTATGACTTAATATATATAATAAAATTAAATATTTAAAGGAACCAAGATGTAATTAAAAATATCTTTAAATATTTTTAATTCCATAAGTGTATTTCTTTTATATTTTTGCATATTAGAGTTTTAAATTTGCATTGAAGAGAAGCTTTCAATTTGATATGTAAAATAGACTTTTGAGTATTACGTAAGATTCACTCAAAAAAAAGGAAATGTTTTATAATTAGGATAAATACGTAAGCAAAGTGATCATTGACATTAAGATTTCTCCATAAGTTGTGAGTGTTTCCTTTTGTAGGAGCACAACATATTTCTTGATGCCAACTTAATTTAATTGGATGCTCTTTGATACTGCAGAGCAACTGAAGTGTTCTTGAAGTGGAAAGCTATATCATAAAAGTACAACCAATATGTTTGAGAAGTTGATTCTAGAAAATATACTTTTATTAAGGGGAGAGAAAAGCAAAAAAATGTCTTTCAGTGTCATAGTACCAGTTTAACAAAATAATAGGAAGTGTAGGTAGGCAGAGGCAATGCAGAATATAAGTAAGCAACCCACAGTAAAGCAATCACATTTTTATAAGTTTTCAGAAGTATTTCTATTGAAAAGCAATACCATTTGGAAGATAAAAACTGCAATATCTATATTTTTTAACAATTCTAGATTAATATTTGAAGATATCACTATTATATGGAATTGTAGATACAACTATAATTCAATTCCCAATGAAATGGAAATGATGGTAATGTTTACTGAAAGAAAAAGTAATAAACATTAGGAAAACATAGCTTTGGGACAAAGTGCTTCTGTCACACACAAAGGAAAATGTTCAGGTGTGGTTATGCTTCATTTAGTCAAGACAGTTAAATTTCATATAATATATAGTAGTAAAATACAAACCCTGTAGACTTTTAATTGAAGCTATCACTCAGAATACCCCAATTCTGGATATGCATATTGAATAAATTAATAATCAAAAATTCAGATTTGCCAGCTATTTGAAAAGAGCTCCAGGGAGTTCATTTCATGATCTTGTGGTGTTGCTGCTGTAGGAGGAAGAAAGTGCAGTGTCATTTAGTCTCTGCACACACCGAAGTTCTACAGTGCAAGCAGAAGTCCAGTTCTGGGAGTGTTTTCACCTGCCAAAAAATGCAGGTCAAATGGATGGAATGAGGATGAGGACAAAACTGCATCTTCCAGTCAAAAGAGATTCAATAACAGCCATCCATGTCCTCACATTATCTTCTCAAAATTTGAACTGAAATCTTCAAAGTTGCTTCTCAGATTTGTACTCCTGGATTCTGCCCCACTAGAATCAATAACCATCACAGACCTCTGAGTATACTTTTCACTCTAGTTTGATACTGTTCACTCTAGTTTGATAAAAAAGTACTAATCTGACATGAAGGAAAGCTGCATATATGGAGGGAGGGGGGTTATGTTTATATTTTTGTTCAGAGAAGCATTATTATCTTATTCAAAGTTTATATTTCCTAAATTGATCAGGGGGTTCAGCTTTGCAAAATATCCACAAAAGGAACAGCACAGTGTGTGAGGGATCCTGACTGCTTTTAAGCTCTGATAGTTAGAGCTCATTATAACAAACATAGCCAAGAAAGAATACTTATTCTTAAAGGAGGAACCCATGGCAGAACTGGATATTCCAGCAAATTTCAGAGTTGAAGAGAAGTTCTCTGAAAATTATTTGTATGGAACAATTGACAACCTAATTGGGGAAGAGGCTTGGTGTGACCTCAAATAGAAAATATTTCATTTGTAGAAATGAAACTGTCCCCTTGACTGTGAATAAAATCACATGCAAAAAGCATCCAATATGCAAAACTTAAATTTCTTATCCTTTATGTACAGGAGAATATAAGAGTAGGATGTAAGAACGGATATTGCTCAGTAAAAGAACAGTCTTACATTTAACCATGGCCAGGAGACCTATGAACAGGAAGTTTCTTTATGTTTGAAAGCCTACATATAAGTGTCAACATTAAAAAAGCAGTGAAAATTGTGGAACTAACCCAGTGCTCAATGAATTTAATCAAATTAAATTTGAACTGCCTCAGCTGGACTCTAAAATTATTTAAGTTCATATTCTTCAATTAAATAGATGAACTTGTCATATCCCTCCAGTGCAAGCCTATCTTGACAGCAATTGCCTGGAATTTTAAGTGAAAGAGAGGAGTTTTGCCTTTGGACTTAAAAAAAAGAAAAAACAAAACAGTGAGGGGTTGGGGGAAGGATAGATATAACACAATGAGTTACAAAAAAAAAAAGGTACATATGTAATTTGTTCAGAGTTGCATAAATTACAAGCTTCAGGAAACTCATATTTTATATTCTGTCAGTAGGCTGTGACAAGCATCTTATAAGACAGCTTCTTTCTCTTCCTTATATAGTCTTCTCTTGGGTATATAATGTAATGCTCAAGTGCCTATGCATTTATTCCTTCTCTGAAGCAAATAATATATTTATATTTTCATTCCTGTAAATATGATGTTGTGGATTTGTGGAAGCAAATTTGCTTCTATCTGCTTTTTTTTCTAAAAAGATAAAAAAATATATAATATTTTAGATTGTCTCAATTTTCATTTAATTTTTTAACAATTTCATTATTTCAAGTATATCAAGAAGCCCTCTTAAACTCACTGAAATTAAGGAAGAAATGTTGGAGAGAATAAATATCCTTATTTCATATATTTCCCCAGGTAAAAAGCCAAGCATAGGCATATCGATTATATTTTTATTTCAGTCTGCATTATATGAAAGTACAAATATAAAGTTTGTGGTAAAAAGTCTCAATTATTTTCAGAATCCTGACTTATATGATTTACTATCATTTCCAAGGCTCTAAGCATTTTTTTAGGCCTTATCCAAAGTCCCACTCAAAAAACCTCAAACAATTCTAAAAGCAAACAAAAACTATGAGCAAAACAGACAAAAACCCACAACCAAACAAAACCCTCCAAAACAGCAAAGTATCCATGATTTGTGATAACAAAGAATGCATGAATAAGACTCTAATGTTGATTTTTACAGATACACTAGTATTTGTTGCATTTATTT
>JANRMJ010000001.1:70449820-70461604 GCA_025584955.1 Alethe diademata
AAATAGAGAGACTGTGCTCAGTGAGTCTAGTTTGAACATCTAAAAACTGTGTATACTATATTTTTTTCAAGGAAACTTGCATATAAAACTAGTTGTATTCAAGTTTGCAAAAATAGTATTTCTGAAAACTGAAGAATGGATATTGATTAGAAGTGGAAAATAATTTCTGCATGATAGTCTACAAAGAAACACTTTGTAATGTATTCTTCTTTCAATTTAAAAACTAGTAACAGCCTGTCAAAGGAGGACAGACAAAATAAAGGATTTTGAAGAGGTGTGAAAATTTTATCAAACTTCAAGCACTGTTTTGATTAATTTTACTATGTAGGGATAAATATTTTTCAAGCACAATATTAAAAATAAGAAGTCCCACAAATACTCCATTCTACTTCCCCTTCACACCAATCCACTTTTTTTAGGCCTTTCAAACAAATATTCTCTGGTTTTTGCACAACACCCTTAAGGACTTTAGAACAGGATTTTGTGAACAGTGAGGACTGGTTATTGTTTCTATTTTAACAAGTGAAATATCTGGTACTATCTACTAGATGAAATAAAGGGAACAAAATGTACCATAGGACTATTTTTGCATTTCCTGGTAGTCCAGCCATCATATAAGTGGAAAAATACAAAAACTGTTATCAAAAATAAGTCCCAAACTTTCTAAAGATAACTTAATATTTCATTTTCTGCTACTGCATGTATACCCATTCTGCTAACAAACATTCCTGTGATACCAGGGTATGATATGACCTATCAGCTATATGCTAAGATCTATATTTCTATATGATATGACCTTGGACCAGCAAGATCTTGGAGTTGTTTCCTTATGGAAACAACTTAAACACATGGAAAATAAGGAGGTGATTTGTGAGAGACAACATGGCTTCACTAAAGGCAAATCATGCCTGACAAACCTAGAGGGCTTCTACAACAGGCTTTCAACAAGCTGGTGTCATCTGCATTGACTGGTACAAACCATTTGACACCACCCCAAACAGCATCCTTGTCCCTATACTGAAAAGAGATGGTTTTAATGGGTGAGCAACTCAGTGGATAAGAAATTGTCTGGATGCTTGCACTGGAGAACTGAGGTCAACAGCTCGTATCCTAGTGGAGCCCAGTGACGAGTGGCATTCCTTGGAAGTCAGTTGTGCAGATCTCTGCTGTTCAACATCCTGTTGGTGACATGGACAGTGGGATCGAGGGCACACTCAGCAAGTTCACTGATGACACCGAGCTGCGTGGGGCCATCAACACAATGGCATCTAGAGGGGCCTGGACAGGTTGGGAAGGTGGGCCCATACAAAACTCGTGAGGTTCAGTAAGGCCAGGCATAAGGTCCTGCACTTATTTTGGGGCAATACTGAGCATAAATACAGGCTAGGGGATGAAGGATTGAAAGCATCCTTTAGGACAATGTCTTGGGAATGCTGGTGGATGAGAAACTCGACATACATGACCAAACAATGTGCACTTGCAGCCCAGAAAGCCAGTTGTATCCCAGACTGCATCCAAAGCAGTGACCTCCAGGGCAGGGGAGGCAATTCTGCACCCCTGCTCTGGTGGGACTCCACCTGAAGTACTGCATCCAGATCTGGGACCTGCAATATAAGAAATACATGGACCTCTTGGAGTAAGTCCAGAGGTGGGCCACAGAGATGATCAATGGGCTGGAGCACCTATTCTATGAAGACAGGCTGAGAGAGTAGGCATTGTTCAGCCTGGAGAAGAGAAGACTTTGGGGAGGCCTTATAGCTTCCTTCCAGTACCTGAAGGCTACTTCTTTCCAGAGGTAACATTGATAGGACAAGAGAAATGGCTTTATACTGAATGGGGAAATGTCTGGAATAGATACTAGATGTTTTTCACTTTGAGGGTCTGGCATGGCTGCCCAGGGAAGTTGTGGATGCTCCATTCCTGAAATGTTCAAGGCCAGGTTGGAAGGGGCTTTGAGCGATCTGATTTAGTGAAAGATATCCCTGCCCATGGCCGGGATTGGAACTAAATGGTCTTCAAAGAACTCTTCTAAATCCCAAACTGTTCTATGATTCTGGAGCAAAATGATAAGTAGCAGCATTATACACTATTAATACCTGAATAAACCTACAGTCATCTATGCATGCTAATTCTCCACTCTTTCTTGAAATTAAAACTACTACTTTTCCTATTGAAATGTTTGGCTTGGAAATTCTCTTCCAAGTGCCACTCTTTTTTAATGCCAACAAAATTTTTTTTTTAAAGGAAAAGGTATTTAACTGTTTGCCAGAGTAAAACAAAACAGCTTAAATATATTTGGTCTCAGAATTGATAAAAAATCCATCTAAACTCAGATCTCTTGAAAATTAAAACAAACCCTCCTTTGGTGCATTTAACTGTAAAATTTTCTCACACACAAACTCCAATCTTATGTGCAACTTATGGAAAACTTTGTTGGGCATACCATACCAAAAATAAGACAGAGGGGCAGGAATTAGGAAAAGGATCCCACAGAAAAGTGTATTTTGTAATAATTTTCCAAAGATTTTGAGAGGAAGTGCCAAAAATTTCAAATAATTTTTTTTTTTTTACTATATCTGACAAAGCAATATTTATTTGTTTTCTGCTGATTTCCTCACAATACTGATGGCTGTGTAACATTTTTTGTGATACATTTTGTATACCAGGCAATTTCATGTTTCAGAATTACAGCTCTTTTAATTTTTAGGTGTGATTTCTTGACTCAGCTACCAACTTGGATGATCCCAACTGTAAGCAGCCCAAATTAGTAAACCAGATGTAAGAAGAAACGAAACAGACTATGCTTCAAGTAGCTAACACATTTTAGCATTGTGTTACAAGCCTACTTCAGAAATGGTGCTAAGAACATGCAGTAATATTGAAAAATAACTATTTTCTCTCATTTCAAATATCTCAGGAGCTAAACTGGACTCCATAACCAACCTGGTTAGGACACTTCCCTGAGTCTCAGTAGGAGAATTTGCCTAACAGAGATCCAAACAAACTGGCATATTGTTCTATGCAAATCATATAATTTCTCCAGGTTTGATTCTTTTTCCTAGCCCTACTTTAACAAAGCAAATTTTGAAGGTTTTTGAGAAAAGGCAGCAGAAAAATATGTTTCTAGATTAAATATATATATATATATTGCTACATTGCCCCAAACTGGAGCCTAATTGCACTATTTCAAATCACAGGCTGATTTCAGTTTCAGATGAGTGCTACCTAGGTAAGTGTCCAGCTGTGACCTCAGGGCTTCTATGCTGGCTGTTGACAGGAGCCAAACGTTCATTAAAAGCAAAGCGATTGCAACAACTGAAGAGTTGTTGCTCTGGTGAAAGGAACAATTCCTGAGTTGCAGAGCTGAAATCTTGTGCCCACCTCCTGTGAGGCCACCTGGCAGTTCTGCCAGAAGCCTGGGTGTCCTTTCAGTCTGTAAGTAAACTTATCCAATATTGCAGCTGCTCAAATACAGGGCTACTACGTCAGCTCCAGAGCTGGCAGCTGGAAGCACTGGATCCAGGCAATGCAGAAAGCGTGTGGGGGCACTTGCCCAGAAAGCTTCCAGCAGTCTGAAAAACTTTCTGGGACTTGGATGAGAAAAAAGTTCTGAGTTGGTATTTCCTGAGCCAATACTGATCCCAATATAATACAGGAACATAAACTGTTTTTACCTATGATTTGTGTATTAAGATGAGAAATGTATTTCATTTAGAGTATTCTGAGAGAGATGCTAACAAAGGAAATAAAGCTTCCAAATTAAAGAAAGCTCTCTACATACTTGCTTGAATTTCCACAGCAGTATCACTCTTCCTGTCAAACTTCTACATACATGAGTTTTTAAAAAAGTCACATTGTGCCTCTTTTAATTTCAGCAATAACACTGCTTTCTGCCCATCGCCATTTCAAGTATTGAGTTAACACAGTGCTTGGAGCAAGACTTTACCTAAAGAAGAACACAAAAAGATATTTATATCCCCAAATGCTAACCCTAGGCAAGGTGCAGTATCATTCTAAACCAATAATTAAGCTAAATGCATATTTCCACATATAGTGTAGGTTTTCTGTTACCTTGCTGGCCTTCTTAATTCAAGATGTGCTATACCATGATTATAATAAATATTTTTGAGGTACAAAATTAGCCACTTGCATTTGGTGAAAAGTTATTTATTAACAGGCTGTTTTCCAATACCAGCTTCCTGATGATACCAATTTCCTGCCTTTCAGAATGATTTTTTTTTTCCTAAAACCAGAGAGAAATAGGAAAAATAGGCTATAAATGTGAGGCAGAAAGTGGCTTGTATCAGATTATTCCATATTCATTTCTTATTTTTAACTGAGGAACAACAATGTTAGATTTGAATTAAAAAAATTATAAAACCTGGACACAGATTTTTAATAGGAGGACAGCTGGAAAAAAAAAAGAAAATAAAAACATTATAAGGAGGAGGTTTCTCAAGGGAAGAGGTATCAATCTAATAGCCATGGAACAAAATGACCCTGAAATAAAGGTATGTAGCTTAGTAAAACATTTCTAATACAATGTATTTTTGGTTAAAAGCTGCTTAAAATAGAATGATAAAACCAAATTTAAATATTTTAAGATACCAAAACAAGTGAAAACTACATCTAGAAAAAGCGTTAAAACTTCCATAGAGTAAAACTATTTATCTTTATTACTAAGATAGAATGATATTGCAGCCTGCCTAAATTCATTGGGTGGGAATATTATTGTGACAAGTCCTGAATTTTTTAGAACTGAGCGTGTAAAAATCTGTAATCATACAATGACTGCATGCATTATTGATTGCTAATTGCATAGGGCTTTGCCATCACAGAGCCTCTCTGATTCAGCACCAGCAGATTAAGGAACAGCCACTATTTCTTAAAGCTATTTCTCCACAAGGTCACAATAACATCCTACTAAGGCATATTGTCACCAAACACCTTTCTCACAGCTGGGCTTTAGACTTGACTAACTTAGTCTGAATTATGGCATTTGCCTTGGAGAGCTTCCCATATCAGTAAGCAAAATTGTACATGTTCTACATTTTGCCTGAAACACATAAAGGGATCTGCACAGATTCATGCAGTAGGTCTGCCCTAGGACTATGGTAAGAATCACAGCATCCTAACTCCAGCTGTGGAGCTTTAACAATCATGCTCTATGTGAGGGATACCTCTCAGCTCTGGCAGGTTTTACATCAAGCCCTAAGGACTGTAGAATGTGGCTGATGACTGTAATTAGTGTTTATTGTTTGTTGTGTACCAACAGCATGCTTGGAGCAAAAAACAAAATTAAGACAATGACTGCTGTAGAGAGAGGAGAGGCAAAAAACTAAACATAGCAGATAAAGAAATGAAAACAATTACAGATCTATCACGCTGACTTAGAATCCATGCAGTTACAAAAATAATAAAGTTAAATAATAAAATTGCCTGCAGGCAATCTAAAAGGGATTTAATTATTTTTGAATTACCCAAATTAGATGAAAAATAATTTCTAGAACCAGGAGAATTAAACATTCTTTTGACCCTGACATGAACTACGTTTTAACAATTTCTTTTTTTAATATGTAGCTTTTTATGTAGCACAGTTGTGTATCCCTGCTTTGTTTATTAAATGCATAACATTGCATCAGTCAGTAATTATGTTATGTGAAACCTATTTGTAAGTAAAATGTGAAGTTGTGATGTATTTAATGATAAATACAATAAACTGTAACCAACCATTTATTGTGAGCTGTGGTATATGGTGCTTATATATATATGAGTGTGTGCGTAGGAAGCCACTGCAAGACTGGCTAAAACTTGACTAATGGACTAATTCATTCAATTCAGCACTGTACAGCAGCTGTGACCTAGGTCTGTCTGTTTTAAAGATAGCCTCTGATTGATCTCTATTAATGCACACTGTAATAAATATACACATTGCTTTCTGTTAAGGTCCTGAAAGCAGCTACTGCTTGCTTCATATCTTCCAGATTCAGGCTGCATTTTTCCTTCCTGTAGCAGCAATATCCTACCTAGAATCCTAATTTCTTGTTCAAGAGTAGAAGAGTTTCCACATCTGTACTTTCTTGTGTATCAAAGACATACTCAACCTCCCATCGCTGCTCGCCTCTGTGCTGATTTCACCCAGAGTTCTCCATCCACTGACTGGTCCAGAATTGAGAAGAGTCATCAACCAGGAAAGGAGGAATTTCAGGGATGTTCTCAAGAACATTTGAAGGAATTTAGTTTATTTCCTAATGAACAAGAACTTGCTCTTTGAGCAAGTCATCACAGCCAGCCTTAGACCCCCTGGAGTGATGCAAACCTTTAAAAGTTTTGTATTGCAGGAAAAAAATCCTTAAAAAGATAATCAGTAGAAATAATCTGTTAATCCATAAAACCAGTGATTTTTCTGTAGTGACACAGGAATACAATTTTAAGACATGTATACAATACTTTGAGCATATGCAGGTATTCTTAGCTTAAATTACCTAACCATCTGCTTAGTTAACTATTTATAAAATTTTGGCTTAAAAATCAATGTTCTGAGATGGGACACATCAAGAAAATATTAGCAGAATGGTTTCTTCTGATAGTTCTGATATTTTAGCAATTAAACTTTCTCTGCAAAACATGTCCAACAGTCAGTAATTGCATATTGGCAAGTATTACATCTTCACAGAAACTTAGTTCTTTCAGAGCTGGGCCAAGTGTACAGTAACAGTAGCCTTTCATGATGGCTTCTGGAAGGAACATGGAAGATGCAGAGATATAAAACTGAAAGATTATGGCAAAAATGTTGCAGCTTTTTAAAAAACTTGATTAAAAAAAAAAATCCCCAATCCTTTGTTATTAAAGGTGCAAATTAAGTTCACTTCTGATGCTATTAAATATGATTAATATACCTACGTTGAAACTACTGATAAAGTAATACTACTTTATTTCAGGAGCATTGAAATAATTTTAAATACTATATTGAGGAAGTTTTTAAGTTGCCTCTACATCTCATTCACTACAAATATATTACAATATGATAACATAGTTACATTTAATTATAGTGTATAGCTTCACACAAGAGGAATCCAAAAATTTTAAAGACACATGTCCTCTCTGCCTGTAGTAAATACTCTGCTGCTAGACAGCTAAATTGCCTGTCAAATATTCTCATGAAGCTTTGATAGGCACTTCTATTTTATGATAGCCTTTTTTTTCCCATTTACTTTCATTAGAAATACTTTCACAGAACATGAAACTACTTTAATGGTCCCTGTCTTTTACCTCACAAAACAATCTGGCATAAAAATTAAGAGTTTATACTTCCTGCAATATTTCTGTAAAAAAGTTCTGTTTGTGCCTTTATTTAGATGAAAGACTTAAATGTGTATATTTAAGTTATCTTTAAAAATATGCATGCAAGGCAGCCTTAGAAACATCTAAAAAGTGTTAAGGTTAAAATTTCCTTTCTGCGTTCTTTAAATGAAGTTATTATCCACAACATAGAAAATTATGACTTGCTCATAAAGTCCAAATCTGCTAAATCTAGAAATAAGATTAGCAACACTTTTGCCAGTGACCTGCAGCATCTTCCATGAACCTAATTCAGATAAACAGTAAAAAGCAGAATTTTATGAACAGCCAAAAGCAGACAGTGTAGGGGTCTGTGCCTTTTGACCCTTTCTCCTTTAGCCGGATGACGGCTCCAGTTGGGAAAACAGGAAATTGGGAGAGGGAACCATCAATGTAAAGCAGAAAGAAGCCTTTTCTAAAATCTGTAGTATTGTCAAACAATCTATACAGACATCTTACCCTCAACTACCTGAAACATTTAATGATTTGCATTTGAAAGGGGAGATGGGTGAAATTAATACAACCTTCAAAACATTAAGGTATTATTTTTCTCTTTGTAGTTGATTCAAGATAAGTTATTGTCAAAAAAAATCAATGCAGTGAATGAGGTATTCTTTTAAAATTATTATAATTTCCTAAGAAAGGAATATACTGTTCATATGTAAATGAGTTTTCTGGTTAATGAGTAAAGCCAGTCAATCAAACAAATATGCAAAGCGAAAAACTATGAAGAAAAGATTTTTTTTTTTTTTTTGGCTGTCCTTTGTTCCTTAATTGCAGGGGGAAAAAGCATGGCTATTAATGTGTTATTGCCAAAGGTTTCTATTTTATTAACAATTTCTGTAAAAAAAAATAAAATGTAAATAAATGTATCCAGAACACAAATGAAAAGTGTTTTAAATACTTCTTGAAAATAATTGATAAGATTTTGTGTGGAATGACTTATCATCATTGTACCTTAACGTGCTTAAAAAGCACAGAATAATATTTACACTGAAAACTATACTTCTGATTCCTCCATCATCTCAATGACAAGCAGATAAGGAAAAGATTGCTTGAAAAATGTATTAGGGGTGGTGACCTTTTTACCGAACTTGTAATTGAGCAATAATATAAAAGTGTTACAATGGAGGCCAGTTATCGCTTCATGTGTGATTATAATGCCTCTGATAATAAGGGTTAATAATATTTTGCTAAAGCATTTCAAGTAGATTTGCAGCCATTTGCATACCAGAACGATTTGTTCAGATCTTTAGCAAATTAATAAATTCTTTAGGAAATGTAGCAGCTTTTGCATTTTTGTCCAAGTCTCTGCAGAATGGCTTTTGCTTTGTTTCTAGAATCAGTCAGAGGTACAATAGGAGGCTACTCCTTGGGCTGCAGTGAAACACAACCCACCATCCTTTACAAATCATGCTGAGGTACTGCCTGCGAAGCCTTACATTACTTTTTACCAACAGAAAGCTGAGTGACAATCTTATGTTCAGCAAAGCACATAAACCTATCTTTCTTTTCAAACATGCAAACAGTGTTATTAAGAAGCAGAAGTTTATTGTGTACTGTACTCAGATTCAAAGAGATGCTAGAGGCCCTTAGGGAACGGAAACCAGAATATTTTGAATTTTACAAGACCAAAAAGCATAGTTTTCAAATTGTAATGTGGTTAAATTGAATATCTTCCTTTTGTGCCTATGTTACTACGATAACAGGAATTAAAGAAATAGAGAAAGAAAATGAGATCAGAATAGCTCTGATGCCTTATCTAGCATAATATTTCAGCATGTCAAAGGACATCTGACCTTCTTGTTCAAGATCAAATTTTTAACTGCTGATTAAATAAAAAAAATCACCTTCTGGCCTCAGAATGAGCATGATGTTGCTTATTCAAAGATTTTTAATTAATATTCAGCTTGTTATCACTGCATATGATCATTACATAAAAATTTAAAAATTATTAAACTTTTTTCAGATCTGAACAAAGTAGACATATATCTACCTAAGATTTGCCTAACTGAAATAGCAAGCCTGACACTGAATTAATAATGCATTTTCTGTGCATGCTGACTCAATCAAGTGCATCTGGAAAACACCTTATTTTCTGTGATAACCTATGAGCCTTAGCAATTTATTATACCTTCCATAGGAGCATGCTTTGCAGCACTTCACATGGTATTTTGCCTGCGAATAATATCCTCAATGCATCCTGTATGCAGTTTCCACATACTTTACAGTGACGTAGTTTATGCGGAAATCTCATTATTTTATTGAATAGCTCTGAGCAAGAAAGAAGACATTTTTAGGGAAAGTCTAAATACATACAACTGCAGATTCAGTGCAATCTATCAAAAGCCAACATGGATTCACCAAGAGTGAACCGTGCCTGACTAATCCAGTGGTTATCTATAGTAGGACACACCCCTGAGAGCATTTTCCTTTAGGCCTCACAGCAAACATGGTACCCTTGCCTAATTGAAATCAAGGCACACATGCGCTTTATGTGAACTCTGATAGTAGAAATCATTAATTGTAGTAGAAATTATTCATGAGAATTACTTCTTCTTTCATACAGCACTGGATATGCCCCGCAATCTGGGTTATTAATATTACAACATATATTTTGGAAATTGTAATGGCATACTGCTAATTAGCAGTACCAGCTACAGTCACACTTTGTAGCAGGCACTTCTATGGAGAGACTAATGATATAACCATTTATGAATTGCAGTGTCCAGCTTTTGCATTCTGGTTACTTATTACCCTCTTGATTTTGTGAAATGTACTAAAGAAAAAAATCAGTAAATGCAGGAAAGGACACTGCTAGCAACAGTGTCCACCTGTGATAAGAACTGGGTGGTGGTTTATGAAGCATGCTAGTTTTGAAATATTATCCAATGTAGATCACTCCCAATATTTAAAAATAAATAAATAAATAAATAAACCAGATCCAGTATTGCAAGTGATTCTTCTCTTTTCTACTCTCTGCTCATTGCACACTAGTCAATGAACTAGTAAGTCACAAATAATCCAGAAACTAAAATTTAGATTTTATTTCTATGTCTGGAGGTATCATTTTGATTAAATCAGCCTCTGGGACACATAACTTGTATGAGAGATTTATCATTGATTGCAACAGAGCTTCACACAAATTACAAAATTAAAGTAAGAATGCTTCCCATGTTCAGTACTACAAGGGAAAATTTGATACTTCCTTCACAGTAACAAGTTTCAGAAATAACATCAATAATGGACCAATTGGATTTTGTTCAAAACTGTTTTTTGTTTTTCCAAAACTTCATTTCATTTCTAATCTGCTTTTATCTACATGTTAAGTCATTTCGGAACATATACATGCAGCATTTTGTTATTGTATTCTAAATACTTTTAAATAAAAATTGTTTAAAAAGTCCAGAGCCTTCTAAGCACAGACAAATTTGCATCAAGTTATCTGAAGCACACTAGCACTTTCATCCTCAGCAAGTTTCACATAAAAATACACAGTTATTAAATGGGCTTGAGCATTCTAGTTTACAAAGAATAAAATAGAATTAACTGATTCAGAGGCTAGTATGAGATTCAGAGATGTCAACATTTGTTGGGGTTTTACAAAGAGACTATGAAACTTGATTTCTCCTTGGCACATATAGAGAGAAATAATTTATCTATCTATGTAATATAGCATGGAAGAATTTAGGATTTTTGTTCGCTGTACGCATTTTGAAAATAAACATACTTTATTACTTCAGATCATAAACCAATTAACTTTGGAAAGATTAACCAATCTTTGGAAAGGTTAGCAAGGATGTTTCAATCTGTAATGGTAACTACCCTATGTCCACTTTTCCACTGATACCAATTTTCCAACATGAAACGAAAGATTTTAATGTTGGGGTTTTCTTCCAGCTCCCCCATCAGCTTCAGTGAAAGTAAAGCACTGAGTAAGTAAAACAAAATTACCTGCTATCAGACTTATAGGATGGTGCAGAATTTTTCACAGATTTCAGCAGCAAATGACAAGAAGGGCATCCTCCACAGAGTCAAGGCCAAAACATCCTGCACTTAAAACCTAGTTTCCATCTTATCCAGGATCTCTTATCATAATACATTACACAACATAGCCTGTTTTACCTTTTTTCTGAATCCATTACTATCCTTCTAATTTCTGCATCATGATATTATGTCAGCATTGCAAGTCTTGGCAGATCGTATATTTTTATAAGCCTCAAACAGAGATGTAATGTATTACTAATAACATTTCAGGTACTCATTTTCTTCCCAGGCATAACATTTGCTTCTCTTTCAGAAATAAAAAGGAGGTGGCAATAACTGACCTGGTCTGGAACTAACATTTTGTTTCAAGGGAGGGAGGGAGGGAGGGAGGAAGGAAGGACGGAAGGAAGGACGGAAGGAAGGACGGAAGGAAGGAAGGAAGGAAGGAAGGAAGGA
>JANRMJ010000001.1:70461704-70491959 GCA_025584955.1 Alethe diademata
AGGAAGGAAGGAAGGAAGGAAGGAAGGAAGGAAGGAAGGAAGGAAGGAAGGATCTATCTCCTCCATTTGACTTGATCTTCTATTATATCTTTTGTTTACTTTTCTTTTTACCTGAGCTCTCCACCTGGGTGATTTAGAGCTGGAAATTTTCCACTTTTGCCTTTCAACATTACCAGAATCAGACTTGAAGCTGTCTGGATCTAAAGCATTGATTTAGACACCATGTTAAATAGATGTAACAACCAATTCAACTGTATTTAGAAAGTTATTAGACTGTTTCCTATATTAACATATGCATACATAAATTATTTTTTATTTCATGGCCAGCAAAATGAGAAGTTTATAAATCACATTTATTAGACACTTCTATAGCCTCAAGTTGATGGGCACAAATTCAATTTTATGTTAACTTGCTTGAGCAGTTAGCTCACAATTAAGATCTTGAAGAATTAGACTGGTGGTAATAACAACATATGAAAATCTGATCTAAATCTTGGGATTTAACAGCGGTCTGTGAATGAGTTTGTGTGCAGCTTATCACCACTGGAAACCAGCTCAATATACTAAAACCAGATCAAAAGGAAAAATGAGTTAGACACTGGATAAATGAAACATTTTTACCTTCATATTTATTCATGCAGTTTTTAATCTACTGCATTTCAGTTAGAAATTCTTTGCTTCACAAAACAACTAAACAAACACTTCCACATATATTGAGTATCTTAAGCATCCTTGTAGACTGTGAATGAACCTAAAGAGACTAAATGAGGAAGTCTTTGTTATTGCAACTGTCATTGTTTTATGATCAGGCATTAAAATATTCATATTAATAACTAAATACCAAAATACAGAAATACAGAAATTCAGAAATACAGAAATACAGAAATACAGAAATACAGAAATAAATACAGAAATAAAGAAATACAGAGATGTTTGTCAGAGAAAGAGAATAACTTTGAAATTCATTGTTTCCTTTTCTTAGCTCCCTTTTTAACTGAAGGCAATGTTTTTGGACATCTTACAAGTATGAAAAGTGTATTTTTATTCTAAGAATGAGTAGTTGATAATAAGGCACAAATAAAAGTATTTATTTAAAAAATATACAGAAACCTTGATCCAACATACGCTCCTATCATTCTTGGTTCTTGGGTTAACTCAAATATAATATTGAAAAAAAAAAGGCCCTAAATATAACCTTGTTCTGGAATTTTTTCTTTCCAACTGCAGCACAGTTGTGGGTCTCTGACTGACACATTGATTTATTCTCAGCAAGGGTCCTATAATTAATGTGACCTTTTGATAAGGTGGGAGATATGGGGTGAGACAAGTGCTCTCAGGAGAGCTATTAGCAACTTCTGAGCAATTGCTAATGTTAGAGAGTTATCTTTTTTTAATACAGTTTGGAACATAATTGACAAACCATGATAATGAGTATGTATAGGGATGGAAGGAGAGTATAAAAGAGGTGCAAGAACTGTTAATTACTCAAAATGAGGTGAGATTTCACCACTGGATAAAGTGTGCATTTTGGGCTATGGGCTACTGCAATTAACAATTTCAATGAAGTGAAAAAGAAGAAATAGTAGGTCTACACAGGCCAGAAAGAATAAAAAAGAGTAAAAAACTTTTTCTAACTTAAGAAGCCTTAACTCTCTGCCTTTACATAGCATAGCAGGTGGTTTTATTTCTTCTCATCAGATGGTATTTGTACCAAGGGAGTTTTTTCATTTCCCTTCCCATCTGGTTCTGCACAAAATGACATAGCATAATACTAAGATGACTAAGTTCCACTAATGTTATTTGAACATTAGTTGTATAACTAACCTTGTCTTTCATAATCAAGATCCATAACCCATCATGACAACAAGAATTTACATTATGATCATCTTTGAAAAAAAGGTTAAGATTAAATTGGTCTATCAGTAATGAAAATCTGTGACTTTGTGTTCAAAAGGATAAGGTAATAAAAAGAAACTTGTATATTTAATATATGTATATATACATATTTAAAAACATTTTGTTTACAATTAACAGAAATATAGGCATCTAGAATGTGAATTATCTCAGTGTGTTCAGAACAAGAGAAAAATGTGAGGAGACTGTTTCCAAACTTGAATGAAACTGTATGTTATGGCTCTAGCTGGGGCAAAATTGATCATCTAAAATGAAAACAAAAAGCGTTCCACCCTTCTTTGTGTATGGCTTTTTGAATATTCTGGCTGCCTGTGCAGAACTTATTTTTTCTCATTTGCATGTTACAGTCTAGACCCCAAAGGAAATCATCAGACAAAACTTGTCTTTTTGGTTTAACACATCATGATAAAATTATGAGATTGAAGGAACAGCAGATTTTTTTCAGCATTTTTTCAACATTAACTTTGCCAGAAGTGGTGAGCAGCCAGTAGCAAGAACCAGTAGCAAGAGCCAGTGGATTGATTATACACCAGAAACTACCTGGGAAAAAAATTCTTTTGAGCAGTGAGGCTTTATGGACTTGTATGCAAAGCTAAACCAAAAGAGGATGAAGAAAGGAAAATACAATGGCAGATAATACTTACACACTAGACAGAATAAAATCTGTGATAATTTCAGCAGAAGAAAGAGTGATTCACAAGAATCTCTGATTAATACTTTCATTTTGAAATGATTTGGCAGACTGCACTGAATTTCTGCCATTTCAGAAAACTAAAATTGAAGTCATAAGTTAAAAGTAGCTGTACAGAAACAATTAGTGTTTCTCTGTAAGGCATCATTTTATTCTTCAATATTTTAGCTAGGGGTTTTAGACCTTGTGCATTTATTTTTGCCTACTAACACCTTTTCTTTTTACTGAAATACTTTTGAACAATACGGCTGTCATGATGAAAATAAGAAGAACAGAAAGAGCGAATGGAAAAAGAGACAGCATAACTATTGTGAAATTATTGATTTCTAAAAATCCCAACCTGAACCTTTCACAATCTTCTATAACAAGATCTTTTAATAATCCTAATTTACCCCATCTCATCAGTTCTCTCCCCCCACACAATCTCCTTTTCTTAATGTCTTATTTAGAGAAAGTAAGGCTGCATCCATCAATGTTAACACAAACTGGTTGCTACAATTCCAGCCCTCTGGAACAGGTAAGGTATTTATCAATTGATTATGGAGGTGTCAGCTTTGTACGCAGAATACTAAGTTAAAGAAATGTAACAACAGGCAAGAGTTTGAGGAGAACAGCTAAGAAATCTATCAAGGATGTGATCATTTACCTTTGTGCAAAATCGTAGAGATGACTGAATCTGTGTACCCACATCAGGCAGATAAAAGGGGGCACAACAAAACATTGCTTATCTGGAAAGCAGGCGATTAGCATCAATGCTTCCAAGTAGCCTGTTTCGCTTTGAGCAGAACATGAAGCTGGTCATGTGCCATGGTGCATCATTATTCTTTTTAACTGCTAGCCAGCATTGCACGCTGGAATGCTGCATCCAAATGCAGCACCAGAGATGGGATTAGTACATGGTATAATGCCAGATTCAGACACTAATGTGGCCTGCCAGCAGTTGTGTCATGCATGTCCTTTGCAAGAAAACAGGAATGTCAGTCTGTGGCAGGATAAACCTGTGAATCAGAGCTGTGATTTTGTGCATTTTCTGTGTCTCACCTCAATTTCTCTTCTACCTCCTCATCAGCAGCTCCTTGCCTTGAGAAATTTTAGGGAATTTGATTTTAAAGTGAGCAAAAAAAAAAAAAAGTGTCATCAGTCCTTATCACTACATGAAAGCCTGAAAATATTTTCATTGCATGTTAGTTTTCAGTAGAAAGCTAGCTCATACTTCCCAAGTGGATATGGGAAAAGGAGATAACTGAGGAAAGGTGTTTTCCTTGTCTTGGTTTCTCAATATTGAATTCCATTTTATATGTCCATAAATTAAATTTTCCAGAGTCAAGTCTTTCCTCCCACTGATGGTGAATGGTAAAAGATCTCACTATATTTATCTTGACCCACAGGCCTTTCCATGTTATTTCCCCCTCATTGCTCTTGGGGGTGGGTAGAGGAAGACAGAGCAGCTGGATGAGCATCTGGCAGCCAGCTAAGATAAATCCACTACAGGCATTAACTAAAAATTATGTGAAAACATCCCCAAATGTGTATGAATAGGTACTTAAACATCACTATTTTTAGATGTTTTTTTTTTTTTTTTTTTTTTTTTTTTTTAGCTTTGATGCTTGAATATTGCACTTGTTCCTGTGAGGAACATTTATTTGGTACA
This sequence comes from Alethe diademata, assembly GCA_025584955.1. NCBI lineage: Eukaryota > Metazoa > Chordata > Aves > Passeriformes > Muscicapidae > Alethe > Alethe diademata. The sequence continues at coordinate 70,465,961 of JANRMJ010000001.1, forward strand.
CATTGCATTAATACAAAAATCTTTCATGGACCTTTTTTCCCTTAGTTTTTTTCTGGGGCTCATCTCAGAGAACTCACAATTCACAATTCCTTAAATTTCACCCTCTTCTGTACAAGAGTGCTAAGACACAGGGAATGGTGAACACCTCTGCTAAACTCAGCAGGCTGATGTAATGTACACAGAGTGCGGCTGGAGCTACAAACGGTGAACAGTTAGCATGAGCTTCAGAGACCTTGATGTATGTGCTCCAGATCAGAGTCATCACTCAGGGATACTGAAAAGGGTCCAAACCACCAAAATATAAATCAATGCATAACAGCAATGAACAACTGCTAATGTATCACCAGTGGCTCCTGGAGTCTTGCAGAGAACAAATCACGGAGCCATTATATGTTGTAAGAGAAACCACTGTGTGGAACAAAGTTGTCCCTGTTTGCAGTCACATGTACTTTTGCTGCATTAATAGAAGGGAAGGAGGTTCTCTCTTCTTTAATGCTTTAATTACTTTGCTTTCAAGATCAGGCTTTGCAGTGAATAAAGTCTGCATCACTTGATACATACCATTCTGCATTAAACATACATATTCATTATATATATATATATATATTAGACATATATATATACAAGTGTTAGTGAAAAAACTTGCCTAGAGGAGGAGTGCCCTGCCAGCACAGCCATTTTCCTGTGCTGCTGTGCTGTGCCATGCTGGGCCTGCAGCCTGCTCTGAGCTAGCTGGGCACTCCTTGGGCTGTGCTCTGCTGCACAATGCAGACGTGCCCTCAGGGTGCGTGGGATGCTTATTCGCATTTCCTAATACATATTAACCCACTAATAATCTCTCCTGCAATTGTTCCAAAGGAATCTGTGCACATCCATTCTACAACATGCTTCCTCCCAATTTACCCCACAGCACTCTCAGATGTATCAAAATCTAGAGAAAGCAGAATAACAGAACATACTGGAAAAGAGGGAAAAGATAAAGATTAGGAAGATTTTGGGTTAATTTTTTTCTCAGCGCTTTCTTCCTTCTGCCTTAAATGTTTATTTGCAAAAATTACATTGCATTATATTTGGGTGAGGACTTTCATCAATAAAAACATCCCACTGAATACTGAGCAAAATTAAAATACGTGACAGAAAAAGAAGGCAGGTTAAAAAACTGAAAGAAACTAACTCCTGACCCTTAACTCAATTCATGTTTCTTGAATCCACAGCAATTATATTATCATGCTAACACCGTTGTCATTAGTAGTAATGAGAAAACTGCTCTATTTAAAGATCATGAGACATGCACTACAAATGTATGAGAATAAGATTCCTAGGGGATTAAAGATCTTAGTTCCTAATATGCAACACAATTAAAAGGTGTTCTCTAGCAATGGGAGACTCACCCTTTTCAGAAAAAAAGGCAAGAAAGAAGAAATAAAAGTAAATTAAAGTATTCAGCTGCAGAAAATAAAGTTTAAAGCTTTTATGGAAAAGACTACATAAAAATTTCTGTCATGGATGGCATAATTCAAATGCAAGGAAAGTGGGACATGGAAAGAGAGATCATCAGAGTTCTATTCCTCCCCATCCTGCCAAGAATATCAACATCTCCTTAAAAAGTAATCACTTACTCTTAAAAGGCCCTGCACAGCAGTAGCAGTATTAAACTCTTAAGACTGAGAGAAAAACGTGCAGAGTCAAGAGGAAATAGAAGAATGTCATTTGATAATTGCTTGTCACTTCCAGAATACTTTCAAATGGTAAAGGGGAATGCATTAGGCTCCCAGAATTGTACGAGACACCAGTTTTTTACACAAGCCTTTTTCCATTCATAATGAGTAACATACCAATTTCTATGTCTGAAAAGCTAGCAGCTGACTGTTCTATTTTGTTATTGTAAAAAACAGAAAAAGGGTAAAAAGGGGAAGAGACCACAGAGGAATGTCAAATAATGTTAAAAGTTTGAGATAGCAGGGGACAAAAAAAAAAAAAAGACTTGACAGCATATAATAAGGAAGGGAGTAAAAATCAACACCAAAAACCCCCATAAAATCTAGCTCTACTTACAGTTAAGGGCTACAGCTCTAAGCACCTGAACAGCCTATCCCTCATCTATGAAACACTGTACAGACCTTCAGAGACTAAAGCATTAGGAAATTTTCCATGGAGGATCGCTGCCTCTCAGTGCATAAAGACCCCTAGAAGGAAAATGTAGGATTTGAAAGCAGAAGATAGAAAGGAGTAGGATGTTTGAATCTTTTGCTTTGTAGGTAGGGAACATTCAAAGCCTCCTTACATATCTACAGTCATGAGTCTTTCACACCAGCATCAAGAGAAAAATCTTAAACTGTTACTCATTTGCAGCAAAACTTATTCAGGGCTCATTTTGAAGTATTTTCAAAGTATCTTGCTCCAACAGACTTCACATTTCAGACATGAAAGCTCTGCCTTTTCTCCCCCCTTGTAATCACATATTTGAAAAGGCTGTCACCACCTGGATGTATTGCTCTCCCTCCCACCCCTTTCTGCTCCAATGAACTTATAAATGCTTCACTGAGAAACGAGTGCTGTGATGTCAGGCTGAGTCTGACGTCTTGAATGGGGTGGAGAAGATACCTTAGTGTCTTTCAAAGAGGAATGCCATCGCTCCTCCTAGATCTCATCACCTCACCACTTTGTGTCCAAAGTCCAAAGTTAAAGTGGTTAATAACACAAAATTTTCTCAGAAAAACAAACACAGGCAAATTCCACTTTCTGAGAACATCCTTAAACACTTTCCTGGCAAGTCTAGAAAAACACTGTGGCATATTCTCCTTTGTACTCAGGATAGCCAGCTTCTTCTGCTGGCAGTAAGGATTGGGGCTAGAAAGGGACTTTGTTGGGTGGGAAATGAAGCATATATGGGCAGGAATGCATTCTACCTCGCAATGTCTCTAGCAGTCTCTAATGTCACTTAGACATTTTTAACAAGCTGTATTCAGGAGGCAGGCTTAGTAGGTCAGGCTTAATAATGTGGCACATAATTAGGAACAGTTAAGGTTATATTAGAGTATTCCTCTTCATAGGATTCCTATGACCGTCTAATTACATTCTCGCCTGAATGAATTTTAAGAAAAATAATTTCTGTATTCTACTGCATACCTATATAATACTGTGTTCTGATTCATTAAAAGTTACTGTATTAGCTCTTGGCACAGGACCATGCTATTTTTCCAGCTTTTAAAAACAGAGAGCTATGAAAGAAAACTTGGCTGAAAGGGACCTAGAGGCAGCAGCAGGTTACAGTCCAAATATATGGAAATACTGAGTTAAGGTACCTGTTAGGGAATTCATTTACAGTCCAGGACAAGAAAGACAAACATATAAAACCCCTTGGTTTACTTTCATGCCTGATGCTATTGAGGAAGAGGTAGTGAAGAACATATGCAGAGACACCTGAGCGAGTTGCTTACCAGCCAGCCAGCTAAAGTCCATCTAGCCTAGCTGCAGCACACAGCACTGTGACCACGTTAATATTGCTTTGGATCGAAACCACAGAGTTTATTGCACTACGTGGACATGCTGCCTTTGATCTCCGCTATTTTGAAGTGACTTCTAACGTCCTAAATACTGGTGCGCCACATTGGACAAGACAGTGAAACACAGTAACAAAAACATTCAAGACACGCAGCAGAATACAATGCACTGGCTTTTGGCAATCTCTGTTCAGTTTTTGCTTTTGTCTTATAATGTTCTCTCCCTGCCCTCTTAAATTCTGTTCTTCTCTACAATCTCTGAGACTCTCTAGGCAATCTGAAGGACTCCTGGACTGCAAGTAGGATAATTTCCTAAGCCGGGAATAGACAATCCTACCAGAGGGGATGCGATCTGGGATGTCGTGGTCCCCAACATAAGTGAGGCAATGGGTGGCATCAAGACTAGGGTGGCTTGTGTTGCAATTATCATGCATCGGTGGAGTTCACAGTCTTGAGGGATATGGGTCAGGTGAAAAGTAAAGTCAGGAACCTGAATTTTAAGAAAGAAAAATCCCAGCTGTTTAAGGAGTTAGTCAATAAGACCCTCAGGGAAAGGGAGAAGAAAAGAGCTGGCAAACCTTTAAAGATGCTTTCTATAATGTGGAAGAGTTCTTAATCTTCACATGTAAGAAGTCAAGAAAGGAAGACAAAAGATTAGCTTGGGTAAATTGAGACCTCGTAGTCAAACTAAGGGCAGTAGGGAAATGCACTCACTGCTGAAGCAGAAACTTGTATCTTATGAATAATGTAGGGATGCTGCCCAGTTGTGTACAGATGGGAACAGGAAGGCTAAAGGGAAGCTGAAGCTGCACTTGGCAAGGGATGCAGAGAATGATAATAATGGTTCATATAGGTATGGCAGCCAGAAAGGGAAAGTAGAAGACAGCATACTTCTTCCCCAATGAACAGGTCTATCAAACTTGTAAAAATGGAGAACAAGTACTCAACAACTTTTTGCCTCAGTCTTCACTGAAAATGTCTTTTCCTACACCTCTCGGGTGGATGGACTTCAAGACAGAGACTGAGGAAGCAAAGACCCTCTAACAGTAAGGATACATGAGATTTGAAGCCTCCTCAGAAACCTCAATACCTATATGCTTACAGAACCCAATGTGATACATCCCAGAACCTTAAGGGAATTGGCTGGTGTAGTTGCCAACCCACTCTTGCTAATATTTGAAAGGCCACAGAAACTAGGTGAAGTCCCAATGACTGTAAAAAGGGAAACATTGCACCCGTTTGTTAAAAAAAATAGAAAGGAGGACCCCAGGAACTACCAACCTACTAGCCTCTTCTCTGTGCCTGTGAAGATCATGGAACAGAACCTCCTAGAAGCTATGCTAAGGCACATGGAGAACAGGGAGGTGATTTGAGAGAGCTGGCACAGTTAAACCAAAGGCAAATCCTGCCTGACCAATCTAGTGGCTTTCTATGATGGAATGTCTGCATCAGGTGACAAGGGAATCATAGAATCATTTAGGTTGCTAAAGACCTTCAAGATTTGTGAATACAAAAGAACTACTGATTTCATCTGTCTGGACTTCTGTAAGGCCTTTGTTCCTCACAAAAGCTTTCTCTCTAAATTGGAGATATATGGATTTGATTTATGTGGATTTTGGTTCAGTGGGTGAGGAATAGAATGGTTGCTCTTTCTCACAGAATTGTGGTCAATGGCTTGGTGCCCAAGTGCAGAGCAGTGATGGGTGGCATTCCTCAGAAGTTGGTATTGGGGTTGGCACTGATTAACATCTTCATCAGTCACTGAGGGATCGAGTGTATTCTCAGCAAATTTGCAGATGACACCAAGCTGAATGGTGTGGCTGACATGCCTGAGGGATAGGATGTCATCCAGAGGGACCTGGATAAACTCTTGAGTGAAGTGTAGCCTATGAGAACTTTGTGAGGTTTAACAGGGCCAAATGCAAGATCCTTCACATTCCTCAGTGTCAATACAGGCTGTGGGGTGAAGGAGCTGGGGAAGACTTGGGGTTTCTGATGGATAAAAGTCTAGACACAGGTCAGCAATGTGTGCTGGAATCCCAGAAAGCTGACTGTATCCTGAGCTGCATCAAGAGCAGTGTGGCCAAGGGATGTGGGATGTGATTCTCTCTCTCTGCTCTGCTCTGGTGAGACCCCACCTGGAACACCACTTCCAGCTCCAGGAGCCCCAAGGAGGTGGACCTGTTTGAGAAAGTCCAGAAAAAGGCCACAAAGATGGTGAGTGGGCGGGAGAAACACTTCTATGCAGACAGACAGAGTTTGGGTTGTTCAGCCTGGGGAAGAAAAGGCTCAAAGGAGAATTTTTTGCAGCCTTTTAGCACTTAAAGAAGGCCTATGAGAATGATGAGATGGATTTCTCAGTTGTGCCTTCTGCAATAGGATGACTGGTGTGGTTTTCCATTAAAAAAAGGTAGATTCATACTTGTTCCAGTTGATGTTCCTGCTCAGTGCAGGGGAAATTGGACTAGATTACCTTTAAAGTTCCCTTCCAACCTAAACTATTCTATCAATCTGTGGTGCAATCTGTGGTGCTAATCAACAGAGTTAGCTGCAGAGTTAGTTCATCACTATTGGCTCTTCCCACCTCTTACCAACACACTCAGGCTGAAACAGTTTCTGCATGGATAGGCTCAGCTACTCCCACAAGAGTAAGCAGCTTCTACATCTCACCAAGCTTTCAGCTGACCCAGACTCTCCTCTTTAAAGGCAAAGAAGTTCTCTGCCTGAGGACAATAGGCAAGTGCCAACCACTACCCCACAATATATGAAATATTGCAGAAATTATTAATATCAGAGATTAATCCTTTTTAGTGTACCAAAGGAATCTTGCCCGAGAAGCTTTACTGACAGATTATCAAGAGTGAAGGTAAAAGAAGTAGTAAGTGTCAAATAGAAAGAGGGTGAGAAGGTATAATCTAACATCCCATATTATTCCCAGAGCTGGATGACGTTAAAAGTATAAGGCAGATGAATAACATCATTGTATTAAAAATGCTAGTTCCTCTGAGAACTAAGTGCTTACATATTGCCTCATAACAACGATTTCCATTTCCAATCAGCCAACATTTTTAGCCCTCATTATCTGTTCACTACATTTTTCTAATATGTGATTTTCTATCTTTATATGTGCTCTGATCCTCATAAGATCTTTCTTTCCATAAAGGCAATTCCTAGTCCTTCTTCAAACCTCTCCATGAAAACTTTTCTTGATGTAAAGCTGATAAAGATCTTAGCAACAGCTAAACAGGTGGTAGGTGGCTTCAGATGGTTACACAAATATTCTCTTTTTCATTTCTTGTGCTTGCCTGTGTCTGACTTTCAAAATTTCTAGTGGTAAGGATAATCTATTTTAGACAGTTTGCAGACTGCTTAGCACAGTGGGGAAGTAATCTCCAGGCTAGAAAAGCTAGGAAACTTTGCAATGCAAACAAATTATAACCTCCATCACAGTACCAGGCACTGCTATGTCAAAACTCTGGCCTCAGTTGCACCCTGTTAGGCTGCAGAAGGTACATGACATCAGCTGGATGTCAGCCACCACACATTATCATCCCACCCTCTGTAAACACTGCTAGAGGTAAACACTAAATCTCTGCAGAAATGCATAGCCATTTGTTTCTCTTTTCTTTGGAACTAATAATCCTACTACTTCTAGGTCCAGTTAGACAATCAATAAACACATCTCATAAGATTCTATTTTCCTACTAAGGATTAGAAATTACTTACTCTAGTAAAATTTGCCTTACTGAAAGTGCTAAGCCCCAAGCAGCTGGAAATGTATTTTACCAATCTGATAACATTCATAACCTTTGTAGCAGACATTCAATCAGTACTGTCTAAAGAGATTTGCCACCTGAGGATCTGGCTCTATTGCTGCATTTTGATTTTCTTCCACAGTGTCAACAGCTGAATAAAATGATGAGGAGGGTTAGAACCAAACAGTCTCAGTATCAAGCCCTGCTGAGCTAAGTGAGGGTTTCTTGGCTTAACTTAAATGAAAAATCCTTATGCTTTTAAACTCTGTACTGAATTTGCCAAAGTAGCAATCCCAAGCAATAAAGATTATCAAAAGGAATGCAAATGAAAGCAATATCACATCATTAGATCTTTAGGTATTAAGTTAATTAGTCTTCAACTCACAGTAACTATAATATGACCATACAGATCTATTGCAATGGTTTAATTAAACCAAATACCCGCTAGATTTGAAGTCTTAATAAAGATAAAAAATATCATGGCCATAAAGTTTCAAAACTAAAGAAATAATAAAACCCTGGTGGGCAGTGGTTCAAGTCTAAAAGGAGGACACAGGAGAAAGAAGTGATGAATGTTCTGCATCTCTAACCTCTGGAACATGGAAAAGTAGCTATGTTTGAAGATATAAAGTAAATTTATGATCTTGCCTTACTTCCAGATACCACAAGAAAAATTTTAAAACATGAAGGAATTTTTAATTAAAATACAGCAAATCAAAAATATCAAGAGAAGTGAAAAAATGAAATTACAGACCTTCCAACAGTTAATTCCTTGCTCATTGTGGTTAAATGCATAGCCAATATTTTTTTTAGCTTTTTAAACAGAGCAATTCTTTCGTTGTCATTGCCAGAAAGAGATAAAAACAATATAAATAAAATAAAAATTTAATCTCAAGATACCCAAGGTGAAAGATAACTTGAGACATCTTAGACTAAGACAGTAAGAAAGCAGGCAACTATGGAAGTGGCACAAGTTGGAACTGGGAAGCTTGCTGCAAGTACATTGATCAAAAGAGTTGTGGCAGCTACAGGGCACAGGCTATTATCTTTTGCAGTCTATTTTGTTTGTTCTTTTAATAGCAAGTGGATAAAAATCCCACTCATAAGCTCCCATATGTTCAGCCAGAGCAGAGAAATATGCTGCACATTGATCTATTTCTGAAAATGAGACTTTTATTCTCTACCAAATTCTTACACACTATCCAACTGTTATGAGCTCTTGCAGATACCTAGAGTGATACTTCAGACACAGTCATACAGAACTATACATATGAGCATAAAAAGTAATATTAATGAACATATAAATGCCAAAAACTCTAAGTGTGACTTGAAATTAATTACCAGCTAGCACACAAAGAGAATTCTCTCCATGTGGTCAGGTTTCTTTTTATTACTACCATCAGGAATTAGCAGCTTATACCTGTAGCTTGTGGAAATGGAGCTAAAATGATAAATTATCTATTTCAAAATGTTAAAAATATTGACATGTATGATAAATATACCCACTCAATCTCCTAAAACTTTTAATACTATACTGCAGAACTGATATGTATTCTTTATACAAACTAGTGGTACAATGTATTCACCACCAGACTACATATGTCCATCTTTCTTAGTATTTTATCTAATAATTTTTCTCAGTACATGGCTTTTAATGATTTTGTTTTGGGTTTTATTTGTTTTTTTTGTTGGTTGGTTGGTTAATTTGGCTTGTTTTTTTGGGAGTGGGATGGAGTGTGTCTTCTCTTTTTATACAATTATTATTTCTCTATAAACCTTACTACATATTTTGTGAAATTCTGCAACTCTGTCTTTGCAATTACAACAAAATTAGTAAGTTTCTATGGAGGTGTAAATCTCTATTTGGGTAGAGATTAGGTGCATTTATACAAGATAATTGTGTATTGTACATTCTTGTATTGGCTTGTAAAGGAAGAAGTACAAACGTAGAAGGGTAAAGGCTGTAATCATTTTGAAGGAATTATTATATGAAAGGACAGAAAACATACCAGACTACCCAGATTCCTTTAAGTCTGTATTTCATCTGTTTTACAGTTTGACCTTTGAATGTTTGCTTTAAATTTTTTGTAAAGGCTACACTGCTAGCTGTGCATGGACCCAGTTAGAACAGGATATCTTCACTGTGAATTAATCTAAAATTTTTGTTTAATTCTTTTTTTAAACATATTTCAAAAGCATTGTCCAGTCTATACAGGGGACACTACTCTTAGGAATATCACTGGATGCTTTTGTTGCCTTAAGTTGTGCTCAATAATTCCTTAGGTTTAAAACTAGTGACATTCACAGCTACATGCTGTTCTATAAAAAGTAATATTTATTCAAAAAACGAGCAATGCAAATGGTCTGTATCCCTCTGGTGCTGTTTTCTGGGAAACCTTTTTTTTAAATTTGTAATTATGCTGTCTTTTTGCCACACTTTTCCAGACTTCTTTTGTCCACCTCTCCCTAAATGCCTTCTTTAAAAAAGAAGACGAGGAAAAGCAGATCTTAACATCTGTTATACAGAAAACACTGTCAAATCAGTCTTCCCAGTATACAGAAAAACAGTCTTCATTACTACTAATCGCTTCCCATGTAGTAGTTGAAAAGATATTTGAATATTTTGCTGTCCAAACTCACAAAAAATTCCTCTTGGTATTATGAAATTTAAGCTAAAAGGAATACTTTTCATTTCTTATCCAGAACTTTAAATTACAGGGATATGAAGCTAGAAGAAATTCATTATGTTTAACTACTAAGAGACGTCAGTACTGCATGTAGACTACAGTTCTGCATGCTGATGAATACTTCAGAACAAGAATTATAACTTAGCAAGATGACGAAGGCAATATATCAATTATCAAAAATATCTGTATTCTAATCTGGTGCTTTGCATTATTTAACATTTTCTGACACAAAATATATCTTAACTGCCTTTTCTATTCTGTGGTCATTAATTCCCTAGTGTAGAACACAAATGTCAATGACATAGCAAAATACTGCTGAGATTAAGATTTAAATGAAAATCAATGTTTCAGTTGGCTGAAAAACTAACCTCTCTGACTTGCTGAATAGTAAGACTACAAATACAGTTCTGTTTCATGTACAAAATTGTGTCTTTTTTTCCTTCTCAGTTGTTTCAGATGAAGATCTTATTAGTTGAAAAAGAAAGATGGGGAAAAAAACCAAACCAAACCATGAAAATTGTTTTCAGTTTGACTGAAAGATTAGAACATCTCTAGGTCAAGCATCACTCACATTAGCACTACCTGACCAGCTACTTTTGCTGAAACTAAGTTTGCATGCATAATTAATTATTCAGGCCCCTTTTTTCTTCTTTATAAAATGTTATTTGGATGCTAAATGGAGGAAATTATTCTTGCTTCCTGTCCTGTTTAACATCTGGGGAATTAATAAGAAAATGTGATTATTTTAATTAGCTAAAAATTTTAAAAATCTCCATGACTGTCACTTACTCCAATTTTTACAAGCCTTTTATGATACTTTCTTCACTGCAAAGTGGAAATAGCAAATCCTTTTTAGCTTGTAAGTGCTTTGGACTCTATGGCTGAAAATTCAGCAACAAATGAGATGCACATGACCCTGCAAAACTCTGCAGAAACTTCCTCGTAACATCCCTGACTGTAGATGACCTCTTACATTTGTATGTAAGAGTTCTGTTGGAGTTTACTTGGTAAAATCATGCAAAGTTCTCTATACCTACATGCAAGAATTTCTCCTCCCCTTAAATTAAGAAAAAATCCAAAACCTTCATCAGATATCTGAAGATGAAGCTTTTGATACATGACTGAGATAAGATAAAGTCTGGCAGCATGAATTGGAACGCACACATGTATAGGGACACCCATGACTGTCAAATATGATAAGTCAGGGCAAATGGCAATAGTTTTAATGTTGTTAAAGCTTCTCATCTTCTGATTTCCTCTTTATAACCTTGTGTCCAGGGGCAAATAGAAATAGGAAATATATTCCATGGATACACACTGCAAGCTGAAATATTTAGGTTAATTGGAGGTTAGACTAACATGAAACAGCTTTCTGTAAGTGTGTAGTATCAAACTGTACCATGCTACCTCTGAATGTAGCCTGTGGGATAAATGAGGGCTTTAATTAAAAATCCACTTGAGTAGATACGTGAGCGAGTTAACTTCTAGCAGATCACAGAGAATGATGTGGATGTTTCGGCACAGTTTAAAATTTCAGATGTAAAAATCTGATGTTGAGATCCTGTTTAGAAAAAAAAAAATCTGGGCTTGCCTGAGGCATTACTTTGATGCTATGAAAAATTTATACAGTATTGTAGACATGCACAGGAAATAGTTGATTTAGACCCCCAAATACTTCCAAAGCCTTATCCTGAACACTGTCTCCAAGCTTCCACTGCTGCATTTCCTCCTTTACGTGAGACAGAGACCCATGTAAGCTGACATGAGAAGTAAGTTTCTGTGTCAAATCCAACTACAAATTCCAGGATCAACTTAAAAGCTGTGGACCCTGAAACACATCTCACAGATGTAGTTCTGAAAAGATTTGCCATGGGATGTTATGCTGGGATGTCCTATGAACATGGCCTCCAAATATTTTACTTCCAATTAAAGTTTGAATGAACTTCAGTTTATACTTTCCCATTCTAAAAACAATTTCTCCTTGCTTTCTTCTCGGGTAGCATGTACTTACTCATAGAAAAGTTTGCATTAAAAACCAGAGAATAAATCTGGTTTATTTGCTGTCAAAAAGTTTCAGTTGTTGAGTTAGGATGACATCACTGGTTTAAGCAGAATTTAGTGTACAGACTACTGATTCTCCCACTATGCAAGTAAAATTATGTGGATTCAGCAGAATGAAATCTTGCACCAACACATTGCCCCAGGAATCATCAAATTTCCCTCCCTGCTCTAAGTTTTGTTCCCTTCTCCATGATCATAATACAAGTAATTTCATATGCTTTGAATAACGCAAAGACTGTTTTATCCTTCCCAAACATATGACAGCATATTTCAAAAGGTTAATACATATATATTCTTAAACACCATTAAGGGAACAAAGTGCTTTTTCATAAACACCATGCAGAAAGCACATATTAAATTATATCCTGACCTAAGAAAATCACAAACAAAAATTCCCTTGAACGTTGTGCTACATTGTCTTATGAAGATCTTCTTGCACAAAAATTACATTGAACTTCCATAATTTTTAATAAATAATACAGGCAGATAGCACATCAATAAAAATTAATAACTAGATGTGAAAGACAGACTTACAAATAAATGCAGGCATTTATACACTCACAGGTAAGTGGAGAGATAATTACCATAGAAATTACTCGGGGGGGGGGAACCCCTTTATTTTTGTGATAATACAAAAGAAATGAGAAGAAACGTTGAATATGAGAAAAATTTCTTCACTGAAGGAGTGATTGAGCATTGGAGTGGATTGAGCATTGGATTTCCCAGTGGAGTCACTCTCCTTAGAAGTGTTCAGAAAATGACTGGTCCTAGCATTTAGTTCTCTGGTTTAATGAGCATGGGCCTATTCAGTCAAAGGCTGGACTTGATGATCTTGGAGGAATTTTCCACCTTAATGATTCTATGATAAAAAGCACTTCTAGAAATCATTCTGTTAACACTGATATTAGTTGATCTTAATTTTTTTCTTTATTGTATTTGTTGCACTGAATACAAAGAACTCTGTTTCTACAGTGAAGCAATAATTTTCAATTTTTACATTTTGTTGCACTGAAAATTTACTTTGTCTGTAAAGAATTTATTTTATTTCCATTACACTACATGGGAAAGGATGAAGTCAGTTAAAGAAGTTTTTTAACTCTTCTTCATATGGGTACTATGAGTGAGTTTATTAAATGAAACAACTCAGCTTCCTGGGATGTGCTTTCTTATATAGTCAAGTTTTGATAACTCTCTCACAAGGCAGTTCATTAATAACATAAAGCTGTTTTTATGTACTGTCCTTGGAAAAATGCTATTTTGAAATAGAAGATTTCTAAATAACAAAGATGGATACTTAAAATAACGCCAATTTGTGATAATTTAGACCATTGTTTTATTTCTTGTCAGTAATAACTGAAGATGTAGTGATGAGGAAAAAAATAAGATTAGTTTCAAGCTTTGTTTAAGTAAGAATTTACCCTCACATCATCATATTCACTCATTCATACGTATTTCTCTTCATTTTCTGACCCAACAGTTTTGTTCATTTCTGGGTCCCCCAAAATAAGAAATTCTAGTAACCTTTGAAAGGAAAATCACTGTATTTCAGTTAGGAAGCATGTGACTTCCCACACTAAGTGCATCTCTAGTGTCAGAAATAAGGCCTATTATGCAGTTGCAACTATCCCAATTGTTAATAGCAAATACTGGCCTCAGATTCCAAAAAATCAGATGGTATTCCAACTCTTTTCTACTCTGCATTTCAAATGTTAACTTTATTTCCAAATTTCTACCATGTTTCTAAAGTACTAGTGTTTTGGTGTTCTTAAGCTAATTTGCTTTAAAAATAAAAAGAAAAGAAAAAAATAAAGATAATTTAAAAGATATTTTAAGTTGAGTATGTTATGAAGCTTGAAAAACACAAATGTAGAATACTGAATCTGTTGGTGTCATTTTCTCAAAATAAAGTAACAGTTAAAGCTGGAGTTCTAAAAAACATCCATGGCATATGATGATGCCACAGTCAAGAAGTTTTTTCTCTCAGCTTTTCACTGGAAACAACAGTACGCAGTTCAGATTAAACTTGCATGGTCTGCCAGGATCCTGAGGTGAATGTTTTCTTCAGAGTGCTTTGTACTGGGCCTGAGTCCCTGCCTGTCAAAAAAAAAAAGAAGACTGAACTTCAACTATTTGTACCACCCCAATCTGGCACACAAGAAGAATGGCATTTATCCTTTTGGGCAACTGATGTGTGTTGTCTTCAGGAGAAGATGAATTTGGTTTACAATAACTTACAATTTTTGCTGTAGAGTATTTAGATAACCATGTGAGCAACAAAGCCCCATCAGGGCCTGGATATGCACCACTCTTCATACACCTAATCAATGAATTACCATTTACTGATAAGTTTTATATTGCAAATTCCCGAAAAAAGATTCTTTGTTGTCTGAAAGCACATAAACTTACTAGTAGGGCTCCCCAAACCATGAAGTACTGGCTATAATATTTAAGATTAATTAATGTTCCTTTTCCTGCCTTCTGATCATAGTTCTTAAACTTGATATTTTATTAACATATATTTGAGGTAGTTGTGGGTTTGGGATTTTTTGTTTGTTTGTTTTATTTTTTAATTAATGTACATACTTGTAGTAAAATAACCTATTTCTTCCTGCAATCAGCAATATTTCGCATATTAACAACTAACTTGATTGGCAAAAAAATAATATTTCTAACAATAGCGCCATAAAAAATTTTCATCTTGTTCCAAAGAATTTCACAAGCAATATCACATTATTCTCACTGTTAAGGATCAAAAGGACTAGTAACTATTCCAATTATTTTTGAAAAACAGGTTTCTACTGGAAAGAGTACACATTTTGAAGAACTACTAAAAAAGCTGATCAGGTTTTTTTAGCAATTTATATGACTGGGATGTTTGTATTTCCAGAGTCTTTACTTTAGATTTAAGATAAGAATTATTTATATTTGTGTCTGTGTATTTTGCTTCCTACTTCCTCAATTGCAACTTCTGATTCCCCTAAGGTGAACAGTGAAAAACGAGCAATTTAAACACATAAATATATGTGAAGTCAGACAATAGAGTATTTACATAATTTGAAACAACAAATGCAATGAGATTATACAGTACATGTATTTAAGATTTCCTCTGAGAAAGGATCATTTTCATTATATTTTTCAAATTTTCCTTTCAGTTATTTTCAGTTTGTCACCACAATAAAATGTTTCTTGAGGAAGTGCATTAACTCTATGAAATGGAAATGTGAAAACCTAGGGGCACAATTCTCTTCTTAATAAATATGGCTGTGTTGCCAATAGGGTGTTGAACTTTTTTGCAGCCAGGAGTATTTCAATTTTGTTCAATCATGTCCTGTATGAAAACTTAAGCTAGCTGATTCCAGCCTAACCTTTGAGGCAAGTAGGCATTTTCAATGACAGTTTCCTACCGAAAGTAGAAAAATGTAGCATTTCTCGCTCTCTCTCTCTGGTTCAAATCTATCTCTGGCTTGTAGAGTATTGAACTCTTTCACTGCAGAGACCTTGATGAACTTTAGCCAAACAAACTCTATGTATAAGGTTGGCATGCATTTTTATAAGCTGGGCTTTTCCATGTTCCCAACAGCCTTTCCAGCCCCAGGTGTAATAAGTTTAGGAATACAGAATCCCTGTGAATTCCCTGGCTGAAAAACTGAAGTACTTGGCAGATGATGAGATATATACTAGAACCCTTATGGATTTATTCAATTAAAAAAAGTATCTTGAGATTCTTACTAAGGTCTATGAGGAAAAAAGAAAATTCTGTTTGGGATAAGCAACGAAGTTCTTTAGGCTTAAAATCCTTAATTTGTTCAATACATGGCAAAAAAGATTAACATCCTTCCTGTAGTGCAACTGTTTTATGCTGCAGAAAAATCAACACGTGCTTTTTAATTATTTGCAGATCAGATGACCCTGTCTGTACAGATTGAGAGAAAATGTTGATAAATTCCAGTTCATATCTTAGATGATAAAACAAAAGTATAAGTTGGCACTGCAGCCTCCTTACCAGAAACTCTAATTTGAAAGAAGCACATAGATTTAACAGCTCACTCCATGGATTTGATCCTGTGGATTTAATTTTGCAAGAACCCCAAAGTGAACAGTTCCTTTCATAATCTTCTAATGTGGCTCAAACCCTGGGGTGTGAGGGATGTGTTGATGTTCACACATTTCAGCAGTGAATGACTTTCATTAGAACTAGTCAGGAATTTTATCTTAGTCTTGAAGTACATGTGTAATAACACAAAAAATGTGACCAAAACTGAGGTTTAGTACTGTTCAGAAGCAATTTGAGTTCCCAAATCCCTATGCTTCCCCTGCATCCATAGCTCTAAGTGTACTCATTTCAAGAACAGCTTCTGTTAGAGACTATGCAGAAGCTTTATTTAATTAACAGAGTAAACACCAACAGCAGTATTAAGAAGATGAACCTTATCCCTTTATTAGCTGAGGAAATGAGACCCACAGCTTTTGACATTCACAACGTCACCTGCAGCTGGGGACAAGCCTTTGTTACCACATATTTCTGCTCCTTAAGGTGCCAAATTATTCACTCCTAGTGAAAATAGAGAGAGCCCTCTGTAGACAGAATAACCAGAATTGCCATTGTAGGTAGTCAGTAAAACAACACTTCATGATAAAAATCTTACTGATCCCACATGCTTTCACCAATGCTGTTCTTCCATTTCTTTTCTCAAATAAAACCCACCTCAAGTTTTCTATTTCCACTATGTCCAAATATTTTCACACACAGCTCATGTGCTCCCAGTAAAAAAACAGAAAACTACAGTTGTCATATGTTGGTTACACGATGCTATGTTGTCCTAACAGGCATCCATGCACAAACTGTAAGGTCTTTTGTTAGTTCCTGGCCTGAATGTTGCTTTTGGAAATGAAAGAAAGGAAGAGTAGTTGAGACTGGCTGAGAATATCCAGCCACATCCATGTGTACCTGGCAAGAGGAAAATATAGTGAGTCCTTCCCCCAGCTTCCTGAAGCTCTGCTTACATGTTTCACAACATAAAAGACGTGGGCCCTTCTAATAGGTCTGCACCCAAATCTGCCCAAAAGTTAGATAGGGTGTGGTTTTTTAACTTCTTAGCAAGGAAAAAGTGAAACAAATGTGTATTTGCCTCAGATATCGCACAGAATTAGAATGACAAAACACACTCTTGTATCGCAGACTGTGTGAAAAAACAGCCAGATGTGGACTACTATAATATATTCACATGGAAATAATGATGTGGTCTGAAGCCTCAAGGTTTTTACCAGGCCCCTTTCATCATTCAGTGTTGACACTGTGAATTAATCCTTCTGCTACTCTTCCAACACCAATAATATTGACTTCCTGGATACACAGTCATATGCAATTTATATAATTTTTTCAGGTAATTGTGTAGGCTGGAAACCCAGTAAGCCGACTCAGAAGGAGCTGTCTTTTTTATCACACAGGCCATCAATTCTGCATGGTACATGTACAGTTTGGAGAGTGGAATGAGATATGTGACAGGAAAAGACTCTTACATTTCTTTTCCTCTCTGTTGGATTGATTCATGATTTCCTAATTAACTGACTTGTAAACCCACTCATTAAAAAGTGCCATGTTCATGGAAAAAGAGGAGGAGCAGAACTAAAAGGAAAAGAGGAACCAAATAATTTCCCCCTCTGGCATTTTATGGGGTTAAGTGTGCATCTGCCGCCACATTACTGTGTTTTTCCTGCATGATTCTAACTGTTCAGCTCTGCTGAAAGCTGCCTGTGGGATGGATCACCTAGGTTCTAGTACTGAGTCATTAAAAGGCAATGCAGGGTGGCCAAATAATAGGAATTTTTGAAATAACTTCAGACATCTTTCTTAATAAACCATCAATATTCTAATTAACTTTCCAGAAAAATCTGTGTTTTCCAACTGTATTTATCCATTATTTTGTCTACATCATTTATCTGCATATCTCATAAACCTCTGTTAAGACTTTGAAAAGGGATAAGCAATTTTTTTCCAATGGTGGAGGTTTTTACCATAAGTTATGCAATTTCTTCACTTGAGGAATCCTGGGTGAGGGAGAATAAACTTGTAGGTGAAGGGGAACAGAGGGCAGTATTACAAAGAAAAGAGAATATTTGAGATAAAATAACCATTTTATTCTAAAGTGCAGAGAACAATAGAGCATAAAATTTTCAGAACTAAGAAGAGTGTTTATTTTCACTGTTAGGAAAAGCTAAACTAATAAAAACAAAATAATGATGGTGGAAAAAATAATCAAGAAGTGATGAATGATCAAGCCATGATATTTTCCTTTTTATTATTTAAAATAAACGCTTATGAAAAACTGGATCAAGAATCACATTTGTTTTGCATTCAAGTATCAGTATCATTCTATAGCCACAGAGAAAATGTTTTGTTCTTTAACTCCAGATCCAAATTAAAGACGTCAATTCCGGGTCACAATAAAACCTGTCTTGCAAATGTTTTGTTTAGTTGCAAAATATCTCTTTGACATTAAGAAGACTTACATTTTGGTTTCTTCATTTCACAAAAAAAAAGTACTTGTTCTATACTACTGTTTTAGAAAATTATATGTTTTTTTTTTTTAGATTTCAGAAGATTTTCTGTTTGGATTTTCATACTGAATCCTAGTTACATGCTGCTAATATTGGTTTCAATCAGCAGGTTAATGTTCAGGCCCCCAAACTTGTCTGAATGCCAACCTGAAAAATTAGTTAACCAGTCTATTAAAATTTCACAATTAATTTTAATTCATTATATACTGTGTTATATCAATAATTCTAATTTCATTTTTTGTTTTGAATATAGACAATATACCTGTTTCTAAAATCAGTGGAAATCTGACACCTAGCTTTTTTCTCTTTTGAACAAAAATTTTCTGAGGTGATTACATAAATTTCTATACATTTTTCGCAGTCAGCTTAAAATTACCAGTACCTTGAGTACTTAGGTCAGTAGGTGGTTACAGGAAGATGAGGAAGACAGCACTGCAGGTGATTTCCTGGATCGTTAAATCCACAGTTCCATTATTATTGGCAGAGCTACTCAACAATTAAAACTGATTATCACACATACATTACAAATAGTTTGGAGTGAGGAAGAAAAATGGTCCTTAAGTTAGACTTGCAAATATGAAGGCTAATAATCTCAAATGAATCCTGCCTATATAAGCCTTCATGAATTTTTCACTTCCTGCAGAGGGATCCAGGCCATATTCTAAATTATACGAGGACAAAGCACACTCTCGCCATTCAAAAAACTTGCAAAATTTTACTCATGCTTTTTAATAATGTTTCAATATATCTTTGATAGTTTCTATGAGGAAAGCAATAGGATGGAAATATTGATATATGTTTTGAGCCCAAAAATCAGGCAACGTGCTCATGTTAGCATACATGTTGATAATGTGATGCATCCATCTACAAGTTTAATTTTTTTCTTTAGAATTAATCTTTTACTGGATCACAGAAAATTCAAGAACACCCATTATAGTGGAATTTGACATTTGAACAAGTGGAAGCCCTAGTCCATTTACCTTTTTTTAAAACAGAACGAGAGCTATCTGCAGAAAATAAGTTTACATTCCCTTTGTGACTTCTTTGTCCTACCTATGAATTTAAAAGGAAAGTTTATCTTTTTAATTTTATTCTCAGAAATAGGTCACAGTGACTTCTAGAAGGCTTAGCATTAAGGAATCTCTTTTCCTTTAGGAGATACAAATCTTAATGAAGAGAGCCAAAAATGTCTTACTCTTTAGAATAGGTTTATTACTGATTTATCAGTTCATTATCCTCCTAATTTCCTCATTTATAAATCTGATTAACTCTTGGACTATCCTCATGTCACTGTCTATGAGATATTACATTAAATCCTCTGATGACTTACTAAGATCATTTCTCTGACTTTCCTGAACTCCATAGATATTTTACATGCCCTGAGGGAAAAAAAAATATAAAAAATACAATAGTATAGATTCAATTCAAAGTATTTCTAAAACTGTTTAGAACTATTAGTCCTAAAATGTTAAGAAAATAATTTTAAATAACAACAATGTGGTATATTCCTAGAGAAGTTAATATATTTGGCCTGAATCTCCCTCCTCACTATGTTGGTCTTAACAGCTGTTTAAAGGTAATGTTATCAAAAGGTGTCAAGTGTTCTTCTAATTTCACATCCTCTTTAGTATCTGTGTCTCAGGAGTGGAAGAAGAAGAGGAAAAGAGATAATGATAAAATTTCTTTAAAGCCAGTGGTATTTCCTTTTGACACCCCCATCTTCCCCCTTCCCAGTTTTATAACACTGTTTGTTTAAAGAAGTCTCTTCTTCTAAGAGGAGGCAAAAGGGTAAAATGCCTAGGTGATCCAATCCAAATACATTTTAATAATTCTTTATCATAAAAAAGAACAGGCATTATGACATACTTCACATACTTTAGAATTAGAACTAGTTTTGCACCCAAAGAACTTAGGCTGCTACATTAAGCCTAAACAGCATAAGAAATTAGTCTTCTCCATTTATTTAGTTTCATTTCAGGAATGGTAAAATGCTGTTCTAGCTTTTCCATTTTTGCCATTCTGAATAATTAATTGTTTTAAAATGCCATTTACATTTTCTGATGTATTTAAGCAGTACTTAAAATTTCATAAATAATAAGCATTCATAATTTGTGCTTCAATTACTGAATTCATAATCTCCCTGAATGCTATCCAATACATTACTAATGTACTTTTGGCCGAAGACTTCTAAATAGATGGCTTGCTACTTTATATTATTTCCCCTGGAAGTATATATCTCAAGTTTTTCTTCATCCTATAGCTGTAAATAAAAGCAATGTGCGGGCTGCATATACTTATATTTAAGGATTTATAGCTAATTAAATTTATAAAATGAAATTATAGCCATCTTTTAAATTCCATAACTACAGAGAAATTGTTAAATAGAACTTAAACTGCTTCAATATTCGTTAGAATGGAAATTAGTAGTTAAAAGTTGCTACAATGAATCTGGTATATTTTACAAACACAATAGCGCTAGTTCTTAATCCTTGATAGTCAAAAATGACACCTCACATCTTCAGTCTGTGGCTCTCTTCCACTTGGAGAATTACTGGAAGCAAAACCATAAAAGCCCAATGTCCCCACTGATGTGTCGTGGTGATTTATCCCCGACCAGCAGCTGAGCCCCACGCAGCCACTCACTCCACCAGTGGGATCAGGGAGAGAACTGGAAGACTAGAAGACTAGAAGGTAGAAAATGCTTGAGTTAAGATAAAGACAGTTTAACAGAGAAAGCAAAAACTGCACACACACCAAAGCAAAACAAAGCATCCATTCACCACTTGCCATGGCAGGCAGCCATCCCGAGGAGAGCAGGGCCCCTCACGTGTAACAGTGACTTGAGAAGACAAATGCCTCAATTTAAATGACTCCCTTCCTCTTTCTTCCCCCACATCATATACTGATGTCCATGATGTCATACAGTCTGGAATACCCCTTCAGTCAGTTTGGGTCACCTGTCCAGGCTGTATGTCCTCCCAATCTCCCAAGCACTCCTAGTCTCCTCACCTGCATGTCAGTTTGAAAAGCAGAAAAAGCCTTGGTTCTGTGCAGGTCCTGCTCAGAATTACACAAACATCTCTGTGTTATCGACCCTGTGTTCAGCACAAATCCAAGACACAGTCTCATACCAGCCACTGCCAAGGAAATTAAACTCTAACCCAGTCTAAACCAGCACACATGGCTGCAAATGAATCATTTTTTGGACTGAAATACTTAAACTGTGAGTTTAACAGTGGAAGTTGCATTGGCTGTTATTGATGAAAATAATTGCTTAAATATTCTATTGTTATCTCCTTTCCCGTCTAATAAGTTCAGCCTGCCTTCTTTTTTTCATGGTTTTGAAAAGAAGCTGTTTTAATGGCACACCAAGAGACTCAAGGGATCTCTAAGTCCATTATATGTCTGTTATAAATATATTAGAACTGATCCAGTAAATTTGGAGAAGCAATAACTTGCAGTTACTACAGTTGTCTTATACTGAGGGTGTCACAGTTAATAATGGCAGACACTAAAGCAGCTTGACCTTGCTTAGGGACTCCATCAGATGGAAATAGAATGAGATCACACGGGGATTTCTACTATTGGAGTGCCTGGAAGAAACTACTCCTAAACACGCTTCATTGGCTTTCTTAACTTAGATTTTCCTCCTCTTTTTTTGCTTGTTTGCTTGTTTTTAATTATTAAAAGCTCATTATGGTATTAGTGAAAAACTGTGAATGTTTATGAGAAATCAGTCAGGAATCTCCAGTGATCAGGACCAGGTACATGAACATTTATAGTGAAAATATCATCCAATAATTGTAACAGAAGGCCTTTGGCAACTAATGCTTAATTGTTCTGGTCTGTTTGAATCTTCAGTGAACAGTGTTTCCAAGTAATTCTTTCAATTTAAAATAAATGTAATTGCTAACAAAGCCATATGCAACCTGCACAATGAATGGTTCAGTGATTAGTGACTAAAATTTCACTTAGGCAACGATTCATAGTGGAAGCTCAAGCTACCAAAATAATTCTGATTACACTGCTCAGTACGAGGATCAGGCTTAGCCTGAGGGAATTAATTTGACTTCTGATAGTCAGAGACCAATAGCAGTTCTTTTTACTGATGTAATTGACTATTGTCAGATATTCACTTCATTGCAGTTATTTATTAACAGAAGGCCAAAGTTTGCTTCATTTCAAAACATAAAACCAACTATTAAAAGCAAGTCCCCAAAGCAATCTACTTATCATATATGTGTTGTATTAATATAAATTAATCTTCAGAGTAAACCATGCCCTATGATTTTTAAATTTAGGGGACCACATCACACACACCCCCACTGAATCACACACAGAATCACCAGGTTGGAAGAGAACTTTAAGATCATCGAGTTCACCCATGTCCTAACACCACAACTAAATCATGGCACTGAGTGCCACATCCAATCTTTTTTTAAACACATCCAGGGATGGTGACTCCACCACCTCCCTGGGTAGACAATTCCAGTATTTAATCACTCTTTCCATAAAACTTTTTCGTAGCAACCAGCATAAATTTCCCTATTTATGTAAACTACCTTATTTGTGCAGCTGCTTTAAAACAAAACAAAAATGATCAAAGAAAACCAAGGAAAAAAAATACAAGCTTTGCACGTTCATATCTCATCAATACCTTGACAACAGCATACTCTTCATTCATGTGAGGTATCACAATTATGCAAGTCTGAGAGGGTTTTACTTTTTTCCTTGTTTTGTCTTCCATTAAAATTATTGACAACATTGAGAAGCCTCAAAAAAAGAAATTGTTAAATGATAAATTTTGCAATATACTGCAACCTTAACCTTCCACATCCAGCTGGAAAATATTAGCCTCAAAAACAACAATAGTAGAGAAAATAATAACAACATATCATATACTTAGATGTCTCATTATTTCAAATTTTGTGGGTTATGCAAAATAATCTGTTTTCTAAAACTACAATATAAGTCATCCATACAAATAGATAAATTGATATTTGTAAACTAGTGAAGGCTAGCTAAACAAGCTTTTCACCCACACGCATTACCTCATTACCCTGTGAATATTTAATAACACAGTTGAACATAAAATTCATACAACTATATAAACATGGCATATCAGAAAAATGAAAGAATATGAGAATAGTTTTAATTACCAACGACTAAATATTTGTTTTGATGTTTAATTTCCATAGATGCCTGGAGTAAATGATGATTATGGAGGGCAAACAGCATACGCTGGCATAGTTGGTATGGAAACTTCCCAGATTTTTGTTTCTGTCTCAAGTGGAAACACAAATACACCACCCCGTTTCTGACACCTCTCCACCTAAAGTTAATGCAACTTTTTAGACATCCAGAATCAGCTGAGTCCATAAACAGGAATTGTGTTATCTTACACAAGATACCTAGTAATAAATCCCTCATAACAAACAGGTACTTGCTAAGCAATGGAAAGTGGTGCTTGAACAAATACTGACTTGAATTAAACACTCATCCTTTACAAAAGCAGAGCAGTGTTTATTGTGTCTGTGTTAGTACTTATGTGCACTTAATGGGAAGGCCATAGCTGGTCCACAGAGCATTTGAGTCATAGAAGGCAATAGAATTTTTAATTCCAGTACATGCCTTCTTTGACACAGCTGTGACGGCTTTCACCACAGTTAGCACAGTGATAGAACCAGGTTCACAGCACCTTGTTCTCCAGCTCCTGAGGAGGTTTGAGGGAGAACACACCCAGCCTCTCTGCCTGAACAAAGTTGCCATACATAGCTTTATGAGAGACAGCTGAAAACTATTTCACCGTTCTACAGTGATGCAGCTGTTTAAAACCAAGCAGGAGTCACAGTTTATTGATGATGTGCTCAGAAGTACTCTGCCCACCTGTTGTATTATTAGGGAAAGTGTTAAGCGCACTGGAAAGGAGCTATTCTCCCTTAAGACTTTTAATTATATTTCGTGTTAAGTATGAGTACAGTTTGTATTCAACATTTCTATTTCAGTATAAAGTTACAACATCAGACAAACAACATTCTCTGTTTGGCAGCATCTCAATTATGGTATAGAGAAACTGACTGCTTGAGAGGAAAATAAATGGATAAGACCATTAGGTACAAGGAGCAAAACACAGATTAACAAGTCATATTTACATAACTGTCAAATCATCTTCTGCCAGACAGTTGAGTGAGTACTTCATTAAGGAGAAGAGTCTTTCACAAGATCCCTGCATCTGTACAATTTGGTTTAAAAATACCAGATGCCTTGCACTAGTTGGGGATGTGAACGTGCAGAGTAAGGTCCAACACAGCGAGAGATACATTTAATGCACAGTTGTCTGAAGGAAACCAAATACAATTAGTTGACTTTTTAAGTGCTAATAACCTATAGTAAAAAGGTTAAAGTGAAGAAAGTGTACGGAAAATCACACAATGAAAAGCCAGCTTCCATAACGGAGACAGAGGAGTCCTGCAACTTTATTTGAGTAAAGGGAGACAGTCCACTGGGGCACACACCCACACAGCC
Organism: Alethe diademata; assembly: GCA_025584955.1. Lineage (NCBI taxonomy): Eukaryota > Metazoa > Chordata > Aves > Passeriformes > Muscicapidae > Alethe > Alethe diademata. The sequence goes on from JANRMJ010000001.1 coordinate 70,491,050, forward strand.
CTCGTTTATCCTAAACTCCTGGCTGTGTTCCCTTCTTCCTTTCCCCACTGGTGGAGGTACTAGCAAGGTACAGCCTTCCCAAACCACTTACCACATATACCCCCTTGAACCTACTCTTTTACCCCAAAGTTCAGAAGTTCAGGTTTGTGCACACCGGCTTGCCTGTCTCAAGCTGTCTGGGCTCTGTAGCAAACCTGCTGCTTGAAGCCAGTAGAGACATTAACATCCATTTCAAAGATGTTAACACCCATCCCTTCAACTGTAAAATTGTTCGTAAAGACATTAGCATGCATCTTCCTTATCAAAGTAATTACCTACTCATACTATTCCATGGTGCATGATGTAACTGAGGAGAATGAACATTTCACATTGTCATGCAGCCCCTGTATAGAGTGGCTGGGTTTGTCCCACCAGGCACAGATGATCCCAGCTAGCTCCAGTGGCCCCACTGGAGGGTACAGCTGAGCCCTTCAGACATGAGAGAGCAAGGGTGATGTGCCCAGGAAGCTCAGAGGATGAGGCAAAGAAGCTGACTCCACCTCAGCATAATGGGAGCAGAGAGCAGTCTTTGTTACAGATAACAGCTCTCCAGAGCTGCATGGATTAGCCGGAGATGGCAGTGCCTCCCTCAGCTAATCGGACCCCTGCAGGGAGAATGAACACCACTTTAGCCAATACGAAGGACATAACCCAGACAACCAGCAAAATAATTTTGAAGAAAGCAACACGCTTGAGCTGGTTTCAGCCCACATATTCCCTCCTGGCATGCAGGTGTGGCCATTACAGGGAGAATCTTAAAGGAATTTTCCAGTCTGGCTTTCTCAAGCCCGGCCAGGATTTTTCCCAGGCTAGAGGCTCTTTCTCTACTGTAAACATAAGAGAAAGAATCATAACAAAAGATAAACACCTG
>JANRMJ010000001.1:70492059-70503015 GCA_025584955.1 Alethe diademata
GTGCCTTATTTAAGGCAATGGCTTCCTTCAATAAATTGCTCTTTCTTGTTCTTTCATGCACCGTGCAAGAGAGTGCCATGTTACTGTGTCCTTTCGCCGCTCTGTAACCCCATATACAGTAACATGCAGGGACACCCGGTGTTAGGAGAGTGAATGTATAACAAAGACTGGCAATGGGAAATACATTAATATTGCCCTTGGACTGTGTATTACTATTGCTGTATTTTGCGAAGTGGAACTTGAAAGTGTTGTGTTTACAGTACATATTGTGTCACTCTGCTAAATCAGAAATCCAGTGTGTCAGAACCTGCAAAGAGCATTTGACTACAGCAATCTCACCACCCTACTCTGTTTAATTGCTACTAAATTAAATTATTTTTCCCTAGATTGAGTGTGTTTTGCCCATGACAGTAAATGGTAAGGGATATCTCTGTCTGTACCTCAATGCATGAGTGTCCCTGTCCTGTTGAGGAGAGGAGCTGAGTGGGAGTCTGGTCAGCCCAGGTCAACTCAGCATAGGGACCTCCACTGAAACAGACAAGTAACCAACTACTGTTTAGTCTTGACTAATTCAATTTCAGAATAATAGCAAAATTTTCTAGTTACAAAGAGAACAATAGCACTTGCAAAGCAATTGCAAAATGAGAGTGTAAACCATTCAAAAACAAGTGACCTTGTTTTTGCTGTTGAAAATCTATTCCACTGTAAGAGTTCCACTGATTTCAATTCGTGCAAAGGAAAATGTAAATGAGGCTGTAGGAAGACTCTGTACCAACTCCAGAAATGAAGAGAGCTAACAGTGAAATATCACTGCATTTCTTCTTTGCTCAGAACCTAGGGATATTGTATCTGACTACTCAAGATGAGATTATAAATCATGCTATAGAGATTAACTAACCCTCACGAATCATTCATTGCTTTAGAGCATTTGTCTTCCTCTATGGATAAGATTCCATAAGTAACAAGACTTACTGGGATATACATGTATTAAAAAGAAAAATTGTTTCATGCACAGGTTAAGGTGAATGTTCACTCTAACATAAAATGACATTAATGCTACAAAATCCATATCAGTCTAACTTACATCTAAAATTCTATTACTACATTATTGATTAATCACTTGAACTTTAAATTTAGTTGAGAATGATCTGAATGATTCAAGTACTTTATCAATTTATTTTAGAATACCTTGCCTGTCAAAATGAAGGGACTGGAAGGCGTTCTTTGCTTGAGACATAAAATTCTCTTTTACATAGTTGCCTGTGAAAGCATATGGTACAATTTTAAATTTATGTTACAAAACCCATAGGCATTGGAATGACAATGAACAATATTTAAGGTATCTCATATTTCTTTCAAAACTATACTTTCTTATAGCAACTTATTTCATATTGGTTTTATTTTACTACTGTAACACACATGGATGAAAGCCAAAACTTTCTAATGCACTACTAGATGCCAGCAGAATCCATATTCAGTGTTTGCAAAAACTGAGCATTCATAGGAGTAGAACATGTACTACCAAATAGCAACAAGAAGTTGTTCTAGCCACTTTTTTCTAACCTATCTGCCAAAAATCTCAGTAATACAAAGAATTTCCCTTTAGTATCATATCTTATCTGTCAATTCCTCAATCTAGTTAGTAAAACACTGTACTATCTAAATGATCCCAAATCATGAAGGGAAATAAAATATTCCTCTTACCCCAAAGCTTTATTCTATATTAAAATTAGGAAAGTTTAAGTGCATTGATTTCAGTTGGGTCCAAATTTAGCCTGATGTGATTCATACAAAGAAGGATTTGTGTGAAGGATTTTACTAAAACTTGATTGAGGAAAAAACCCCAAGCCTAGCAAACAGATAACAGAACAAAATTAAACCCAGAAAGTAAGGATAACTAGGGATACAAAAGTAAGGGTACAATTTGAAATACTATGCTATGAAGACAGAAGGAACAAAATATGATTTAAAAATGTTCTTGAGGAATGCTTTTTAAAGAGAGAACTAAATGAACAAATAAACTACTTATCTGTGTCATGACATCATCTTCTTCCTCTTTGGTACAAATAAAAAACAACCAGCTAAGACATCCTAACTATTCTACCTGGAAAACATCAAGAATTATTAACTTGATAGTCTCTCTTGGTGGGCTAAAGTTTTTTACACTTCCCCTGACCTGAGTAAATTGTATATATTTCTACTAGTGAAAATCATTTGCTACATTTGGGTTTCTTTTTTAATGTGCACATATTCTTAACTTTGCATACTGTAGAAAAGACATTGACCTCTAACTCATACATTTTTACAAAGATAAGTCTGCAATGTGCACATGTGCAGAGACACACAGGAAAGCATGTGTGTCTTCTAAGATACTGGATGTATAAACTAAGCATTTGAGTGTATTTTTTGCACTTAAATATTTAATTTAACTCTTGATGCCAATCCTTTTCAGACATGTCTTCCATTAAAGGTGGGTAATTTTTTCCCCCATCTCATCATCTCAGAGTGGAAAACCTTTCAGCCAGGTGATCTAAATGACCCCGCCCCAAAATGTGTTTAGGATCAAATGATGCCTCATATTGATTGAAAAGTTAATTTTTTTGATTTACAGTCATGTCACTGACAGCAACTGAAATTAAGTTATTTAACAATTTAAAAACTGTTGGAGAAAAGCTTTCTGTTTTCTTTCAAAAATAGATGTAACATTTGTGTTGTAGATGACTAAATTATTTATCTGAAAAATACTGTTTCAAATTTATGTTGAATGAACCACATTCCATGCACTTAAAAAGTTTTCTCTACTGCAGTGTGATACCCATACTGGTAAGAGATTCACCTAAGGGACTCACACTTTGTAAGCTTCAGGTAGAGAGGATTTATTATTTTGCCCTCTAGCAGTAACTTTTATATGTACTTCTCTAAAAGATCACACCCATTTATTCTTCCCAAAGCATCACAACCAGGATTGTTTAAAGGTATGATTTATCTTTAACTGACTGTTTCAACTGATCAGCTAAAGTACATGACCAGACTCTAATTATCTGTAGGACAAAATATACACGATTTCTTTTTAAATTTATAAAGCAATGTGATGAGAATATGTACAGACATTCATTGTGTCTGATACATGCTCATAATTTTATTTTCAATGCAGATTTCATTCTCCTGATTATTAAGTTGAACTGAGGGTGGAGAAAAAAGAAAAGTGAAATCACTGTCCTGAAAACAAGAAAGGGATAAAAAGTGTTGCCAATGCAAACAAGCATTTAGGAGCTGAGCAATTTGGCACCAGCAATAATCACAGGTGAGACTGATTAAGGTGAGGTGATTTAATAACTGTACCCCATGCTCTTATGAGCATACCATCACAAAAAGCCAAGAGCCTCTAGCTGTCAACCAAAGCCAGTCAACTTAGTCTACTACCAGTGACTAATTAAACTGAAGAATGCTGGATTTCACAAGGATTTTGGAACTATCTACAGCATAACAGCAAGATGAGAGTCAGTATGTCATTGAGATAGAAATAAGAAAGCAGCTGCAGTGCTAAGCAACAGAACACAGTGATAGGCAACAGAACATATTTTGATGATTTGTGCCCCAGTTACGTCTATAGTACCTCCCAAACATGGAGAGAGTTGAAATTCAAATTTTCTCCTACTTTCTGTATTTGATTCTTTTTTGTCTTAGCAGAAATCAGTGTGTATTGGACAAGAAATATCACCTAAAGCTAAGGCCAGGAAATGTGAAAGAAGGAAACAAAAACTGAAAATAAAAGTAATGTGATTTACTGCCATATAATATATATATCTAGCTTGGATATTATATCAAACATCTTTTCTCACACAAAAAGGGTACTGGGCTTTTTCGAGGTGCACCAAACACCACAAGAGAGACTTCTTATGAGATATCTCTTTGGTGAGGTATTTCTCCAATAGGCAGCAACTGGTGAACACTACAATCAGGGATGTTAGGAGCTTCCTTCCAACAAAAAGGTTTATTATCTATTGAAAAACTTCAAATACAGTGATTAAACAACAGGTTTATCTCCTGTATTCAAATGTAATTCGTGCCTGAATTTCTATAACTGATCCTAGACATAACCAATTTTAGGTTAATTGGCTCTTCTGGGCAAAGTTATGGCAATTCTTAAACTCTTAGCAATACTTAATCACTATTCAGTGCTGGGACTTAGTATGGAAACTGTCCCTTAGTATATTTTTTGTTGTCTGTCAAGCAGCAATCATTTTATAACGTATAACATTAATTCTATGATAAAAACAAGCTTTGCTATGAAGAATTAAAATACAAGTGTCTTCCATATGCATTGCTGCATTGGTTGCATTACAACCAATATTGTAAGCAGTGGACCAGAGTGAATATTTTTTTGCTCAGAATCACGAAATCAGAGTTAACCTCCAGAAAAGGAGACATTACCATAGAGTGGGATAGTAAGCAAGTCCAAACTTTTATTTTATATATTCCTTTGATATCTTTTTGTTCATAAAAGATAAAAGCAGGTAAAAATATATGTTGACTGTGGTTGGTGCTGACAAGAGCAAGGCCAAACAGAGTTATATTTCTGTGAGGCTGGGTGGTGTAAACATATGGACTTCAGTTATTGACACTTGTGCTGAAATGGTAAATCTGCTATTTCATTTATTGGTTTGATTTTTTAAAAGTATTTGTTTAAGCATGTTTACACAGTTTGGGGATAATAATTTGCTAAGAAATTACATCTCTCCAGCTCATCTATCTTACTTTTATACTTGTCAGCTCTTCCTATCAGCCTCCACCTACCTTTCAGAGTACTGTTAATTCATATTATAGTCAACCTGTGTTTATATTACACAATATTTTTGTCCACTACAATTAAAGGAAATATATATAAATAAATGCCTTGGCTAGGATTTTGCTTGTTCATCGAAGACTGTCTAATTTAAGGAGACATATAGTGTTATCTGCAAAAAGTGCTGTTGAAATATTTTTAAATTATAATTATTTTTTTCTCCAGATGAGTTCAAATGTAAATGCCAAGAATTTTATAGAGCAGTTGTTTTTACATTGCTCTGTGGTTGTTAGCTAAGTAATCACAGGACAGGAGAACAGTGATTAACAGATATTAGATTTATTAAAATACCAAGTTCATAAGTTCCTATAATTAGGGACTCCAAAAATCTTTTCCATTAATTTTATATAGTTCAAAATGATACTGAAATACTACTAAGAATTATTTCTTCTGAAAACAAAAACAAAAACAAAAAACAACAACAAAAACAAAAAAAAAAACCAAAACCAAAACCAAAACCAAAAAAGACTATGAGTCTTTCCTTGATTTTTTTTGGCACCACAGAGGACAAAGCAAATACATCAGCATCAGCAAAATAAGAATATCACAATATGTTCTAAAATAATTAAAGAGAGTAAACAAACAGAAAAAAAATACTATTAAGACATTGTTTTTGAGGGAAAAACAAACCAAACCAAAACCCAACAAAAACCTAGTAGTAAAGTGCATGGTACAGTAGTGCATCCATTGAAAAATTCTGGGCAGGATCAATGGCAAAAAGTTTTTCAGAGGACTGGAAATTTCTTGAACATAGGAAACAAAGTATTTAACATGGATGCTCATTTAAAATGCAAAAAGTATGAAACATATTAATAAAGAAGTAAATATGGGGATAATGATTCTAAACACTATGGAAATTAAACAGTCATATATTTTCATTTACAGGAGAAATAAAACAAGAAATTACTAATAATCTAATCTGTGAAGGTCAAAACTCTTTAAAGAACTACATCTATATAGAATCTTTGTCCAGGGTTGGCAACTGTACTAATTTTCTTAAAGAACCCATTTTAAATTAAGATATGGTTGTGCTTCTGAACAAAGTCTTACCTTTCAAAATAACTCCAGACTAACAGCAATCACAAATACTTTATCTTCTTGTTATATAATCTGTTTTATGTGACCAGGAAGCATTATTTTTCATGAATGCTACTTCTTATGTGACTAAAATTTAAACAGTGTTTTGGGAGGGTATTAGATTTTATCCAATAAATACTAGTTAAGACCACAGAAATGTTGATGATTCTGTAAAAGTCTTGTGAACATTATTGAGGCAAAGGAGGTATAAAGAAAGAACCTACACAAATAGGAGTTATTTTTGGTAACATAACTGTATATTCTTTGGTCCTTTATAAGTTCATTTTTTATTAGAATTTAGCAACAATTTCAGTTTAAAATAATACTTTTGTCTGAAAGAAAGGGACAAGGTTAAAGTGAGCAATGAATACAACCTTTTTCAGTTTCATTTATTTATGACTCACATTTGAGAGAGGAGCTCCTACTCTGTAAAAATGAACTCCATTACATATAGCAAAAACGATCATTGCATTTTTGCTGTGTCCTCTTTAAAAACATACCAATTTCATTAAGCACAGCAAAAACATCAAACAAGCACAAACAAGCAAATCAAACCAAAGTGGGCCAGGTGAAAATCTATCATCATTTCGATAGAATAAATATTAAAATGTATAATATTTACATTGAAATTAATTCATCCTTTCAAATTCATCCTCATTAATCCATGTTCTTACTCTGTAATATAAGATGTACAAAAAGCAAGTGGGAGAGTATATCTTATACATGTATTGATTACATGTGTAACTGGTTTCTGGTATTCGTGGGATAGCTCATCAAGCACAGTGTCTGCTGTCCATTCTTATTGTGCCTATTTATTTCTATTACTAATGCTTCTGTTCAAGTCTGGACTCCATTTCCCAAACCCTTTACAATACCTTGGGAAACCAAGGTATATATACTGAAGTGGACAATTAAGTGCAGTCAAGAGATGGACAGAAAATTCACTGTAAGTTAAAGAAATAAACAGAAACTTGTGCAATTGGTTATTTTTTTCAACACAGACCTTAAAATACCATTTATTAAAAACCTTATTTTTTTCCTGGATGCAGCACAAATATAGAAACGTCCTCAGTATTTTTGAGGGTCTTTGGTGTCCAGAACTCAACAATGAAACATTTTCATTATGCTTTTATATACTATTAAATAGTATAATTAAATAGCTTTGGATTCTGGGTCCCAACCCTACATTTCAGAGAACTGAATTTTTGAAGTTTTGTTCACATTTTTCTTTACTAAGGTATACACAGTTGCAATAAGGAAAGTGGTGAACTAGTTTTCTAGTTTTCAGTAAAAGAATCACAGACCTATATACACCTTAAACAGGGACTTTTTATTATACTTGGGTTTTGTTCAACCATACTGTTTGCTTCCAGGTTGGAGCACTTCATTTGATAGTTAGCTCTCTCTCTTTCTCTTTTTTTTTTTTTTTAGCCTAGTAAATTTACTGCTTAATTTATGGTTGGCCAACATCTTAGAACTGACAACCCACTTTCTATTGGCTTTCCTAAGTTACTTTTTCAGAGATTTTTTATCAAGTCAGGCTAAAAGCAACAAGAGAATTCAAGTATTTTCAGATTTCATTAATTCAGCAAGAATTGCCTTTCCCTACTTACAGATTTTTCCAGCTTATTTGGCTTACTGGTGAGTTCTGTTATGGGATTTGGAAGGTATCTGTATTGCTTTAAATTCATTTAGTAAACCCCAAGAGAGTTTCACAGGCAAAGCTTCTTAGCAAAGGATTGCAGGCTTATTGATGAGACTAAGTTCAGCTAAAACTTTCACAATGCCTTCAGTTCAATACAATTCAGTTACTCAGAGAATTTAAACTGATTTGTTTGACTTAATATTTATCAGTTCATTTAAGTCGTACCACACAACACACAGTGAAGACTGTATATGGACACAAAAGAATGTGCAGAGCGCCTTCTGGATTACCAGAACAAAATAAGCTAAACCAGGCAATTAAAGGAGACACAAATATATATACACACACACAATGTTTTAATGTGAGAATTTGTTGTGCTGTTTAATCAATAGTTTAGACACTAATAAGCACAATCATTTATCTAGAAGCATCATTTTAGCAGAAAACCAAATGCATTTAGAACAATTTAGAAGGTGAGACATATTTTTACACAAGCTAAACAAAAAAAAAATAAAATACATAGCATCAATACAATAAAATGCATAGCACCAACCATCTCTGTTGGGGTAAAAAAAATTATGTGGTTACCAACCCCCAAAATTCATTAACGATATGAAACACAAATTCCCTGGCAAAATGTGCAATTTTGCAATTGTCTAACGAAAGAGAAAATATAGGTAATTTTTTTTGTATATATTTTTGTTACTGTGTAGGACATACAATTGTTTTACAGTACCACATAAGTAGGTTGAAAATATTTAAAATATCATTATTCACAAAATGAAATATCATTATATACATAGAGATTTGAGTAAATTAATCAAGATTTCATAGAAAATGGGACAAATATCCAAAAAGGTATATTGTATTGCATTCCTCTTTGTGCTTCAGAAGGTCTTTCTCAAAGTACTGTCTTGCACCTTTCAATTCCTGTGCATATTACTAAAAAATATTTTTGCATCTCAAGATGCCTAATCCCATATATATAATTTATGACACAGAAGTAAATTAAATCCTGATTTTCTAGACCATGGGCAGTGCAGTAGAAAATCCTTTCTGTCACAGTTGCAGTGTAAAACATAATACATCTTAAAAGTTGTCTTGCCCCAAACACAAACCAGAGTCCTAAGGAAAGTGACATTAAAAAAAAATAAAAAGGAGAAAACACCTTATATGCCTAATTTGAAAACTGAAACAATAGTTTAAAATATTTAATTTGAAAAGAGTAGGCTGGAAAAAGACCCACAAAACAAAAAATAGAAACAAAGAAAATCCCACAAACAGAACAAAAACTGTAGGGTGAGTTGGTGTTCGAAACTTTTAAATTTCTGGCAAAGACCTACTTTTTCCCTGAAGTTCCCATACCTCTGGATATGCCCCATTACTTCAAAGGCCAATGTTTTAATCATAATAACAGAAACAGACACTCTGTCTCGCGGACAGAGCTCAGACTTGATTTTAGACTTCAGGCTCAGTTTGTCTTCTGCCTCACACAGATCACTGATGTTTTGAACCTGAAAATGCAGCTGTGCATCCTCAATGAAATGAGCAGCTTTTCCTTTGAACCCTAAACTTTGAAAGTCCAGGAAACAGGCACTTTAGACAATATTTAGAAATTAAAAACCATTTTGTGTGCATGCATTCTGTAGTCCAGATACAGCTAATACTCCCAAAATCTTGCAAGAAGGACAAAATATGACAGACCTATCACAAAAAAACCCTGACATCTAAACTCAGAGAAAAAAATCTTCACTTTTTAATTAAATAAATTATTTTTTAAACATAGTTTGATAAAATATATATAGTGGGTTCTATTCTTAACCCCAGCAAGGGATATTTTGATAAGAGGATGTAACTGAATTTCCCGAAAATTACTGAGGGACTTCGGGACTTGCTGAAATTATCTCTCTTGTTTAATTTTCCATTTGGACATGAAGAGCTGAATATGAATCTTCACAGAATTGGGGAATGTAGTGATGAAGGAAAAAGCCCTTAAGTGATGGCTTCCCTATGGAAAACTATTCTGGCCTACTACAACCTAATATATCTTCCTGTCAGAACGTTTTTCATTCTATTTAGTATAGGCTTTTCTGCTCCCAATTCCATCATATTATTAATATATATCTTAATGTACAACATTAAAACCACTTCTAGCCTTCTTGACATTTACATAATTATATTCTTATGGATGCTCTTTTGAGTCAAAGTGAAGGTGTCCCTATTTCACTGCTAAAAACTTTCCTTCCTTCCATCTCTTCAGTGTTTTTCTCTTCCTTACTCTTCTCCATTAAAAATAAATTATCTCCCAGCACGGTCCTTTAGTCCCTTTCAATTTCTTCTAATGTTTGTTGCAAGAAGTAGAGGTGCCACTTCCTTCACATGTGAGGGAGCTTTTAAGCCATCCCTCCATTTCATCAAAGGAAGATGTAGTTTTGTGGAAGAAACTCCTGCATAGGAACATTGGATGCCCATGTTAAGGGTACAGTAGTCCCCCTTGTGGCACAATCTTCAACAGATGCTAGTGGAAATTGACAGCTGCAAATATTAGTTGGCAGGCAGTCTGTCAGGTGAGAAATTCACCCCTGAACAATTTTCAGCTTTCTTTCTCTTCTTTCACAAAATTTTCTTCTCCTACTTTGTCACCACTCACGAAAGAAAACACCAACACCCACACAACCAGTCAAATAGCAACTAAACCAGCAGAACGGTTCTGGAATATGGAAGTGGTTTTTGATACATGCCTTTTTTTGCAGGGATTCTAGTGCTTTACTAAAGATTGCTCACTTTGATAAGCTTACAATGCCTTAACTCCTTTGCAAGTGTTGCACCAAAGAAATGAAGTGAAATTTTCTAATCAAATAGTGACATTTTTTAGATATGAAGAGTAGCAAAAAAATGTGTATCAAAATCCTAATAACGGAAATCAAAAGAGAATATAGCATCATACAAATTCAAATGCACTGCTGAAGTCCTTATGTACGTCAGACAAGAATTTGTGATTTTCTTTTTGAAGGGCTTTTTTTTTTCTCTGAAAAGATAAGACACAAACACATTATACAAAGGTGGGTTATTAAGTGTCACTGAAAAATTCCAGTGACTTGTATAATATATATCTATTACACACAATTCTATTAGTTGGCCAATTTATCCATAAAATATTTTACTGCATTCCCCATGTATTCATTCAGATGAACTTGTTAAAACAGCTGCTCTTTTGAAGACTTAAGAGTACTAAAAGGCCATCTCTTTGATAGTCTCACTCTGACAACTTTGTGGATGATACCAATTTCCCTGAAAAGGGCCCCTGGGACATAGTACCCTAAGAAACAAAGAAAATTCCTTTCTGTATGACATATTCCCTTTTGCCAAGGCTCTGTTATCTTTTAAG
>JANRMJ010000001.1:70503115-70524124 GCA_025584955.1 Alethe diademata
GGGGGTTTGTTTGTTTGTTGGTTTTTTTGTTTGTTTGTTTGTTTGTTGGGGGTTTTTTGTGGTCAAATATATAGCAATTAAGTCTGTCCTGTTTCAGATTCTGCTTCAGATTCAATCCAGTGAAGAAGTCTTTACATATGTTAGTAAAATACTGACAATCTATAAAAAAATAGGTCCAAAAATGTAGATGAAGTCTCACCAATTCTTATAATTTTTCTTTTAGATTAACTTGATTGTAGAACTAGTATAGTTCAGGCATTTTGATGCAGATTGCTTACAGATTTTTCTTCCTCTTTGTGTTTTGTTGCATCAGATGCCATATCAGAAGGGTGTAATCTGTTTTCCCTTCTGAGAACATGCTTTGATACATTTAACACTATGTTGCAATTCCTCAAATATATTTGTGTCTTCAGTAAACCAAAACTGTAAGACTTACTGATTTTCATTTTCTTGTGATATAATTTGCCTACAATGCCTATTTTCCCTTGTTTCCCTGTGCAAACCATAGAAGAAGTAAATTACTCCATTATCTCAGGGATTTCAAATATTTGAGGCATGTTGAAGAAAAATCTTGCCTATGACTTCATTTGAGAGATTATGCCTAATTTTAGCAAATTTTTTTTAAAAAAGCTCTGTCAGTAAAAAAAAAATCTATAAAAATACTTCATATAAGTGGTTGGTTATATGTGAATTTTTGTAAGAATAGAAGGAGACAGAAAACAAAACTAAATACATGTCTGCAAATCCTTGTAACTTTACAGTTCAGCTAGCAGATTCAACGCTCTTCTTAAGCACATCAAGGAAAGATTTGATATCACAGGAATTGAGTTATCATAATGACTAAACCCTATTTCTCTTATCTCCTTTTGCCCAAATCAGTGAACAACACAATACTACAAATTATTTGACAATATTCGGTTAGTGCCAACTTATGATTGCAAATCACTTGCAGCAGTAAAATTGGGATCACCAAATCTGAATTCTAAAATGTATTAAAGAATAAGTTTATTTGTTCTAATTGGGAAATATAACAAATTGCCCAAATAAATACTTTACATAGGTGTTTTATATTAATTTACTCTTTAAAAATAATAAAAAAAACTATTATAAACTTCTATATCAATACCTTTTTTGGGGCCCATCTAAGCTTCTGTTAACTTATGGTTTTATATAGATACCACAAGGTCTACAAATAGAAATACCTTGTTTATTCCATAGTAAAATGGTTTCTTTCTCTAGACACATTATTTAAGACAATAGAGTGAATGAATCACAGAGCCATTACCACCTGTTTTTTTTTTACTTTTAGTCAGGGACACCTGAATATCATGACAATTATTATGACAATTTTCATCCTCTTGCATATGAAACAGGAAGTACTTCTTACACCTGGGCTACTAAATGGGATAGCTCTATCTTTTCATTGCAGCAAAGGGGTAACAGGACCTTAAATTAAAAATTGCCAGCAAATCATGTTTAACTGGTCATATGAATAATTCATTCCTGTTCCACAGAGGATAGAACCCAGACAAGAAATCCTTGCTCATTCATAAGATAATGGAGATGGTCATGGGAGGAACAGTTCATGGATAGTGACATGTGAACATCAAAATAATAAGTCTTATGGATCTGTTTTGTATTTGGGGAAAAAAAAAAAGTCACTATTTTCAAAGTACCACAATTCTGAGTTTTTCTGATATTTACAAAAAGGTAATCATTTAACAAGGCTGCGGTCCTGGGTGTCAAACTGAACTGAACATAAAACTGGCAAAATCTAGAATTCACCATCTGTGCCATGGTATCACAATATTAAATCTTACTGTTACTAGTGTCAGAATTGTCCTTTGTCCAGTACTCAGAAATGGACTGCCAACTTCAAGAAATGGACTGCCAACTTCATTCAAAGTTGGAAACAATATTCCTTTTTATCTTCCTTTTGGAAATAAAACACACATCTCCTTATTAAGAATCAATAATTTAGATTTTTGCATGCTTTATAATGAATTCTTAAAGCATGGAGGTTTTCTAGCTTAACTTATTTGGCTTTACATTGCTGGCTTGACTGCATTTGGGAAAACAGTATGCTTAGATTTAGAGCCAAACTGCTTTTCAGGGACCAACCAAACATAGCTAATCTTGTGGTGTGTATCTCATTGCCAAGAAGGTAGGAAAGTTTACAATCCAGAATGGGCTGAAAAAATAAATCTCCCTGGATATTCACAAATATAGATATATTTTCTAATGTCAGTGATAATATTTGTGAAATTGCATTACAATCATGTTTTATATTTAACCAAATTGGTTAACAAATGTTAGATTTTCCGTAGCTTTCCAAACTGGAAAAATGGAAGAAAGACATCACAATTATATGTTTTTAAGGATATGTAAAAGGTTAGCTAAGAAATTGCATAAACCCTGTATAATTAGATTTTAACAAGTATTTTTTCCGTGTATTTTATGTATCCTTTATACCAATACACATAACAGATCCAGGAAGGAATGTTGCAGCTCTTCACTGTAAAGTTAGATCTTATAAGTTGAGCTAGGTGAATAGTTTAGATAAATCCAAAGAAGCAGAAGATTTAAACATCATATAATTTTAATTTGATTAGTAGAATTCAGCCTAAAACAAATTTCAGGATCAAAGCACTATTAACTTAGGTAATTTTCAAAAGGGCTTTTACATCTTGCCCTTGCTTTCTATTTTAAACACTCTTAGGTTACACTCTGGTAAAATGAAGAAAGAAGTTCTTTAATATGCCTGTGTGTTTAATACAAATACTTCACATAAGCATATATCAAAATTTATCAGAGGCTAAATACCAATGGATATCAATAGTTTTTCAGTACAAGTTGTCCTGTCCTTTCCTATTAAGCTTCTGGTAATAAAAATAGGAGAATAAGATTGACAGCTATTAATGAACACATCAACATATCAGAGTCACTGCACTGATTTTTTTGACTAAATTGTGCTCTTTAAATACACTTGGATCTTGTAAACTGCTAAGGGAGAGAGAAGGATCTACTTTTAAGCTTACATATCTTTACAATACCTTTCTACTAGTTTTACCAGTAATTGTTTTTAGAAACTTCAAGGAACATTTTTCTTGGGTTTTTGATTGAACTGAAAAATGTTAATTTATTGAGACAAGTAAACATGAAGTCAAAAAGTCTTTTGAATATATGTGATTTCTAATAAACAGAAATATGTTCAACAAAAATTACTTTGCAATTGGCTGATTTTTCAAGTCTTTCTTTACTTTTCCCACATTAAAAAAAAATAGTGTATGAAAATTAATTTATTGTATGCATTAGCTCACAAAAGTAAAATCTGATTGCATCACTCTGCCAATTACAAATGCGAGGTAGGAAAATCTTATAAAATATAATAAATAATGTATGTGCATTTCTATACACTTGAGATTAGGCCAACTTGCCACAAGATGGCAGATGAAGGCAGCCTAAGTGGCAACATGCAGAAAAAGCAAGTTTGTGGGTTGGGAAAAAAAAAAAAAAGTTTTTGAAGTTTCCTTATCTTTTCATTACAGGAAAGAAGTTTCAGAAGATAACTTATAACAAACAGATATTCATGTTATTCTCTTACAATTCTTGAATAATATTTAGACCCTAGAACTATAGCCCCTCAGATTCAACATTTAGATTTAGACACAGTATTCAATGAAAAATACTCTTTGGAATCAGGTTTTCTCCATTCATCCTTCTAGCTGCAATTCCAGAAAAGATAGTGAGCTCTCTGTGACTACCAAGCCTTGTAATGGACATAGATTATGAAAGGCTGGCATTTTGCTTATTCGATGAGAATTTGAAACTCTACCTCACCTTCCACAGAAGTATGCTCAACAACTGGGTAGTGATTATATGAAAACAATGAAGTTTCTCTGATTTCCACTGATGAAGTTGTTTTAACTTGCATAAAATATATATTAAAGCAGAGTGTGAGTGTGATAGCCTGTGGTTTCACCAAGTGTATCAAGTGAATAAAAAGTGAGAACAGAAAGACAAGGAGTTCTACTTGTTGATTTAATAAGTACTTCAGCTCATTAATTCACTTCAGCTGCACTACTGTTTGCAGCTCTGAAATCCTACATCTTGGGTCAGTGTTTTAAAAATATTTTGTGCAAGCACAGAAAATAGAAAATAGAGTAATACTCAGTTTTTAAACCTCAGTAGGCTGCTTTTTCTGTTCTGGCATGGAAGAAATTCTGAGCAGGGATCAAATTAGAAATCAAGGTTCAAGTGAAGACATTTTACACAAAATCATAGCAGTCTCATTATTCTAGGAGCATTCAAGAGAATGTGTTATCTGAGGTGGCAGTTTTCAGTACTGCTTATTGTGGTTGTAGTCTTATGACACTTACCATACATAAATCACATAGGGATCCTTCACCTTTCAAGTGCAGCTTGACCTGGAACCAAATTCATTGTTTTTCCTCGATCTTTTCTGCATGACACTCAGCGAATACCTTACAGGATCTACTTTCTGGATCTTTCCTGTAAAAAAATTTGCGTTCTGTGGCATCTTGACCATTTAATCTGAATATTTAAGAAAGCCCAAAGGATCTAGTTTACTTAATAGGCAGTACCCAAGATGTAATGTCTTCTGTTTAGAAACTCATACTTGCAACTTCTAGAAGTAAAATAAATAGAACTTAAAATTGAATGAGAAGGGTAAAAATTGAATCATATGTCCAAAAATAATATCACAGCTGACAACTCACACTCACTCATTGTCTAACACTGGGGTGTACATACACACAAGAGTTTTTTGCCATAGGCACTGTACTCTAGGTATCTTCAGTGGGTTTTTTGGCCATTTCACTAATCATCCATGGAGAATTTATATCTTTCATTAGACAACTGTTCACATAATTGGGAAAAAAAAAAGCTTCTATAAGTTAAAAGACTGAAACACTGCAATAAACCCTTAAGAATTAACATGAATAGCAGTAAAACTTACAGAAAATCTCTTGCTTCAGGGATGCTTCAGGGGCAAGGAGGTCTCCTATTTTCTCTATGGATAACCATATGTTTGCATAATTAGTTCGTTGCAGACACTTATCAAACAGTGCTTTAACAAAGTTAAAGCTGCCATTTAGGGTGGTAAGTCAACTCAAAAGCCAGAAGAATAGACCAGGTGTCTCAGCTATAAAGCATGTGCAGCTGATAAGTTTTGCAGGTCAAAAGAGAGATATACAGAAGAGTTTACCTGCATTCAATTTATTTTAGAGTGACAGGCAGGCAGATGAATCCAGTTTAGTCCTGACATATATACAGTCCCATCTTTTTCAGTCAAATAGAAACAGCAGAAAATAAATGCATGCAGATTGAGTAACATGAAAGATAAGAATAAACTTGATCTGAATGCATAACATCAACAACATTCATAAAAATGTAGGTGGGTAGCTGAGGTTAAGCATAACAGGGTAACTGCCATCAAACTGTTTTCAGTCATTTAAGAATTACTGAGAAATAAATGCAGGCAACAGGAAACATCCAAATATAGCATTAAGCAGGATCTAAGTATATAATCTCAGAATCAGTAACATGTGCAGGGTTAGCACGATAAAATATCAAAGCTCATGCAACATAAGGTTGTTTCTTTATTGGCTGGCAGCTATGATGCCATTCAATGTGCAGAAGGGTATGGATAAAGAATCACAGCACAAGATCTATGCTGTAAATGGTTTAAAGAAAATTCTGGGATGAGCTGATTATTACCTGATGTAACAGCTGAACTCAGGAACATGATAGATCAAACCCGTTCTATTTGAGCATTAATTTAGGGTAATATGAAATGTCTCCTGGAAAAGCAAGATCTAAAACAGGCTCTTGTGCAACTCTTTGCAGCTAATGAGTGAGAATGGGAGGTTTGGTGTCCATAGAATAACAACAGTGGTGGGACACTCTTTCCTAGTTACATAAGATAAAAACTGGGAAAGACATACAAAATGAGTGACTACACATGGCCTAAATTCCTTATTTGCCAGGATACAAGCCACTGCATAAACTAATGTTAAAGTGGGAGAACAACAATATGGTAGCACAAAACATATTTTTTTACTTTTGTCAAGCTTTCATGCACTAGCTCAGACATTCCAGTTAAACTTCAAATTTCTGCACTCTCCATGCATCATCCTACCCCTATAGAACGATGCTCAAAGTTCTCTCCTATTGACAAGGAAGAAAAATCTGTCAACAACTTGGGTTTGAGAGCTAGAATTAATTTTTTTTTGCTTCCAGCAGATGCCATAATTTTATCTTTTTGATTAAATATTGACATATTTTTTAAAATCAAGGATCATAGCCTTCATAATATTCTAAAGGCAAAAATGCAACTATACTGAAACAAATACAAGCAAGACTACAGGAGCAGATGATAATGAACAAAACAAAACATTGTTGACTGAACACAATAGGGAAAAAAAGTTATCAAAACCATTACTTTGCCTTTCAGATTTGTTTTCTTCTGTTATTTGCATTAATAAATTAATACTGAATGAAGATTCATTTCCTCTACATCTCTAGATTAATTTAAATATAGAACCAAGGGTTTATTTTACTTATCAACATCTAGAATGAAGGGGAAGCATCTGATTTTTCAGTTGTTCCAAGAAATTATAAATGCAGTGGACTGTGTCTTATTAAAAAAAATATCCTGTAATGAGAGATATCCCTCAATTTTCTGTAATTGCAACAAAAATCGTAGAGCAAATAAACAGAAATTAAGGCAAAATCAAAGCTTTTACCCTCAAAAGACTCCTGTCAGAAGACATACAGAGAGTGTTTACTGATACTGCCATTAATGGCTAAAGTATTTAGTAACTTCATCAGAAAAACAGACTACTTTGAAGGATACCTTATAAATCGATAAATTAGTGCCTAAAATTCTAGGGTATTTTCAGTAGGAACTGAATTTTTCACTCCTGTTTCCAAAGGCAAAGCAGTATTTGTTTTAAAAATATCCTCCCCTATCATAGCCAATATATAAGTATACTATCTAAAAAGTATATTTGGAAGTCTTAAATGTTTATTGAAGGATGGAACACAAAGCCTTCACTCATTAAGCACTTTATTTTCTATAATTACAAAATGCTTCAAATACTGACCAGTAGGGCAATACTTAGGATGAGTAAAATGCTACCAGTTTGTATATTAATTTAAAATAAAGTAATATTGCAACAGATTGGAGAGCAGTAGATGCAAGAGGGAAAAAAAAAAAAAGGCAAAAATCTTCAAATTGATAACAAATCACATCCTGAGACTTTTCACCCCAAGTTCAGAAAAAAAGACATTAAGAAAGCAGAAGGAGAAAAAGGTAAAATCAACCTAATAATACTGAAAGAAATCAAAATGAATGAAAACTAATTTGAAATGTCAGATTTTGTCAAGAAGTCTTATTTGTCATAACCTGAATTTTCAATGTATTCATGTGTTGCTCATAAGTTATCACTGAGCGTTAGGAGCTGATATTAAAAAATAGTAAGTCTACAGAAAACCTTTTCTCAATCACTTTTGTCTCCAGAAAAGTCTTAAACAAAAAGGATTATAGTCACAATAGCTATCTAACTATGTGAAATACAGCACACAACCTGCTTTTTCTCACCCATGTAATACTAACAAGTTCATAAAAAAAGTGTAATTGCTCCTATAAAGTTTTAGGAGAGAAAAAATTTATTGCTTGTAGCACTTAAATGATGACAACAGATGTCTTTCTCATTATGAATGCAGTTATAGCAACAATCATACTGTTATTGTTGAATAGCTTTTCTCAATGACTCTAACTATAACATATCCTTTCATTACATGCATTTCTACACCTAGGACAAAATGTCATTAATTGAACCAAATTTCCACACAGAATTTTATCCCTCACTAAAAAAGAAGAAATTGAGGATATCAGGGGCAAAAAGAAGAGCTTCTACCACTACACCAATGTCCAAAGGCTGAACAAGGAAAACATGGGTTTGTATCTAAATGTAGCAGGTGATTTCAGGACAGTGGTCATAAGAAGGGATATTATAACCTGGATATGTGGACAACACGATTGATAAAATTGTACTTGGGGCAGTCAGGTTCAGAGGATAGTGATTAATGGCTTCTACTGCACCCAGAGATCAGCAAGAAGTGGAGTGCCACAGAGGTCTGTCCTGGGAGGAGGCCATGGGGTTCACTGCTGGCACACTTGCAGGTCATATGCTTGTGGAGAAAGAGGCACGTGCTTAAAAAGGAATGTTGCACAGAGTGACCAAGACAGGCTGGAAGAACAAGCCAACAGGCCATTCAATTCTGCAAGGGTGAAACATACCCATGGAAGGAAGGACAAATAAGGTGAGAGTAGACTGAAGTTGCCTGGGCAGCTGCAGTGTGTTTATAGGACAGTGAGAGACCCTGAAGGTGGTGATGTCAGGACGTCCAGATCTAAAATCTCTGATGCCTGGGTACAGTCATTTACACCCCTTTGGTATCACAGATAACCTGTGAAGACATCCTTTTGATCAAGGAGCTCTATACCTACCAGAGTGGAGGGTGAACAGTGCAAGATTAGCTGTATGGCCTATGATAATAAGCCTGAAACTCCCTGGTATGGAGCTGAAATGGCATCATCTACCAAACTTTACAGCAGCAGGAGTCTCTAGAACCCTCATTCCATACTGGGATGTACTGATTAGAGGATCAACACTGAAGTACTAAATAAAACATGCTAGGTAATCAGGAGTTTCTTCAGTAGTAGATTTATTATTAAATACTCCAGATTAAGAAGGTCCACTCAAGAAACACAGGCCTTGGGCATGTACTAACAAGGTAGGCAAGAATACATGTTGATTGGATTCCAGGCCAGGTCACTGTATCAATCAATGTCTGACAATATGAGGAAGACAAGACTCCGTGGGTCACTGAAATCCCAACAGACAATGAATTGAATTCTGAAAATAAGTGAACTTTGTCAACTGACAGAACATGTAAAACAAAAGCAAGATAATGACAAGATAATGATTGGAATCCCTCCAGATGGGGAGCTGACACCTGCAAAAGACTTAAACACTCTGATTTGTGAAGTAATAACAGTGAAAATATTCTTTAAAGATGCTCAGGAGCATCAGTGCCTGACTACATGTATACTCCCTTCTGGGTGTTGGTTAATACAGTATAAAAATGGCTTAAAGATTGGAATTGTGGTAATAGGCAGCAGAACAATTTAAATAATATAATGGCTGCTCAGCAGAGTTACTTTAATAAGCAACTTAATGCATGTATCAGAAACACAAAGGAACTCAAGAAGAGAAGCACACCAGTAAGGCTGATAAGTTGGCCTAACTTGGAATGAGAGAACAAAGGAGAGCTATTTTTAGCCAGATGGCCTCAGGAAGCTGCTGGGCATTCTGGCTTCTTACTGAGCCAGAAAATGCAACTCAAATCTTTTTTCAGAAAGCCATAGCACAAGCAGTCAGATAGTGCAGTACCAATGAATGATACAACACATTCAGAAAGCACGAGTGGAGCCAGGAGCTGAGGGTGAGTACAGCCAGCAGGGCAGGACCCCACCCCATGGTACATGGAGAAGGCGAGCAGTGCAGAAACAGAGATGGCAGCCAGGTTCAGTCAAGAGCCTAGATGGCCACTCAATTTCATAGCAATATGGTCAGGAGTCAATCTGAGGAACACATTCAGGATCAGGTCTGGTAAGGATAACTGGGATCACACACAACTCCATGATCACTCAAGTCCACGTAATGAAAGGTCTGAAGCCAGTCCACAGGTTAGGGTCACAATCAGCAGCATCTCTGGCTGGCAATGTGTGGCTGTGGCTGAGATGGAAACAGATCCATCCTCCAGCTGAGCTTTAATGGGACTCTTGCCCATGGGCAGGGTGTGTGGCTGGGATGCCCCAGGTAAGGCTGGTCAAGGCTGTAAGGTCCTGTAAGCACCTGTAAGGCTGTAAGCACCCCAGGGCCCTGAGAGAGAGGGAAAGAAGTATAATATAATTGTTTTCAATTACACCTTTTGCAGGGGCAATGTTTAAAATATTTAATGACTCTGTGTTGATAGATGTGTATGATGCGAGTGCCTGTAACTTGGCTCCCAGGGTGAGGGGGGTGAGCACACAACCACTTTATCTGAGCAGATGTGCACTGTGAGATGTGCAGTGAGAGATCCCTGCAGTCTAGAAGGAAGAACAGGATTTATAATGCATGTGTATTAATATGATGATGATGTTAAAAGTAAGATTTATAACGGATGTATGTTCAAAGACATCTTAAATATGTTTTGCTTGAGGAGGAATGCACTGGATATGGCTGGCAGCACAGCAGTGGGGCCAGGACCTGCCCTTAGCCAGTCACAGCCTATTCCAACTGGCTCTGGCACTGCTGTGAGTAGCCCAATGCCAGCCAAAGCTGTGGTATATGACACCTATATACAGGCATGTTTGAGAAAGAGCACCACTTAGGGGTGGGGGGGAGGTACAGGAGATGTGGAAAGGGAAACAGAATGCATGAAAGAGGACACTGTTGAGGATGTGGCTGGAGACACGCTTGTGGAAGAAGGCATTACATGACAAAGGACATGCAGCCCACAGGTTACCCACACCAGGCCTGCAGCTAGCTTTTGGCATGGCCAGGACACTGGGAAGGACTAGAGACCATATCAGAGCAGAGACAAATTAAGCAGCAGCAGGGTCTGGAAGAGCAAAACAAGACACCTGGGAGTGGCAGACAGTATTGCACTCGTGACCCAGCCTGTCTCTTGGCTGGGACTGGGAAAGAATGACTGCAATGCATGGTGAAACAAAGGGAAACAGAGACTAGGAAGTTAAGAGTAGAGGTATTCAAAAGAGCCTTGGGAAAGAGAAAGAAATTTTTTAATTGTTTTCTTTTTCTCTTGTGAGTAGGTAGGACCACACTTGAAACCTTTTGCAATAGCTCTGCTTGAGTACATCTAGCCTGCCCTTTGTCAGAAGAAGGAAGTGCGTGTTAAGCTCACTGCCTTCTTCTCCCCAAAGTCTTTCCACTTCCTAGGTAAGTCATAAAAAAGTTTTAAGCAGCTCACTAAGATTTTTTTTTATGGTCATAGCAAGTGCTTAAGCATCCACATCAAAATTGGTGTTTGTAGGCTGAATAAAATCTTCATTTAATATATGCTTTGTGAGGTCAGTGAAAGTATTGTCATACCTACAGCAAACAAGCATAAATTTACCCAACAGCTTATCTGAAAACATTAAAAAATATCACATGTATTTATGGGCCTCTTTTGCCAGTAATGTGTGACAAAGTGGTGAGAAGCCTTATGTGGAATGGATCACAGGAGGGTAAAATGAGGAGGTAGAATGATTCAGTTAATTCATAAAAATCTTGCATGAAAAACATAAATGGGATTTCATTTCAAAGAACATCATCTCATTCCCGTTCTCCATAATAAAGTATAAAAATGATAAAAAAGAACCCTAAAAGCAGAAAATTATGTAAATAGTAGTGACATTTTCCTTCACTGACATTTCTAAATCAGCTTGTAATTAGATTTGCCACTTCCACTTTTTAAGTCCTAACTACCACATATTTCAACTGGCTTGTTTACAAAAAGTCCCAAACAACTCAGATCAATCCTTTTGAAAGAACTATGCTCCAAGCCCTATCTTTACTCATCCTGGTTATGTTTTCTTTAATGAAAAACAGAAACAAAAGCCACAATACCATTCTTCAAAATATTATGTTAAGTTTAATTAATAAAATTTTTATTTATTTTTTTATTTATTATTCTTACATTCACAGCTGTCAGATTCTAACCATGTCTTATCCTTTTTCCCATCTGACAAAGGACCATCATCTAATCAACAATATTTCCAATGAATATTGATCTGTCTCACAGAAAACTGTTTATGTTGACAGATATTCTAAAACCTCCAAACTCTTAAGTGCCAGCATATCTATGCCATTGCCATTAGAAAATTCAGTTTGTTTATCTCTACTGTGAGCTTTCCTTGATGGTGTTAATTTCACTAGTCCTTGTACATGGGTATCAATGACCTCTTTTATGTTCTTTCTGTGCCTGTTGTTGGCAGTTTTAGATGCATCCCAAAACTAAATTAAGCTCCTAATTCATAATGCTCCCCTCTTTTCCTCTCTTGTCCTCCATTCCCAGGCTTCTCTATCTAGTCCCATTTTATTTCATTTTTTTTTTAATGACTCCATATTTTCAAGAATAGTGATTATTCTCTGGGACGCTTTATTCATACCTTCCTCAAAGTCCAGCATCTAAAACCAACTCATATACCATCCAAGGCTTTCAGCTTTCTTAGCAGTGTGGAAGAACTACTTCACATATCCTGCCAATTTATGCAAAATAATCCCAAACAGATTTTTCACAAATGCACAATTCCCATGAATGTATCCTGCAGTACTCTCTCCAAGCATATGGTATGTCCATTACTTTAAAATAGTTTAAAAAGAGAGGCATTAACTTAGTCAAATTAATTTCCAGGATATATTCAAACAAACAAAAAAAAATTAAAAAATTTAAATTTTTAAAAATCTGTCATTACTAAATGAGAGTGAAGCAAGTTTTTAACAAGCACTCTTGTATTACTCTTCAAGCAAATTTCTTCTCACAAACAAAAAAACTCAGCCTATTTTCCTCAGACTTTTAAGAAACTTACATGAGAAAAGACAAAGTATGATGAGTTTCAGCATACAGACATGCACATTTTTCAGGCTGTGAACAATTAAACATGATAGGCTATGATGAAGATCTTTTTTATATATTTATCACCAGAGGCTCTTATGCTTCAGATTTCTTTCCAAACTGCAGCTTCACAGTCCTGCTTGACATTTCTTTTAACTCTGCATTGTACTGTCTGCCACTGTTAAATTTAAAAAATAGGTTTTTCCCCCCCCTTTTGAATCTCAGTTTTGTCTTGACATTTTATACTTCTCTCGGTCTGATGCATTGCCACTGTTGTTTTGACACATCTGGTACACAATACCACCTGAAACAGTGGTGCTTCTGTGCTCCTGCAGCAATAATTTGATTTATGGCAATGGATTATATTGGCACTGCAACGCTTGATACAGTGTGTGATCCATTAGTGGTTTATGTACTGTTGTTGAAGCATCACATTTGCGTTCATAAATGTTAACTCAAATGACCTTACATTTCAGGAGTTTCTTACTTGGTAAAATTATAGTGCCCATTAGACACATCAAAGCAACCTCCTTAACAGAGGTAAATGAGTGCTAAATGCAACTACTACAATTCTTTTTTTTCTGATTTTTTAATTAAAAGCAAGGAGGAAGGGAAAATAAAGAGGAACAACCTATTTTTGTGCCCCATTGCCCATGACAACATCTTCTGTTTTAAAAAAAAAAACTCATACAGCTACACGTTGCAGAAGGCAAAGCTCCCACTATACTAAGCTATTTCTTTGTCAAGCAAACAATAGCCTTTTAACAGGTCCTTTTGTAATTGGACAAGGTGTAATGGGCTTAGTCTAAAAGACAATAGATTAAGACTAAATATAAAGATGAAAAATTTTGTGGTGAGGGTGGTGAAACAGTGGAAGAGGTGCCCAGAGTAGTGGTAGATGTTCCATGCCTAGAAATACTCAAAGTCAGATTGGGTAAGACTCTCAGCACCCTGATTGAGTTGAAGATGTCCCTTCTCCTTGCAAGGGTGGTTGGACTGGATGGTCTTTGAAGGTCTGTGTCAACCCAAACTGTTCTGTAATTCTGTGATAATAGATTTTAAAATTGGGGGGGGGGGGGGTGTGAAATATGTGACATTACCCTCACAAGCATTAATCTAACTAGCTGGAAAGACATAGTACTAGTTCATCTTTGATTTTAAAACCCTGTTTAAGTAGAAGGCATAGAACTATAAAATCACAATGCATTGAGAAAAAAAAAAAGATAATAAAGACAGGAGAGAAATTTACTCACAATACTAGCATATTTGAGCAAGGTCAGTCAAACACTGCTAACTCATGTAGTAGAAAAAGCAAGCATGGTCTGTTTAAAATCAATAGTACAACTGAGTGCAAATGATGCAGTCAGTCTTTTGCAGATTATCTTCATTCAAAGTCAATGATTCCAAGTCTTTTGCCCTGGAGGAATGTTTTCAATCCTGAACATTTTTGCAGACTGCTCTGCGTCAAAAGTTATTGAAAAAACTGTGTAGTGTTGCTCTGATGTACCATCAGCCTCAGCACGGAATTGCACCAGTAAATTAGTGAAAAATGAAAATTATTTTTCAGTAATGACATTGTTGGCAAATGTTTGAATTTTCTTTCCTTTCTTGACCAGTTAGCCATAGTAACATTAATATTCAGTAGCCATGTATTTGTTCTTTTCTTTAAATAGTCACAACTTATTTCAGTTAATTATTCTAAGTATTATAACAGAATATTTTGATCCTTCAGCTCACAGAAAAGACAGAACATAAAAATTAATCAAGTTGTGTATTCAGATTTTTTTTATTCCACTGCTCATGGTTAAAGAAACAGCACTGCTCTATTGAGAGTTTCCTTTCCAATTTCAGTCACTACACATGTTTTCTATCAGAATGCAGTACTCACAGACGCTGGAGAGGCTATTCAAACACAATAAAAATGAAAGAGCATGAATGTTGTTGTGGAAGCACTTGACAATATCTCCCAATAAAACATTTTATTGTAATGTACAGAAATCCCCCAGTACTGTGTCAATGACTGTCATTTCCAATATGCTCTCTAGCATCAGTGCTGTCAAATCTAGTGACTTTGTCAAGTGCTTCATGGTAATTGGTGTGTTTCCATAAGCGTCACATCCCGGAGCAAACGTATGGAGGAAAAAGAAAATGTGTAATCCAAGTGATTCTTAAAGTTCCAAAACTAAAAGGAAGGAAACAAGGGAGGGAAGAAGGGATAGTGAAAGTCCCTTCAAAATATAAAAATTTAAATGGAAGAAGGCTGAAAATTTAAAATAGATTTAGTATTTCATTGATATCTTTAGACTATTCATACAAAAAAAACCCCATTTTTTAAAACAATCAATTTCTCATACAAATCTTATTTTGGAAATAAGAATAAAATTTATTTCAGGGAACTACATCCTTCCAAACGTCTCTTTTTTTTTTTCCCTCTATAAATATTACCAGGCTAAGGAACAAGCCACATATTTCTAATTACTTTTTAGAAGCCCTCGTCACTTCACTGTTTGTTATACACAGCTTAGACAAAACATATTAAGACTCCCTAGAACTAAGGATTAGTTTTGTACAAAAGTGGTAGATGTGCATCAGATTTTTACATCGGATTTACCATTTAAATCAAAGTTTCTAGCCCCTTAGAGCTTTCAATTTTGCTGTATACACATTAAAAACTAATTTAAACCATATTTATTGGTAGGTAAGATTTTCTGTATGGTTAGCTTGAAAAATATATCACATACTGAGGGATCCACTGATTTCTGACCTCTCTCTCCTTTTTTTTTTTTAAATAAATTTCTCTCTGCCAACAATCATTATGCTACCTTTATTGTGACTGGTTCAGTAGTATGCAGTTGGCTTCAAAATGTATTATGTTCTTTTAAAATATTTTCCTAACTCAAGTAATAATCATCTTCAGCTTGCAATTCATCAAGTTGCATTTCAAAATGTCACTTTCAATGAATGTAACACACATTCATTGAAGAGAGTCTTTCCTCTCTTGTACCTCTACAACCACCTTGTTACTCTTCCTTGTAAGTGTATGAAGTGTATTTATCTGTGCATTCTCTTATTTTTTAGTCTTCCAACTACCTCTGAACCACTCTTTCACAGAAATAAATTGCTTCATTCATCTAACAACCATATATAATGTTTTCCATTCCCTCATCTTTCCCTCAATGCCCTTACTCCTCAAGTTCCTTGCATATTCCAACCAAGTAACTGCTGTCCTGCATCGTCTGTATCTGAGCTCCATACAGAAAAAGAGGAGATGAAGCCACTTAGACTAATGATAGTCATCTTGATATCATCAGAAAAAAATTCAAGTTAGATATGTACTGCATATGATACAGACAAAAAGTCCAAATTATTGCAAAAAGGGAGAAATTAAGCAGTCTTAGAATATTTGAAGGGCAACAAAAAATAAATAGCAAGAGAAATTCCTTTTCTACCATTATGAATATATAAAACATTTCTGTAACATAAGTTTTACAAAGAAAAAATTCTTATGGGCAAAGCTACTTACAGATGCAAGTACAGATGCATCAATTAATGGTTTATTGGATCTTGAAGGGTCATATCTCTCCAGAAGGCTTGCCTTGTTTAAAGATTTTAATGCCAAATTCCATCTTATTTAAACAAAATACTTATAGGCATCTACAAAGCAGCAATTCTGAGCATGTACTCTAATTATTTCGTGGCAAGCTTGATGGCTCAAATGTCTAAATTCCTAGTTTTATATTAAGTACCATAAGCTTAGGAACATACTTAAGTACTTCTCTAAATTAGAACATTTTTTTCAGATAATCAGCAAATGATACTAGTCTAGGGTAAAACATGAAATATTATCATATTCCTGTGATTAGAGACAGAGTATAAGAAATTAACTCAAAGTCTTTTAATATATTTCTCAGAATTACTCTGAGAAGATTAGTTCCTTCTTACAAATTCTCATTACTTATCTACTATAGTTCAGGATTTTAATCTGATTTTAAAAGGTGAAATTACATTTTATTCATTACAGAGCTACCAGTTTTAATTTTTTAAACTGCATTAATACCACTGCTAACTATTTTCTGTAAGAGAAACTTCCAGCCTTCTGAGTGGTCATTTTGGAATACGTGTTTCCATAGTCTATTGAAAAACTGCATAGTAAGTATTTGGCCTGTCTTCATACAAAATCAGTGGGATGTAGAGTGGTATTTGTATGACAGTACGTGAGTTGTTATTTTATAGAAGTTGTTTATTAATAAGAACAGATAAAGCTCTATTTCTTCTGTGGCAAAGAGCTCGGTTTTATTAGCATTGTTTGCTTTTTTTTTGTGATATATTCACCCATATTATCTCACCTAGATTAAGTGCTACAGTGCTTGGGCCATTTTCTTATTACTCTGAAAACACCTGTTAAAGAATATCCCCTTCTTTGGATTTTCAGAAGATACACTCCAATCTTTCTGGCTCCCCATCTTGCCCTTTTCACTGAATTGAAGAAACTAGCATCTCAAACTATGCTGTTACTCATCTGATCTGGGTTTCTATTCATGCAGACAGCAGAATTAGTAGCAGTATTTTTCAAACCCTGATAGAAAGCATCAATAATTTAGGATTTGGCAGGTTACTCAGACATAATTCACTGCAATGTTTAATGACTTTTTTTATAAGATCATAGTAGGTTAGCTATCCAGCAATATATCAGGCACCCAAGCTTTTAAATTCATTTACAGCAAATAACAGTAAAAATATTATATGCAGCAACATTAACTGGAAAATAGAATATTAAAAAATATTTTACATGCAACCTGTGTTCTACAAGTCTCTGTTATGTCCATGCATTATAGCAGATTGCTCAGAGAGGTTCTGAAGCATCCCCCACAGGAGATATTCAAGAATATCTGAACACAGTCCTGTGCCATGTGCTCTAAGATGACCCTGCTTGAGCAGGAGGTTGGACCAGATAACCCACTGTGGTCCCTTCCAGCCTGACCCATTCTGTGGTCCTCTGATTCTGTGCTAAACAAAGCAACAAATCAAAAGCTTATATTAGCTCTAGGCCTATTGTATTAAGCTAGTGCTTCATGTCAGTTAGGAGAAATAAATTTATCTTCTCCCTCCCCCCTTCTAAAAGAAATTAACTTCTTAATGATGCTTATCAGTTTCCATAGGAAAATATCAGTGGAGTGTTTATAGCTGTGGTAAATTGTCAGACTTACTACAGAGTTGCATTCTGTTTCTGAAGAACTGTTGAGGCTGCTTAAACAAAATATGAGTTGTGCTTCTTGCTGATCTTGCACCTGCAGGAGCAAGGCTGACACCTGAAGGGTGCCTGGGGTGGAGCAGAGGCCTCACAACCAATGATGAGCCATCAGACTCACTCCTCCTTTGCCATGCATAACAAGCCTTGCTCTGAATTTGGTTCTTCAAGGAGATAAGGATGAGTACAAAGACTCTCTGGCGAAAGTCAGACAACTTTTAATGTCACATTAGTGCGTGGAGGAGGTCAAAGTCTTTTTTCTTAATTTGTATCAACTATAAATTTTTGCCAAAATCACCAAGACTCACATTTAGACCCAAGAACATATTAACCTTCACATCCCTAAGAATGCAAATGAGGTGAAATGAGAAACTAAGTCCAGATATAAGGACCTCTGATCTCTGAGGACTAGCTGGAATGAAAGGAGGTTTATCTTCTGCCAAATTTCTATACCTTTAAGCAACTTTGGCTAACAGAACTATGTCTAATTCCTACAACAGAAGAAACACTTATTTATTTCCCTCAAAAACATTATTTAAAAACGCATGCATGGAAAGTCCTCATTGTTAATTGCACTTAGACATGATAATAAATTATTTAGATCTAGAATTCTTTCTGGTTAAGAGAAGTCATGCTTCATTTCAGTCTAGCTACTTGCACAGAAACTGTAAGTAAGTGTGGCAGAATCATGATTTAGTAAACAAGATTCCAGTTCATACTATAATCACATGAGTCTTCCAGTCAGCTATACAGTGTGGATAAATTCAGACTTAGTTTCTTTCCAGAGTGATTAAGGAAATTGGCTAAAAATATATTGCAAATCTAAAGAGTATCAGGAAAACAAGTCTTCTGTCTTCTGGCACAATGTAATTTCTTCCTCACCTCCTGAAAAAACAGGAAATGAAAACATAGGAAAAGTTTTAAATATCTTTTTATTCAGCATGAACCTAAGAAATATTAATTCTTCTGGTGAGAGAAATTTGTTGTTCAATCTTTTACTACACTATTAAAGAATAGATTTTCCTTTTACTTAACAGTATCCCAAAAACTTATTTCAGGGGAAGAAGGTAGAACAGACACTTTTCCAACCAGTTCTTTAGGTGTCAGTTCTTAAATGCCTTGTCTCACTTTCTGCTAAACATGGCCGAAGTTTCTCTCTTAAAAAAACAAAAAAACCAAAAACGCCACCTTTTACAAAAAAAAAAACAAAAAAAAAAACAACACAAAACCCCAAAACTCAGATAAACAAATCACCAACCAACCAACGAAAACACAAAAAAATCCAAAAACAAACAAACCAAACCAAACCTAAATAGGACGAAAAAAAAAATCCAAATAAAATTTTTTCTTGGAATCAAGTAGGTTCTCTGCAAATTTGTGTCACATATTCCTGCTCCACTGAGTGCAGAACTAAATAAAGCCTGGGGAAATCTGGATTAATATTCATATATGTGTAATATTTCCAGATTCTTCTTTGAGTTACCCTGTGACTTCCAGACCCTGATGGACTACTCTCAACGATTCCCTGTCACTCAGAATGCCCATCTAGTCTAGGCAACCAGCAGGCAACCCTAATTCCACACCAATATCTGACCAATATCTTTCTATGATGTTGGTTTCAGCCAGCTGTGTTGATGTTGCATATTAGACTTACATTGGAGGTACTGATTTCTTTCCTTTTTCTGTCATTTACTAAAAGACCTAGAGGAGCTCAGTTAATCAGTACAGCTATTCTTCCATCAAATTCCACTGAAATTAGCCCAAGAGAATCAAAATATATAGTGAGCAATTGTATGAATTATAATTTTTCTAAGCCTCACATTCTGAAGAAATAAGTTTTCTTTCACAGATGAACTTGCATGCTTCACAATTGCCTAAACAGTATAGTTTCTGATTTCCTGTTAGTATGCCACTACCAGGCACAGAAGTTTGAATTGAGAGGTCTCAGAGTTCATTATAGTTTCATATTCAAAGATTAATTAAACTTAGTCACTAAATCTTCAGAAAAGGAACATGAAGACAGTTTTCTGCATATTTAAAGCCTCCAGGGAGGGCAGACAGAAGTATAGATTTTCCCTGTTTTACTGCACTAATTTCTAAAGAATAATTACTAATATTACATCTACCACTATGTGCAGTGACAATCTACCTTTAAAAAGAGCTGCTTGAATATTTCTTTGCCTAAAGAAAAAGTAGCAAGTTTTAAAATTAGTAGCATAGTCTACCGAGACTCAAGTGACAGATTCAAACCTTGAGAATGTCATGCACAGTTAGACTGTGACAGTGCAAGATACTTTCACTGGCAGAAAGTGAAACAGGGCAGCCTCCTGTCAGAGAGGAAGGAGAAAATTTGTTCTAAAATTCACAAGGGAATCAGAATAACAAAGTAGAAATGGGAACACTGCATGGGTAATAAAAATCTAGTTCAGGGAAAAAAGTAATGTGAAGGAAGGGACATAATAAATGTACTGCATGTATGTGCAGGAATGCCAAGGTAATTGCACAGCACAATATCTATGCACGTTTCTATTTTCTTTTTCTTTTTTTTTCTTTTTTAATTTTCAAATAAACCCACAGAATAAATTATCTTTCTAATTTGTGTTGAAACATTCCTGAGCAGAAGAACCCCTTCACATATTTCCTATAGTAGTAGGGGGCCACAGAGGTGGGTCCTGTGAGAAGATGCTGAAGCTTTCACCATGTCCAGCAGAGTCAATCCCTGCTGGCTCTGAGGATGGACATGCTGCTGGCCAGGGCTGGGCCAACTAGACATGGTGATAACGCCTCTGTGATGACATATTTAAGAAGAAAATCAAAACAAGGGGGTTACAGTTTTTCTTCTAGTCAGAGAAGAGGAGGAGGACAGAACATGTGAGGGAAACACCATGGAGACACCAAGGTCAGTGCAGAAGGAGGAGCAGGAGGTGCTCCAGGTGCTGGAGCTCAGATCCCTCTGCAGGCTGTGGTGAGACCATGGTGAAGCAGCTGTGCCCCTGCAGCTATGGGGTCCATGGGGGATGCAGAGATCCACCCACAGCCCATGGGGATCCACAGGGAATGCAGAG
>JANRMJ010000001.1:70524224-70535077 GCA_025584955.1 Alethe diademata
CCCACAGCCCATGGGGATCCATGGGGGATGCAGAGATCCACCCGCAGCCCATGGGGATCCACAGGGAGTGCAGAGATCCACCCACAGCCCATGGGGATCCATGGGTGATGCAGAGATCCACCCACAGCCCTTGGGGATCCAGGGGGATGCAGAGATCCACTCACAGTCCATGCCCACAGCAGAGCAGGTGGAGGCCTGGAGGAGGCTGTGGTCCAGTGGGAGACCCAGTGGAGAGAGGGGCCCTGCTTCCAGGCTGGAGTAGCCTGTCCTTGGAGGACTGCACCCCATGGAAGTGTGACTCACACCACAGCAGTTTGGGGAGGACTGGTGCTCATGAGGTTAACAGAGAACTGTCTCCTGTGGGAGGGATTCCACGGTCCTGAGCAGCAGAAGAAAACCTCAGGTGATGAACTGTCTAAAACCCCCATTCCCTATCTCTCTGCACTGTCAGTGGGAAGGAGGGAGGGGTTATAGGAGGAAGAGGTGTTTTAAGGGCTTATTTTGCTTCTCATTATCCTCCACTGATTTTGTTACTAATATATTCACTTTGTACTTCTAAATCAAACCTATTTTGCCTTTGGAGTGTTTTCTCCTGGTTTTTATTTCAGCTCATGAACCCATTGTCAGATTGTTTCACCTCTCCTCTGCCTTGGTGTGGCAGGGGAGGGTGAATGAATGGTTTTCATGGGTGCCTGGAATTTGGCCAGTGTCAAACTATGACAGTAGGTTTATACTATTATAGTATTATTCTTTCATGGTATTTGGATGGTCAGAACCAGTTTTTGTAAATCAGTGAGCCTTTAAGCAATATTCAAATATGCAAATTTCACCACACTGCTGAAATGCAACATGTACAGCAGGGTGGCTGCTCCTCCTGCTGGGCCATCCTTTTTTACCATCATTTTGAGTTATGGTGTCTGCTAAACTGAGAGAGCACCAACCCTACCAGATAACCAAACAGTGAAAGATGCCAAATACCTTTTCATTACTAACAATAGTAACAAATAGTCAAGCCCTTTAGAAATGTTTCAGAATATGACCCTCTATACACGTGCCTACTTTATACCTGTTATATAGTAGGATGGGTGTTCAAACCAAAAGGCATCTCTGAATTGACAGTCAGATGTAATGAGATGTTTCATCACATATGTATGTGATGAAATATTATTCACCAAGATGCTCAATTAAATCTACACAGTCAGAGTGCATTTCTCTAAATGTTACTTTTCAGTATAGGTTCATGCAATTTTTCTGTTATAACAGTGGATTCACATTAACACTAGAAAATCTTTGAAGCATCTTTGCAATTTTTGCAGACCTTAGAGAAGTTCTACACAGCCTAGAATCAGAAAACTTTACAACCAGTAAATAATGAAAACATAACTACATAACATTCAGTGAATGTAAACAAGGATCTTCCTGCAAAAAGACATGCAGATGAATGTATTTGATTCCACACATGCTGGAGCAGTTAAATATTTTCAGATTATAATGCACTTCAAAAATATATTCTGACTCTGGTACATTGGTAAACAGGTGTGAATCAATTCATTTTTGTCACCTCTATTTTTTAAGTTGCCAATTTTTCCTGTGTGTTTTACTCCAGATTTGGGTAGTGTCTCTTTTATATTGTTATTATTTCTATTACATTATTCTTTTCAGAAGAAATTTTAATCAGAAAGAAAAATATTTTTAATGTTTATTTTGATAATAGCAATGTTACTATTTTAATGATATGAATACTTATTCTTTGAAACTTATGTGAAAGTTGTATTGGAGAAATCATAAAATTTCCTTCTTACATCTACCAAGTACAATGTGATTGCAAAGTAATTGCTTATTTCTGTATTTTTGCAAACTAGTTTACTAAGATTTCCCCACCTGCCCTTTTCTTTAATTAAAATATCTGCAATAAAATGGCTAAATTTACAGATCCATTGAAAATATTTGGGCCTTGTGCACATGCAAACGAAAATCTGCAGCCACTGATAGCATTTCATATTTATAAAACTCCTTACTGCTAAGAAGGGCTGTAAGTCCTTGCAAGCTATACATAAACCAATGCATCATCAGTGACATTCAACCACCTCCAAACAGCCTGAGCATTTGTTGATGCATAGAAAAATATGCACAGTTGGAGACATGAGAGAGTTATGGCCAAGGACTGTGGGACAACACAGTGAGTGGCCCCATTAAGCACTATGGGCCCTTTGGCATCTGGAAAGGATTTGTTTGTCAAGGTCTGACAATACACCACACTGTATTAGTTCCCAAGATCAATGGCAGTGTCTGTTCACTATTTCAGCAGTGCTGATTGAGACATTCTGTGAAAAGAATATAGCTCACAGGACATTGAGACAAGTGAAGCATAGATTAATAGAGTAAGGGTGAAAAACGTGTTGATATATGTGTCAATTTAAATGGATCAATCTGTCAGGCTCTGGAGACAGAGAAGCTTCAGTCATTGCTGGTGTTATAGAACAAATAGTAGATGATCACTTCTATGCCACAAGAAGTTCTAGAGCCTGTGCTGACAAAATATATGGAGAGATTGTGAAAAATTATTTTCGTCAGCTGTATTTGAAGGGAGGCTAGAAACAGATAAATTGGGGTATCATAAGCATTCAAAACTTTCAAAATCAAGACACCAATTTAAATGCCTAAGTAACAACATTTACACTGAAATTTTTCTCAAAAGCATTAGTACTTATAAGAAATAAATCTCTGTGCAGGCCACCAACAAACATGCTTATGTTACTTAAAGGATAAGGTGCTTTACAATTATGGAGGTGGCCCTAAAGTTTGATTCAGTACACAAAATGTGACCGGCATTTATCTTGAAACGCCCTCCAACAGCATTTACAGAGCATTGTAGGAGTTGCTTCCAACTTGATCATTTCTAGCATTCAAAATGTCCTTAATTGGTGAATCTTATCCTGCACTGTCCTCCTCTGTTCTCTGTACAAATATTTTCAAGACATTCATCATCAGGAGTAACTCTAATCTTTTAGAGGAACACAGTTACATCAAATCCAGTGAAGTAAACAGGAAGATTTGTTGCTCCTGGGAGTGGTAAGCTACATTTCTGCTCCATCTCCATCTCCATTCCTCATACCTCATGGTATGCTTCCACCACTTACTTTGTGCTTTTGCCTGTGCCATTATAAAAGCTGTGTATAAAGAAATGTAATTAATTAAGATGATAGACAGTTAAGTGATCCACAAAAAGGAAAAAGAAAGAGGCTATTGCCAATCAAGTGTGTTATCCACTCTAAACACTTAAAGTGTTTGGTAAATAACAAAAAAGAAAGGCTCATCACCATAGGATGCAGAGAGCAAAGAATTCATGAGACAATTCAGGAAACCAATGTGCTCAAAGATATTTTAGGATGAAGAGAACAGGTGACTGAGATCCAGGAAGCTCTAGATTAGTATGATGAAGAGGTGGGATTGCACAGTCAGAAGCAGGAAAAGTGCCTATGTCACACAATGGATAAAACTGAAGAAAATATGGACTGAAAAGTCTTTTCTTCATCAGACTTAGATGTCTCCATTAGACACACAGAGTGAAGCCTATTAATTCACTGTCACGTCATTTTTATTGGAGACCGAAGACTTAAAAAAAAAAGAGGGGGGGAAACAAAAGCACTAGTAGCCTTAAAATAGTTTCTTCCTCTTCTTGTTTTTCGGTTTGATCATCTTTTGTGCTGAAGCTAGTGCTATCCATACTACAGTTACAGGACTGGGTCATTTAGACAGCTTGACATCAGTTATTACAAAATAGTGAAAACTTAAGTACATTAAGTCCTTCTACTGTTTGTGTATAGAACTGTTCCCACCAAGCCCACGATCTTTATCTGTTTTCTGTCCAAAGCTATTTCAGTTTTATAGATAAAACATATGCATTTAAGTATTTTGTATTAAAAGGTATTAAAGATAAACATTTTTTTTCCTAATTTGCTCCTTAAATAAATTTCAACCTTCATGACAATCAACCCTTTGTATTATTCAATTCTACCAGCTCATTAATCCTAACAGAGAAACATTTGCACTTTTAGGAGTCAGTGATCCACGCAAAGTTAACCTGAGCAGGGTCAGGCCTGTGCTGTGCTGCCTGTCCAGCACAGCTTTGGACTCTGTGATGGTGAAAAATCCTTGGCTGCAGGACAAACTTGGCCAGTTTATTTTACACAAGGAGCCTGAAGGCGCTTGGAACCTGTAATTGTACTGCCTGCATGGCCTTGCCTAACTGTGCAGCAGGAAGTCTTATGAGAGCACGCTTTAGAAACAAAATGGTTTTCTTGTGAGGATATTACTCAGGGTAGCTCAGAGGACTAAAAGGATCAGTTTCTCTCCAGGGACAGCACCTGCTCTTCAAACCAATGTGGGAAAAATTTAGGGTCCAAATGGTGCTGCATGAAAGTAATGTCCCCAGCTTCTGAAGAGATTAAACACTTTCCATCTGTATTTCTCATTCTTTCTTATTAAAGCATTTCTCTTATTTAGCCATTTGTCTTTAGGCCTCCCTTGTTGAGATACAGAAAGTGTCCTGCACCAGCCCTCTTGCTTGCTCACTTTCAGCACCACCACTCCCACCATCCCCTGCCGTTGTGATACTCACCTTGTAGCCCTTCTGTACAATTTTAAACCTACACTATTTCACAAGCAGTTTAAAAGTGAGGCAAAGAAATGAGGGATAAAGGCTTATATTTTACAGAATAGAGGTGGTTTCTCCCAGAAAGTGCCTGTTATAAAGAGGGACATAACTTTAATAATATCCTCATAACTGAGTTTTTTATCTCTGTCATCCAAGGAAGTTTGTGGAAACATTGTAGATTGTAAACTTTGTGTTGTCTCTACTTGTTAGTATTAGGCAACTACATACAGTAAAAAACTGTGACAATAGTGACAGCTTGATGTCTGGAAATTGTCTTACTGTGGAACGTTTCAGCATGTTTTTTGAGACAGTACAAACACACTGCAAAATTATCTTTGTCAGGTCAGAAGACATATTTAAGTGCCCAGAATAATTCACAGAAACAAAAGATGCTAGTATTTTCTCAGGTTATAAACTTTAAGAGTTAGCTTTCATTTAGTGACTAGCACCATCTATTCTTCAACTGACTTGCTAGAAATCTTTAAGAACAAAATGCCACAAGATTTAAAAG
The DNA here is from genome assembly GCA_025584955.1 of Alethe diademata. NCBI lineage: Eukaryota > Metazoa > Chordata > Aves > Passeriformes > Muscicapidae > Alethe > Alethe diademata. Next base: position 70,529,393 of record JANRMJ010000001.1, read on the forward strand.
ATTTAGCTTAGTGACAACTCATGTTATTTAAAAAACTTCTGCAACAACTTTTTTTTGGGTATATATATGTGTTTAACTGTAAGGAAGTTACAGATCTGTGTGATGTAAGCTTTTAGAACACTGATAAATCCTATCAGTTTTACAATTGCAATAGAAAATTACTATATTAATTTATTATCAAGACACTTCATCCTCATGTTTGTTTCTTATACATTGTCAACACTTTCTGTACAAAACTGTTTGTCTTTGACACCTAGAATATAAATTAGTTGTGAGGATACAGAGACCACAGAGATGATACCATGTAGTTAGCAGTGACAGATGCTGTCTTGGGTGGCCTCAACTACAGAAGTCGAGGTGATCAAACTTGAGAGCTTTTCAGCAAAAGAAGTTTGAAATGAAACAGGCTTTTCGTCTTTTTTCTTCATTCTCATGCGCAATGTTTTTGTGCTGCTTACCTACCCTTCTCCCAGACAGGCTTCCAATGCTGCTTATCTTGTTTGTAGTTTTGCCAACCATTTTTATTTTTATATTCAGCAAAACATCCTTCACTTGTGTTTATCTTGTTCTCTATTTACTGAATTTTTTAATTGTTTACTGCACTTTACTTGTGTTAAGCTGCAGCAACATAACTCATTCTTTTCCCCTTTCAAGGCCATGTTGCTAATATTTATGTACAATGCTTATACATTGGCATGCTTATGCCATTGTAACAGATAGTACAAGCCCTAAGCTTCTTATCAATTTTATTTATTTGGAACAAACTGAGAATTGGAATGCCAGTTTGTGAGGAGGCAATAATTCCTATGAACCTGTCCTCCCTTACATGAAACGTAGGGGACAGGCATAATTAGCCTTTTTTCATGTTTTATAGCCCAGTTGAGTTCATCAATAGCTAAACAATTCTATTCTGAGCAGCAATCAAGTAACAGCTCTTTCCTGACTAGACTGTTATACCATTAACACCAAGTAAAACACTTTGTGCAAGAGACTGGGAAGTGCAGATTTCTTTTTCATTCTGTAAAAGTTTGAGTTCCACTGAAAGGCTGAGCATTCAAAACTTAACTGCAAGCTATAAGAACAAAGATTTGTACCACTGGCACAATATAGCTAATTTGGTATATTTGTCCTTGTCATTACAAAAAGGAGATTTGTATTCTAATAAGTCATAAGTTCTTTAAACTGAAAAACCATCTTAGCTTTCTGGGAAGGATGATGCTTAAGTTCTAAGCAGAAATAGACACTGGGGTGAGAAATGGAGTTGTAGAATGAGAAGAGGAAGAAGAACAACTTATCTTCTTTTCAAAGACGGTCTAAATAGCAAATCTGAGTCGATTTTCCCTATGCATTAGGTCATTGTGAATTAATGATGAAGAAAATCACAACAGTACTTTTGCTCCCTCCCCTGTTCAGTTAGTAGAGAGAAATTAAATTCTTATCAAATGCATGAAAAGTGAATACACAGGCTTACTAAATGCAATGTTAGTTTAATTCCCATAATTTGTCAGAATAGAGTGAATTTATCTGATAAACTCATTTGTACTACATCCAGTCATTTCTCCAGAACACCAAAAAGACCGAACTAAAAGACAAGGAGATTTGTTAAAAGACAAAAGTATTGCTTAAGACTGTACAAGTTCACTCACATATAGATGTGTCCCTGATAATAGAGACATTTTTTTAAGGCTATTACTTTGAAATATATTCATAGAAGAAGACCATCTCAGAAAGCAAAGTGTTGCATTCATCACAGAAACAAATGAAAATGAACACTGGAGACACACTTGTTCTGATATTTTTGAAACAGAATGACAGATGCAAACAGCATGACAGAAAGCAAAAGAAGAAACAAAATCTGAAAGTGCTTCTTGGCAGCCAAGTCATTAGATTTCAGGCAGACTCCATGGGAATATACTCCAGAGGTAGCTGTCTCCAGGAATGTCCGGGAAGAACAAGCACGTTCTCCTCCAAGGACTTGTCATTTCATAACCTACACAACTAAGAAACTGACCACCAAGTCTGTAAAGGAACCTGAAGCCCAACATAGGGACTGGGAAGTCCAAAATATTCAGTAATAATATTCAGACACCTGCATCTGACACGAAATGGTATTCCTTAACAACAGAACTGATGACAGAGAAAATCCAAAGATGTTAAGTAGGATTTTATAAGCAAGATTTTAATCAAGATCTTTTCTTATTTCAAAATTAGTTTTAAAATTCTCAGTTTAATAGTAACCTACCAAAATAGAATTTAAAAGAAAATAAATCAAGTTTTATTATTTCAATCATAACTACTGGAAAAGCACTGATAAAACACTACAAACGGCAATTTTGAGATATTTCTAATACTCAGTAGTCATACAATAGAGAGACACTATTAACTATCAAAACTTATGCTAGCCCAATTCTGAAGACAAAGTCTATATTAAAAAAAAATCCATTTCACTGTTAATCTTTGATTTTATATTACTGAGTATCAAAACAGGAAACATTACTGCTGTCTATTCAATTGTTTGGTACATAGAATCAAACATGTACCTTTCCAGAGATCAGACTGAGATCTTGTCCGAAACAGCCTTTTTGTGCAGATATTAACTCCTGCACTAAAGAACAAGAATCTTTTTTGAAAAGTATTACTTTTTTTCCTTCCTTTATGATTTTTTTTCATGGTGTGAGATATCAACTGAGTTTAAGAGAAGAATAGTGGGTTTTTTTGCATGACAAGCAAATCCTATTCTTTTGTCCCAGGTAAAATCATCAGTGTATGAAAGGTCTGTATCATGGAATTGCCTTCACTTTTGCTTCTGGGTGCACAGTTGTGAAGAGCAGTGTTAGTTATAAGGTGTCAGTGAGTTTGCAGCTAGGTATAAATATGTCTTTTCATTACTTGCCATTGAATCATCTAAATCAAGGAGATGAACAGAAGAAGGGAAAAGTTTTTTTACTCAGATAAAACTGAATATATTACTTAAGTAGTGCAATGAAGCATGTATTTTATTTCATTGATCTAGACATTAGAAGCATGATTATTAAGGCATCTGGCAGGAACCTAAGTTAACAGTTTAAATCATTCCTATCTCTACAATGTCAATGGATACAAAAAAATGTCTTAAATATTTCCATGTATTCATAAAAGCTATATACTTAGACAATTTCTAAACCAAAGATGGTGGTGTTATCCTCAGATGGCAACTAAGCATCACCCAGCCATTTGCATTCTTTCCCCAGTGGTGCATGGGAAAAAAAATCTAAAGGGTAAAACAGTGAACTTGTGGGTTGAGATAAAAACAGTTTAATAGGGAGAGCAAAAGCCATGCACAGAAGCAAAGCAAAATAAGGAATTAATTCACTACTTCCCATGGGCAGACAGGTGTTCAGTCATTCCCAGGAAAGTAGGGTTCCATCATGCATAAGAGTTACTTTGGAAGTAAAACATATTCACTTCAAATGTCCCCAGCTTCTGCCTTCTCTCCACAGCTTTTATTGGTGAATCAACATCATTTGGTCCGGATTATCCCTTTGGTCAGTCAAAATCAGCTGGCCCAGCTGTGTCTCATCCTAACTTTGTGTATTGATGGTATGAGAAGCAGAACAGACCTTGAATTTGTGTAAACAGCACTCATTTACAATGAAAACATCACTGTAATATCAACACTCTCTTCATCACAAATCCAAGACTCAGTCCCATAGTGTAACGAAAACTAACTCTACCCCAGCCAAAACCAGAACAGATCTAGAAGAGAAAGCTTACCTAAAGATGTATGGAAAGCCAATGTTGGGAAGAAAGGGGTAAAACTAGAAGATTTAGTGAGGAGGAGGTAATCGTTTCACTTAATTGACCTTGCAGCTGAGAATGCTAAAAATTTCCAGTGTGGGAAAACTCCATTTTTATACCTAATGTTGTTCATCCTCTGCCTGCTTTGAGAAGTTGAATTCCTGTGGGGAGATAACAGACTCACAAAGAGACACATAGCCTTTTGTTGGAGTGAGGCAGGCAGAGATGTCCCTGGCTTCCACCACCACCTGTCCCTTTCAACAGGATGAACTGAGCCTAATGGAGCCTGTGTCCCTGTGTGTCTCTGCTGCCTGGTGTTGTCAGCAAGGTAATGAAATAAATCTACTCTTTGCATTTTGGCTGTGGTCTGATGGTTGCCCTTGGTTACCTGCTTGTGTTGATACACACAACCAGATAAATTCTTCCTCTAATTTTAATCAACATTTTAATGCTAAAATTAAGATCCTATAAAAGACAGTCTTGCAAATAAGCAAGCACTTACCTTCCTATTTTACCACTTGGTAGAAGAATCACAGAGGGCTGATAGTATTCAGGGTGAAATATCTGCATAATAAGGAAACATATACAGTACTTTTTATCTGTCATTTATTTAAATTTAAACTCTACATAAAAGACATCTATATTTCAAAGGTAAACACATCAATAACACTACCAAATTCTAAGTGGAAAGAATTTTGCAGTCTTCTCGTTAAGCATATGTGCACATCTTGGTCACTGTCCTAGTAACAACCACTATTCCATTAGATAAATCCAAACTTGACTGAAAGTTATGATCTCAAAAACTTCCTTACAGGCAAAGATGCTATCCTTCTCTGAACTTTCAAGGATTTAATTCTTTATTCCATTAGCACTGGTCCATCAGTTCTATCTGGATTTTGCTCCAGCCAATTAGCTTTCATCATTAGCCCAAACTGAGATTCAATCAGATGAAACCAACTGTTCAGATTGAACACAAGCACGGTGTTTCGGGCCATAATCACAAATTCCAAGCAATGACAATGAACACAGCGTGTGAGTGCTGTTCAGGAAAGCACTCATCCCTGTGGCTCAGCACTCTGCTATTATTGCCTCGACTTACTTTGAACAAAGAGAAGTCTTCTGGAACTCTGGCTCCAAATTTAAAACTTTTACCCAGTCAAGAAATATTACCACGTTCATGATAATTTAAAAACTGGGCTACAATTCAGGTCACATCAGAAATGGGCTTTGAACTGAGACCATGATGATGAGTGGAATAAAGTGTCAAGACACACATGGTAGAAGGTGTGTTTGTTATAAAGCCTCATTGAGCAGAACAAAGACATCAGTCCTCATGTCAGAGAACTCTTAGGCTTTCTTGTATAGTTCCTTGACTCCAGCAATCAGCCCACTATTTAGTCTTAAAAATGTTGGCTTAACAAGTCCTTATCTTTTACAAGACCTTTTGAGGAGCTCCCAATCCTCACAGTAAATTTCAGTACAGAGTATAGGTGATAGCTGCATTCTGCCAAGACAAAGCAAGGAAGGACAGAAATAAAGATGGAAGAGAGAGAAAGAGAAGAAAGATCACCAGTCCTTAGATAATGCATTGATCCTGCTGCATGGATGGTCTAGATTTGTGATCAATAGGTGTGGGGGGAGGAAGGGAGGGAGAAAGGGACAGATCCATTCCTTTTCTAGTTTATCTGGTGCACATCTCTTATGTAAAATAGGTTTTTCACACCATTCACATTACACACTGTTTGTTCATGCACAGAGAGCCCTTTAGAGCCCTCCAGGAAGTGAGTCTGAGTGGGGAAAGGGTGGATGCAGGCACTTTGAGTATAAGCCTCAAGGCAGAAAAGGTAGGAAAAGGTAGGAAAAGGTAGGAAAAGGTAATTGGCTCTGAACAGGGCTGCCCCATCTCCC
>JANRMJ010000001.1:70546474-70558165 GCA_025584955.1 Alethe diademata
GGAGGGAGAGGAGAGGAGAGGAGAGGAGAGGAGAGGAGACTACAGATTTTCAGTTTAGAAGATGTTTGCAAAATTTTCAATTTAGGAGAGGCTCGAAGCCATGCACTTCCAAATTTCAGACAAGCAGTGGTCCAATTATGCATTGCCATTTGGTACTCTTAAGATGAAACAAGAATGTGAGAATAGCCTGGTAACTGACTTAAAGTAACAGAGTAAACATGAACATTGCATACTGATTTATAATTCATGTATTGTAAGAAAATGGACAAGTGCTTGTAATAAATTTACTACAGTAAAGCAGTATTCTGTGTGTAGTTTTCAACCCATTAAATATTCTCCTTCCAGTACTGCATCTCGTGCTTAGTCCTTGAACAACAGACATCTATGTATGACTGCTGTCTCCATGTTACTGATTCTGTTTTTATAGCCTGAAATGCCTTGCTTTTATCTTTTCCAAAAACTGACAAAAAGAAAAGGCATTCAACAATTCCAGACAGTAGAGTATACTTGTTAGCAGCCACAAAATTGATAGTGCATATATAAAATCCAAGAAGACAGGTATAATTTTCCTAATGCAAGTGTCATTACTGTCTTTTTCTGAGTGCCTCTATTGCCACAGTATCAATAGAAACGGTATTCCACTGAATCACCTTGCTCAAGCATAAGGGCTAAAAGAATAACTCAGACAGAACAAACTAAAACAACGCAACACAAAGAAGTCAGGTATCTGTCAGTCACAAGCAATGTCAGTACCATGATCTAACACTTCTCCCTGTTTTGTTATAAAGCAGCCAAAGGATATGTCAAGCAGTCAAATGCAGAGGTAAAGAAAAAAACAAAAATAAGCCAAAAAACCACTGTAAGCAAGAGAAGGAAACAAAGTCTGAGGAGAGGAAAAAAAAAACAAAACAACAAAACCAAAACTGAACAACCCCTGAAATAACATGAAGCAATTCACCTCATTGCTGTCTACAGCAATCTTACAGTAAATTCAAACAAAATTTAGATATCCAAGAAAAAGAAGGAATACCTGCAAGGTGATTGATTACTGAGAAAATGGGATGAGGAAAAATCCTATCATATTTTTAGGTCCCCTTCTTGCATGTTTCCTGTATACAATCCCCCACCATTCTCTATTATATGAATTTAACCTTATCTGTCCTGTTACAATTTGTCTTAGCATATTTTTAAATAGAATGAAAGATGTGAGCAATAGCACTGATCCACTTGGACTCAAAAATATTTTTGGCCCTACAGTTGATAAACTTGCAGCTGATAAAGCTGATAAACACATTATAAACAGACAATAAGGTGCAAATGCTATCTAGATGCTAATTCTGTTTATATTGAATATTTCAGCTGACAGTAACTTCAGCACTCATTCTCTCTAATATGGGTAACAAAGTGGTATCCCTCAGAGGCAGGAGGAATCTAGTTTGTCAGTCTCAGAGGAAGTGCCCCAGGAGATCCATCTGAGAGTCTCTCTCAGAGAAATATGAGCAGAAAACAAATATTTGTTATTAACTTGGTCAGCAAAAAGGTACCCTGCTGTAACTGAGGAAGCACTGGAGAAGATAGGTTCTTCAGAATTCTCAGTCTTACCCTGCAATATAAGGCAGCCTTTAAAGCCTTGAAACTTTAATTCATAATTTGGGAAAAAAGAAGGAGTGTCTTTTGTCCTGTTCATTTAAATGGATACAGTAGGTCACAGTCTATCAGATATTGTTGGTGTAATGGAAAAGTGCATGTTTATTTTCTAGACTAAATGATGAGAGGTAAAAATTAGTACAATAACCTGCTTTGAGTCTGAAATTTTCTCTGCCAAAAGCAAAATCACGAATGAAGAGTGATCATTTTGGAAAGTTTTTGCACAAATAAAGTCCATAGGTGACAAATAAAGCTTCTACATAAATAATACTTAATAGCAGGTTCTATCCCATCCGGTCCAGATCAGTGGATATGTCATTCAAATGGTTGCATCTTTATGGAAATAAAATATTGTCTATAGCTAAACTTCACCCAGATTCCCACCAAACAAAAAATCTGACATGCAAGCATGAAGTTTAGACATGGCTCTAAAGATAAAACATAATTGCCTTAAAGGAACACAGAGACACTGAGAAGTAAAAACTTGTAATGGTATGTAATATAAAATGATTATTTAGTACCTTATATAACACTCCAAATTTAGAAGATTTTTTTGAAAAATCTCATCACTGAAAAGTCTATATCAGACTGCAAAAGTGAAGCCAGTTATTAATCAAAATCTTAACATGCCAAACATTAAAACCACTTCTAAAGACTGATTGAAAAGTAATATCTGATAAGCTCAAAGTGGCCAGGCCTAAGCCAGCCTGCCTGGCAAAGAAAGAAACAATCAGAGACTGACCACTGACCACTGACATGCCATTAGCATGAAGAATCTGCTGCTGTCAACAACAAATTCTGATAAGCAATGAGGTCATGGCATGAAAAAGCTGCTCTCACCTAGTAAGGCCAGAAGCCATGCAATTACTTCCGACAGGTACTTCTTGGCAATTGTCACAGACAGATTTAGGGAAAATAAAAGTTTCTTAATAACAGAAAGGTCTCTAAAAAAGTTCAGTAGGTAGGTGTTGGGCCATTCCCCAGTTCATTTGAAATACCTTCTATTTTAAGATGTTCCAAACATGCTCTGAATCTATTTAAACTGTAGGGATTTTCAAAAAGGCAGGGATCTTGCTGAGGCAAAAGCTTCCTTCCAGAGATGCATCTTCTTGGTTGTTGCTGGACACTGAGAAATTGTTACCACTTTCTGGTTAGTGGTAGCTGTGGATGTTAATTCACACAGGTGTCGCTACTGATGCTTTTTAGTGGTGCTTGAGCAGTTTTATTATGGAAATCTCTAAAGCCTTGAATTAAATACTCAAATAGTGTGAAAATGGCAAGAGAGAGAAGTGATGGTAGAAAATCCATTATTTTAGCCTCAGCAAGGAAAAGAATACATTAATAAATGGGGAAATTTGAACTTCTCAAAGGAAATTTCTGAAAGACTTAAAACATAGCACCATGTTCTTCTGGATTTCCAGTGTATAGCTCAAGCCAGTACATTCAGATACAGAGTGAGTCATAAATGAATAAATGAGAAACTTAAGGGACAAGGTATAAAAAGAGATTCTGGGAAGAAAGCATTATATCAGCCTCCAAAGAAGAAGTAATGAAAAACAGTTGAATCAAATAGACTTGCAGTTTACCTCACTTGAAGGAGAATATTGGGTTTATGCCATAAAATAATAGTAGGCTGAGGTGAAGTATAAGAAAGCAATACTATGGTACTAAGTCTGCACTCATTCCTGACAACACACAAACATGAAAAAGAAATTCAGAAGCGGGTACTGATACCAGGGTCATTTAATACAACAGTAGCAGACTGGAGAAATTCTGTGAAAATGAGAGACAAGAGCACAAGCAGTCTGTTATTTGTAATATTTATAGAATCAAGAGGAAGAGTAAAAGCATCTCTGAAGCAAGCAGGGAATGCAGCTTGGAGCACAGCAGTAACATAGGGAACAGTAGAGACAAAAAGGTCAGTATGTCAAAAATTCCTTTGTCATTCAAGTTCCATAGCTTGCTGGCAGTAATACAAAACAAGACCGTTCAGAAGGGGAATCAAATCAGCATGATAGGTAACATGCAGTGAGTGGATGAAGTGAGTCAGGTGAGACACTTATGAAGGCTGAGGTACTCTAGGCTTTGGAAGACTCAAAGAGTAAAGAAAGAATTATATCTTAAAGAAGGTTGTCAGCATGCAACCTAAGGGGCTGGATAGATTAGATTCTGCAGATACTAGCACAAATTGGATAGGATCAAGCTCCACTTTAAGTAACCAACATTCAGTGTGGGCAGGCAAGCTCTCTTCTCCATATTCTCTTTGTTTGATCTTGGTTAGCTTCAAACTTAGATGTACAGTGCTCAGACTTGAAAGTGTGAGGAGAGTTGAATTTCTTCTAGCTCAGGTTCAGAAAGCTCTCTGGCTCATGCAGAACAGATATGGAGCCGCAGCTAAGAAATCTATTGATACAAATCTGCAAGAAACTTCTCTTGCTGATGAAGCGCCTCTGTTCTGATGTGCACTTACTTAACCTCTCTTTAGTCACCCATGGCACATTTAACTTAGTGGATCATGCCTTAAGCAAGCTGCTTTGTTGTTAGCAGAGAATCAGTGACTTCAGAGACCTCACTGACTTACTACAAAATTAAGAAATATCCAACAGCTTGTTGATGTTATATATGTTGATGTTGATATATGTTGACAATAGCGCAAACATTTGACAATTCACTTGAACTGGAGTCCTAGGGAAAGTAAATTTCAGAAAACGTAAGTAGATTTATTTATACAAGCCAATTGCTAATAGCAGGGTCTATCAGAAAGCTGCAGACAGACCATCCCAAAACTTACATTTGTATTTGAAAGATAGGGGCAGAATTTTCTATTAATATCTTGGATTTGTTATTTACCTTATTTTCTTAAAGCCAATATTGACTGTTGCTTGAGATGGTCAACTGACAATGTTGAGATGGTTTCTTCTTTGCAAGAGTGCTCACTATTCCTAAGTATGAGAAAACAATCATCTTCTGTGCAGCATTAGAAGCTCCTAATTCTGAAAAAAAAACACAAATTACTAACGATGACAATGAAAAAAAAATCACAAATTATCCAATTTTTTAACTTCAAGTGTAGCAATTAACCTACACACAAAGTATTTCACCCTATTCTAAATTTGAAGGAAAAGTTCCTCATGACAAAAAGTCAAGGTGTTCTACAGAAAATGTGACAAAATGACAGCTCAGTGATTTATAGGGTACTTAGTTTATCACTTGATTGACACATTAAACTGTGATTCTGTGGGGAAAAAGTTGCCAAGAATTCTTGAGAAATCATCATAACAAGAATAATATTAATTTTTTTTTTTAATATCTAGGAGTTTTAGAAGGACACTTTAAGTCAAACTCTTCAAATTAGGACTTGATGAAGGCTGAAAAATAATGTGTAGCCTTAGATTTTATTATTTTGTTTAGTAATAGAGGCAGTCTTCTCAATTGCTGCCACGCTGAAACCAAGATGTTGAGCCTTCAACTTTAGTTAATAACTTGAAATAAGGTAATAACCTGAAAGACTAGAGCACTGAAATTAGTCCTTCATCATGCTTTATCAGTCTAATATTTATGTTCTGGTACCTGACCTATGTCTTTTGGGACATTCACCCACAAACACACTGCTGTCACCCAGATCTATGGAGACAAGCAGATTGCTTAGGGATTGCTTGGTACTACAATAACACAAAAAAAGCATGTTATAATAAAAACTTGCTTTTAGCCCAGACTCTGCAGATTGAATCATTTCATACAGCTTGTATCAAAGATCCTCTGCAGATCAGGCAGTGCTGCTTAGAACTTCTACGAAATTGCTGTGATGTACAAAATTATTTTTGCTTCTGTTTCATGCTGTTGACTTCTTGCTGAAAAATACAGAACTATTTTGTGTTCCATTTTAATTTAATTAATGGAATTAAATTAGAACATAATAAAACATCTTGCATCTAAACCACAAGAATTTCATTCAGCTCCCTGAGATCATACAGCTCAATAGTTGGGATTTGGTAAGGGAGTAAAGCTGATTAATGTGCAATGGTTGTTAACTATTCTATCTGTGCCACAACTGTTTTCATGCTAGGACAGAAACAACCTTGTATTTATGTACTGCATCCTTTAGCAAGAAAGATGAACAAGATTGCTAAAGATTTCCCAAAATTTTCTTCTTTTTTTCTTCTTTTTTTTTTCTTCTTCTTATAGAACAGCAATACTGCAGGAAAAATAACTGCTTTGAATGAAACCCACATTTATTACCCTGATGTGCATACACTTGATAATACACTTTATAATTCCCCTCATTTTTTGCTTTTACTTCTTATAAACTCTGTGCTTTTAAATGTGTAGAACTAGCACTAGCTAACTTGCTTTGTTACGCACATTGAATTATTTCATTGTTTTTACAAATATAGTGCAGGTGACAGGTCATAAATTAAAAGACTATTTTTATATAAAAATAGAGAAGTCACACAACTGTCATTTTCAAGAACAAGACAGCAGCTGGCACAGGTATAATCATATCTCCCAAACCAATTTATAAGGCATTTGTTTTTAGAGTGTAACATTTCACTTGAGGCATGATCAAAAAGTAATGATGCTAGGGACCACTTATCAGAGGATGAGAGCAGTTTCACAAAGGGAGGCCTTCTGTACCTGCTCTCATAGATGTCTACCTCAGTTTAACATCCTGTAAATGTTTTTATTAAAATTCCTTCTACAAATATTCTAAGCCTTTTTCAAGTAAAAGATAAATTTACTTTTGGAAAATATATTATTGAAGATGTGTGTTCCTGTAACTTGAGGTTTTAAAAAGTGGTTCCAATTATCTCTTTTCCTTAAAAGAAAAATTATGATGTCAGGTGCTTTGGAGCATTAAAACTTTTGTTTGTCTATTCTTGTACTAGCAAAGAGGACCAGGATATCAAACAAATCCTGAAAATTGAAAATAGAGATAAAAGTATAAGAAAGTAAGGGCAGACAAAAGTCACTGAGGGATGTATAATGTGCTAAAATAATAATCCATCATTATCGTATGTATATTTCTAAACATGGATCAGAAATTGCTATGTGATTGACAAGTAATTCCATTCTACTGAGATCAAAACTTGCACTGTTATATTTTTTCTAAAATTCATGTTTTGGAACATTTTATTTTTTGTTTCTATTTTTAAAAATAAAGATATATTGTAAATGGAAATTATAGCTTACTCCTCTGTCTTTTCCAATTAATTATAATGTTAGCAAAATGCATAACTTTCTCACTTACTTGGTAGATCTTTCTGGCTAAATTTCAACCAGAACCTTGACTACTTATTTTTAAATTGGATTTTATTCAAATATTACTCTCGGTCACTTTATGTTAACCCAGGTGGTACAGATTTATTTTCATTATGGTAATATCTCTAAAAAACCAAGAAAATTAAGAGCAGTGTGAAGTAGACTCTTTGGGCAAGATACCAATTGCATTATGCCCCCAAATGGAAACTTTAAAAATCCTGCACAATATTTTATGGGACTAGGAGACAGCTTTAAAAGCTTTTAACATAAATTTTCAGTGTTTCTATGTAATGAAGATGAGTCATTCTCTATTGCGTCTGGCTGGGATGGAGTTATTTTCTTCACTGCAATCCACATGGTGTTGGGCTTCAGATATGTGATCAAAACAGTGTTGATAACACACTTGGTGTTTTAGGTATTGCTGAGCCATTCTTGCACAGCATAAAGGTTGCCTGTTTCCCACTCTAGTAGGCTGCTGGTAGGCAAGATTTTGGGACAGGATACAAGCAAAGTAACCAAAGAGATATGCTCTATCATACAACATCATATTCAGCAATAAAACTGAAGTGTGTTTTTCCAAAGAAGCCATTGCTTGTGGATGAGCTCACCATCTCGGGTGGTGAGTGACTGCTCTAAGCACCACTTGTTTATCTTTGTTTTTCCTTCAAATATTAAACTGTTTTCATCTTGACAATGAGCTTTTACTGCTTTTGCCCTTCCCATTCTCTCCCCCAGCCTGCTGAGAGGGCTTGAGAGAGCATTTGGATGGGGGCTTATTTGTCACTTAGGATCAACTGACAACTTATACAAAAAACTCTTGAATACATTTAGTTTTTGTATCATGGTGATGTGAATCTTCAACCACTACAGATCCTTTTATTAATTTAAGTGCTTTTAAAGTAATTCTTGATTTTTTAAAGTATGTTTTGACACACAATTATAGCTGTCCTTTAAAAATTATTTAAGAAGTATTCACTATAACAGATAGCTGCAGATAATAAACTTGTAAGTCACTTATCAGATTAATATTTATTGTGTATTTATTGTAATTAAATGATTATTTATAAATATATATAAATCAGGCCAGATTGGATGAGGCCCTGAGCAGTCTGATCTAGTGGAAGGTGTCCTTGCTCATGGTGCGATTGTTGGAACCAGATGATCTTAAAGGTCCCTTCCAACCCAAACCATGCAATGATTCTATGATTTATTGAAACAATTAAACAATTTCAGGAAAAGATGCATTACTTCTTCAGAAACCATTAAGAAAGAGACATTTCTCTAACACACATGAAAGATTCTAAGAATATTTTAAGGTCATACTGTAAGTGGAAATTGACTCACATTTTTAAAAAAGTAGTAGAGTCGTTCATAAAAGTTGAAATAGACTTTTTAGCTCTTGGAGAATCCCTTGTGAAACTGGGCAGACTGATGAGAAAGAGGTATTAAAACTCCCTTCTACAGTGAAAGTCAACGAAACCTGTAAGTAGGTGAAACAAACATATGTACTAGTGCATGCACATCTATCAGTAGATTATACATTTGCAAGCTGCCTAAACAAGTGAAAGAATAACAGCCAGTTTCACATGCAGCTAAGCCAGAAAAGTGTATACTTTCCTCTTTTCATGAAATCAGGTGAAAGTGAGATCATAAAAAAATTAGTGATTTGAGCTAGCAGCACACTCACTTCAGCTGAACTTCAGAAGCACTAACACAGGCTCACAGATCTTTTAAACTTGTTTCTTGAAAGGGAGAGTGAAGAATATGTAGAGAAGTGTAAGAAAGAACTTCAAGATCAGATTAAAGCAACTGACATCTTAGGAAGATGAATTTTAAATTACAGACTAGTACTTAAATTAAAAACCTGCCTCTGTAAAAGAAATAATGAAATGATGTATTGAGGTGGATACTTGCAGAATTCCTTCAGCTATTGACCTAATCAGCAAATATGTCTGACTTTTGTTGCTCATTTCCACCACCATGCAATAGGCATGATGGTAGCAGCGCCAGGGTTCAAGTAGAAAGAGTAGAAAGATGAAAATAGGGGATTCCCCACATTTTTATTTCCTACAGTATTCTGTAAGTTTTAAAGACCTATTACACCATCCCATGCTGAAACATGTTTAACTGGATTTTTGACTTACCAGGTTGTAAACATCAGGTGACTTGTTTATAGGTGGCACCTTCTTATGCTTGCCCATCTTAGAATGCTGTTATTAGACAAACTAAATCTCCTTTGTTGCAAATACCTGTTATTGTCATTGGCAATCATTTGGCAGAATGGAAAGACTCAGATTATGTGTTGGCTGTCTCTGTTCTAAACAGACCAGTTATTAAGCTTGGTGGAGAACTCTAAAACGTCTCTGTTCCCTCCTCTGTTGCCTGGCTTTTGTGAGACACTGTCCAAGATGAGAACTCATAGGCCCAGGTTATGAAATGTATCACTCTTGAAAATTGATCTAACCAATGCAAAGTGAGAGGAGGCAGACACCTTGCTGGATTTTTTCTTGTGTTTACCTGGTGAAATGAAAAAAATAAACAAAAACCTAAAGTGTGTTTAGTTTAACACAGGTTTAAAGTCCAAAAGTAATTTGTTAGGGAAAAAAATTAAGTACTTAATTTCAGCAATGTCAGAATATACTTTAGTAGATGCATTCCACATTAAAACTAATTAATTATTAGAATGACCCAAGAATTGAAAAAATAGTCATGCCTGTTAGAATATTTTTTTTTGTTTTCCTTTGTACATGGTGACAAATGCTGACAAAACAGCATTTTCCAGTAGAAATGTTGTACTGATTTCTTTCAACCATCTTAATGTGATTGTGACAGATTGCACAATATAAAAAGCAATTCTATCAGCAAAACATACTTTACACATTACACCCACTATTTTCCCCTTTTAAAGGATCTGTCACTGCTTTTAAAGGTCACATATTTCATGTTCCAGTGTGCTGGGAGAAAAAAATATTTCCTCTTAACTTGAGAGATTAGCAAGGATGCTTTATCAGCTTTGTTGTGCATTGGATAATTTTATTTATTATCCTTATTATGACATAATGCCTGGAATTAATTTTATTGCAAAGAAAAACTTCCTTGTGTACAATTTTTTTACTGCAATAATGGCAAAAAACCAAAAAAGATTAATTAAATTAATGAGGTCTGATGTTTTGCTCCCACCAAATTAAATATCTTCCTCCTCTTTCCTAGGACTACTTTGAAGCAAATATGACAAGAAAAAAGATCAAATCCTGTTTCTAATGTTATGAGAAAAATGTCTCTGCCCAATACCAAGCATATTAAAATTCCATCAGTCCTTGTACTATAAGCCA
This sequence comes from Alethe diademata, assembly GCA_025584955.1. Classification (NCBI taxonomy): domain Eukaryota; kingdom Metazoa; phylum Chordata; class Aves; order Passeriformes; family Muscicapidae; genus Alethe; species Alethe diademata. The sequence continues at coordinate 70,556,713 of JANRMJ010000001.1, forward strand.
AAAATAACAGGGATGAGGTGTAGGATATATTTGCTTAGTAGGATATACTGACAGCTACAGGAAAAAAAATGCTCAGAAGGAGAGATTTAAGAAACGCACAGGTTTAGAAAAAAAAAAAAGAAATAAAAGAAGGAAAAAAAGTCCAAACAAATGATGTGAAAAAAGGACAAGGAAAAAATATTGCATGGAAACAACATAGGTCATTGCACTTTAGCATTATATTCAAAGCTTCTGTTAAGTCCAATGGAGAGACATAGGTGGTTTTAGGGATACTGTATGTTGCTGACTAATTTTGACAGAGGAATCTTGTTCTTATAATCTTCTGTTCTACAGAATTTCAGGTAACAGATCATTGCTGGAAGAAAAGGAAGAGCTTTTCTTGTTAGATACATCTAACATGGTCATGGTTTTCAAGAAAATTGAGCTCAAAAATAAAAGTTAAAGAAATAAATTTCTTTATGTATTTAAGGAGTTAATGATCATGACAAGCTATGTTTACTAAAAAGACATAAAATAAAGGGTCTAATGTTCACCTAAGGCTGTTAAAAAGGTCAACTTTTTCTCACACCTGTTTCTCGCACCTTTGTGCTGCTGGTGCAGAATAGAGCAGGTACCACAGCGTAGTTTACCTTTTTGTGTCAAATGTTATTGAAGTTATTCACTGTCATTTTTCTTCAGTAAAGATTTTTATAGCTGTTTATGAAAGCTTGTCTGAGCTACTGCAACAGTTTTTTTCCCCAAAATTCAATAGGAAGAGATAAATTAAAATTTCAAAGAAAATATTTTAAATGGTGCACATATAAATCAATTTTGTTCTTTAAGAGAGTGATATCTTGAATTTTCTCAGCTCTAGATGTATTTCCTTATCCAATATCCTCCCGTGTAAACTTGTACTCTTTTAATGTTCTTATGGTTAGATCCCCAAGGCTCTTCACTGACAAATCTGAAATGTGAAAATCATGTAAGGACTTCAAAACAGATTAATACTTGTGATAAGAAGTGAGTTACATGAATACCCATTTGAAGACTATAAGTTTTAAGGGTCTTGTTTATTTGAATACATGGTCAAGCCATAGCCAGTTTCCAGATGTCCACCCAGCTGCTCCCACTCTTTTTCCTCAATGGGATACGAGGAGAAAATAAAGGAGAAACTCAGATATTGAAGTAGAGACAGGGAGATCTCTTCCCAGTTACAGTCATGGGCAAAACAAGCTTGACTGGAAGAATCTTATTTTAATGCATTGCCAATTAAAATCAGATTTGGACAGTGTGTGCACGGAGAAGACAAATACTGAAACAATACACTGTTCCTAAATCCCTCGTCTTCCCAAGCTCCACTGCATGCCAACATTTCTGACTCCTCTACCTCCTCCCGATGAGCAGTGCAAGGGCTGCTGACAGTCCATAGCAGCTCCTCTCTGCTATTTCTTCCTTCTCACCTTTTCCCTGCTCC
>JANRMJ010000001.1:70564850-70599602 GCA_025584955.1 Alethe diademata
CTTTTCTTTTCTTTTCTTTTCTTTTCTTTTCTTTTCTTTTCTTTTCTTTTCTCTTCCCTCTCTTTTCTTCTCTTTCTTCTTCCCTTTCTTCTTCCCTTTCTTCTTCCTTTCCCTTCCCTGAAACTTTCCTGAAACTTCCCTTCCCTGAAACTTCCTTTCCCTGAAACTTCCCTTCCCTCAAACTTCCCTGAAACTTCCCTTCCCTGAAACTTTCCTTCCCTGAAAATTCCCTGAAACTTCTCTGAAACTTCCCTTCCCTTTTCTCCTTTTTTTCTTTTTTAGAAAGAAAGCTTGTAGAAGTAAATGATCCCTGGGCTCCAGAATGCTCAAGTCTTAGGTACCAATTCCAATATGGAAACCTGAATCATGTTAACATAGAGATAGATGTCTCAGCATGGATTTCACGGGAGCCAGCTGGTATCTGCACATTCTCTAAGTAATCATTTTTCAGCTGTCTTTAGCTGGTTAATACAGAAGGTCTGGAGATTTATCAGGATGTCACCTCTCATGCCTCACTAGACAGCATGGGGATGTGTCTTCCCTGTGGGATACATGGCCCAGGAGTTGTCTATTATTTTAATTTATTCCCAAGAATGCACCTTGGCTCATCTTTCTTCAAATATCAAGGGAAATTTTTCCTTTCCTTTTTTTTTTTTAACAGTGTATTGGTTAGAGACTTGGCCAGGGAGTAGGTGATCTAGGTTTAATTTCCTGCTTGCACAAGGAACTTCAAACACATTCTGTTATTTCCCAGGAAAGACACTTACCTTACAGATGGTTCAGCCCTTCTGAGACTGTGTAACTAGGCAGAAGAGAATGCAAAAAATTAATTAGGCCAGAGAGAGGAAAAAAATGTTCATGGTGCTTTAGAGGACTCACTTGGGAATGCAAAATGAATCTATGGGATGAAAACTTGCATGAAACTTTCTACTGTATGGAGGAACCATAATATATACAATCGGAAATGAAAAACTGCTCAAGACTTGAGATGGTAAAAAATTTAAGAAATTTTTTCTGTGCTATTCTAAACTCTCCTATCCATGTGCTCTCCCAACTGTATTCCAATAAAGCACAGAGTTTTCATAGGTAATAATGCCTACAGGAAAAAAGTTTGCTCTGACTTTTGCATTATCAGTGGCAAATTTACATTTCTGGATGTATGGAATGATGTCCACTTACCATTATGATTCTGAAGAAAATTACCCACTCAAAAGTGGTCAAAAAACTTAGAAAGATTTTATAAAGATGAAAATAGTAGAATTGAAAAAAAAGCATATTTAGTGTACTTATACTGCCATGAGTTTCAAGTCATTTCTCTTCCTTTTTCTATCCAGATTACAAACTAATTTTTCAACATGGTCAGAGTCTCAGTAATGTTCTAAGCTTCTGCAGGAGAGAGTCCTGCATTAGAGGAATGTTAGCTTTTATATCCATTTTTTTTCTTGGATTAAATGCCTTTAAATTCCAGTTTTCTACGTAGATTATTGATTCCTGAGGTGGCACCGATGCTGTTACTCCCACATTATTACCTACCCTTCGCTCTTTGAATATTAGACCAAATGCTCTCTTCTGCTTGGCTGTTTTTGACAAACTAACAGCTAATGCTGAGAACCAAGAGCTTTTCATACCTTCTCCCTCCAAGTGAAATGGCATGCAAATGACTGAATGAAGCTCTTCCACGCAAATAAATTTTTTCCTTTTTTTTTTTTTTTTATTTTTTACAAATGCTTAATTTTTTCCATCTTGTTTATACAAATCACAGTATGAAAGGAATACATGCAGGTCATTACTAGCTATAGTTTGTGATTGGAAAGGATATTAAGTGGTTTGGCTGCATATGGTGCTTGGTTTCCAGTATATCTTTTCGGTATATAACAGCAGTGAATTTGTCTTCTGGAACTGGAAGGGATAAAAAAAAAAAGCATATGAACAGTTTTTCCTTTGTTGCTAATGATTTGAAACTCAACTGTCACGGTCACTGTGACCAAGACAGCCAGTCTAGACAGACCCCTTTGCCTATATGTCTCTCTCTCTGCTTACAAATAGCAAATATAGGAGGGCATCTTTCCTAGTTGACTCCCTTAACCAACCTGCACCAAGAAGTTATCTCCAACATGCTTCAGAGATTTCCTGCACCTGTTTGTGTTCCCTGTATGAGAATTTCTGGGAATATTGTATATTGTCCTGGAAGTTAAAATTACCCCTAAGGACAAGGGCAGCTGATATAGAGATATATCTTAGTTCCTTGTAGAATGATTCATCAGTGTCGCAGTCCTGGCTGGGTGGATGTTAGTTGGCTCCTACACATCTGCTTTATTTGCTTTTTCCTCCCTCCTCACCCAGTTGATCTCAACTGTGTAATCACCAGCTGAAAGCAGCATACAATCCCTCACATACAGCACCACCCCTCAGCATTGCCTACCCCGTCTATCCCTCTTGAAGACCCTATAACCATCCTCCATGGTACCCTAATCAAGCACTCATCCCAAAAGGTTATGCTTATGCCTATAATGCCCCAGCTCTTTGACAGGGCCAAAGCTTTGAGCTCCTCTTGTTTATTCCTCATGCTGTGCATTAACATAGAAATATTTCAAATGTGCTTCAGTGCACTCAGCAGAACAGTGTGCAGCAGGCTCACAGACCTTGCTGGCACAACATGCCTCAAACATTACCATGACATCCCATGGTTTAACTCCAGCAAGCCAGATTTTATCCCTTTCCCCATTCAACACTAGCTTAAGCTCCTTTTTTGACCCCAGTTTGTGTGAGGATACTTTTTCTCCTCTAAAAAAGGTGCAGCCCATCTGTTGCATATAGAACTGGTGTTGTTTACACTGACCCTTGATCAAAAACCCCTAAATTTTGCCAATGACGCCAATAATGGAGCCAGGTATAGATTAGCTGTGTCTACCTCTTTTTTCCCTTATCATTTCCTGTAGCTACAATGATAGAGGAGAATACTCCTTGTATTCCTGACCCCTTAATAGGTTATCCCAAGGCCCTGACATCTCTCTTGATTGTCCTTAGACTTCTTATTGGAACTCCCTGAAAAATCGATAATGGATCAGCTGAAGGTCATACCAGGATAGGAACTTTTCTCATCTCTTATTTAGCCTAGGCCCCAGAGAGGTAGCAGATTTGTCTTAGAAGTGGGTCTAATTGGCTTGTTAGGCCTCCCATGCCCCTCCTTGACAACGACCCATCTTTTTTAATGTATGAAAGTGGTTTTGATGTGGGCTATAAGGCTGACTTAACCCCAGTGACACTTCCAATCCAGAAGAACCACCATTTTTGTAGTTGTTTGGCTCCACTTGCAGAGCCATGTACCTGTTATGCAAGGACACCTGGAAGGGCAGGACAGTCATGGAGGAGATGTGACTGCTGAGCCAAGCAGGAACATGTCACCATTCCCCTCCTCCATTAAGGCACCATGTTCTGTCACATAGCGAGGATAGGGAATCCTCACATCCTGTCTACGTGATAAGTTTGTTCCAGAGAAGGTAGGGTGTGATTCCAGTAACCTATCACATTTCAGACTCCCTGATGCTCCTGAACTTACCTCCTCCTGGAGCTCTGTCACTACCCAGAGGAGTTCCTGTACCTGGGCACACTTCCCACAAGGGTGCTTATGGCTGCTGGCCGGTCCTGGTGTAAGAGCAGGGCTCACCCCGCAGTTGGCATCGAGATGTCTGCAGAACTGCATCAGTTGTGGTGGGTGCCAAGCTTAAAGTGCCTGTGGCTTTTGCCAGGTGGTTACCATTGCTCCCTGGTCAATCTGACACCTTCAGCATCCTTCCTGCACACCCCTCTGTCCTGTCACCCACATCCTGCCCTGGCCACCACTGCTCCATAGGGGCTTGTTTTATATTTGGGGTGCATGGCTCCCCATCATTGCTCCTGGTCCTGCCCATATCTTGTCAGCTGCCACAATGTGAGCTGCAGGCTCCTGGCATCTGTCCACTCCCCCAAGGTTTTCCTGATTCAGGAAACCCCCAGTGCATTGTGCTAGAGTGTTCTGCTGTCATCTGTGCTGGTACCAAGGCAGTTTGCCTCAGTGACTGAGACATGCATACTACAAAATAAAGATTTATTCAAAGCCAGATGGCATTTTTTTCTGAGGGAAAACTTAGCAGAATATAACCCCTAACTTTGGTAATGACTTTGGCAAAATTATAACTGCTCCACTGAAAAATTTCTAACCTTTGTTATTAATAGCTAGACTATACATTGTAGATCATTAATTTTTATTTTGTCTTTTTAAATTTATTTCTGTAATCAGAAAATACAATAGCTGTAGCCCTGGATTGCAGAATGTCAGGTGTACATCAGCAAATACAATTCAGGTAGACATTTTGCCATCTGAATAGAGGTGACTTGAGTACAATCTAATACAGTTTACACAGAAATGACAAAGGATAAAAAAATTCCTAACAAACATGCTTGTGGTCAGCTTCTGTGTGATTAAAGAAGGTACAGCGGTAGCACAAGATTGCAAATGTAGCTGCTGAAATTGTGTAAGGAAAGGCAGCCTACTTGCTGCTCTTTCCTTAGGATGGCTGAAATATATGGGTGGCTCAGAGGGTTTAACAGTTCTTCCCTAAAGAAAGTGGAAATGCCATTCTTGCCACCTCCTTCAGCCTTAGCTTAGAACAATGAGTCCGTCTTCCTCTTTTGGTCTGACATCTGCCAGAATCTTAACTGAGCTGTTCACTTGGCTTGTCTGATGGAGAACTGCTCTGTGTTGCCAGGTGGCTTATTTGTTATTTCAGCAAATGAAAGAGGTCAATACAAGGCAGGGAATAACAATGTGATCTGTGATCAGGCAGAGAGCAAAGGCAATGACTACAACACTTCTAGAATGAAAAATCATTTTAGCCCAATTTTTAAAGGGGTTCTAAAATTCTAAAGAGCATTTTCAGTTTCCTGTTGCAACAATAGGAGAATATTTTTCAAAAAAACATAATGTTCCTTCAGAAAAACTCCAAAAACTAATGCAGAAAAAAAAATCCAACCAACCAAAAAACCCCAAACCAACAAAACTGAACCAAACCGAACAACCAACCAAAAAAACTCCCAAAGACGCAAAAGATCCCAAACAAGCAGCCAAACCCTCTAAAATGTAGTTTGCTTTAGTTATAAATCCAGCTATGCCCAAGCATTTCAGAAGAAACAGAAGTGCAAGAGAATGTGATATTTTAAAGTTTGTAATCTTCTATGTTGTGAAGACTTATGATTTCACGGAGTACTGAACAATCACAATACTGTGTACAAGGAGCAAGGATATTATTAGTGCCTAAAATTTTGTTGTCGCTTACATCCTTGTTCTTTCCCATCTTTTTATAATCTTTCTGTAACTGAAAAATCACAGTACACATGATCTTTTCTTTCACACAATGGGAAGGGAAAACCTGAGTAACAAGACAGAGCTACTTTTCCCTCTGCATTTCTATACAAAAGCTCTGTGACATCCTCATAGACATTTCTAGTTTTTTCATACCTGTTATTTGTTTGTGAAAGACAGTTCAACTTCTTTTTTGTTTTTTGGCAGTGACTTCAGGCAGTTTTGGTTATATTAGCACTGACAAAGATAATTTAAAATATTCCTCTAAATATTCTCTGGTGTGCTGCAATTCAAGGAAAACAAACACATGAATCTTATGGGACACTCACTTTCAAATCTCATAGTTTATTTTTAAATACCATAAAGGAAATAAAAATAAAACATGCAAAATTTTCAAGAGAATAAATACTTTTGGTAAATTTTGAAAGTGCTTTTTTATAAAACTCATCTTCACAATGCTAGAGGCAATTTCCATTTGTTTTATTTCTATAGCTCTGTAACAGTACTGCTGTGTAATGAATGCCATGACTGGAAAGCAAAAATTGGCGACTCTTCCTACTGTGAGTACCCCAGAGGTTATGCAAAGTAAGAAATCTTGCTACAGACAGAGTCGATAAAACCAGCCCATATGCACTCCATCCTATTTAGACAAAATAGTTGTCTTTTTTTTTTTTTATTTTCAATGTCTCTAGTTGAAACATTTTGCTTATAAGCAATGAGTATTTTGTAGACTTCATTCTGAAAACATTCTTTGTCCCACAGCAATCACTGATGATTGTTATGTGGCAGTTGAAGCAAATATGCACCTGAAATAGTTAGAGTTGTTTTTAAGATACCAAGAGAAAAATATGTTAACCTTTTATTTCCATGACAGTCAGGCAATGCAATGTAGTTTAGATTTGTTTTTATCTTCTTGATTATTTCAATAGATTTCCTCTGAATGTTGAAATCCATCTACAGTTCAGTTTTCATCTACATAATAATTTTGAAATAATTTAATGTGAAATGGGAATATGAGCATCTTCATAACCAGTTGAAAACCAAACAGTGCTCTCTTACATTTTGATCTCAAGTCTCAAACGAGGCATTCAGATCCCAGCCTGAGAAATGTTAACTTTTGAAATGAAGGTGATTGGCAGTTTTTAGTGCATAGTGGAAATAAGCCCCAGGTTTTAATCAAGGTATTGAAAAGGACAGGTGCTGACCTACACTACAGAAGGAAGATTGAAAAGAAATATGTGTAAGTGAAATGTGACAATTTTTATAAAGCACAGCAAGCAAAATGTTAATCATTACAGTGTAACAAGCAAGATGCAGACTTCTTGAGGACACTACAGTGACAACTGTTGATTTTTTATTATTTGAAATTTTCAGTAATGACCTGGAAGAGCAAATAAGTGACATTTTTAGCTAGTACTTTGTCAAGTGACAGAGATACTGATAAGAGTAGGGGAGTATTGTGAAGATATGTTGTGAACAAGCAAGAAAATAACAAAGAGATCCAATTGGGAAAATTTTCCCCGTAGGTAAAGAAGTAGATGACTCTAGATGACTTCAGAAATAATGCAGTTCAAGGTAGCAATAGACACTTTGTAAAGCAGGTTTCACTAAATGAAAAGAAATTGGAAGTTTTTATTTTTTGTCATGTGCATGAAAACATGGTAATAAGTCTATTTATGTGGCTTCGATATGAATGTACATAAAATATACTACTTGGTTGTTGATATTTTTCTTTACAAGACAGGTGTTGACAGATAAGCATCTAAATGGAATTGTGGCAGATTATATAGTAAGGAAGGGGCTGGGATTATGTGTTGCTTGGCTGACCAATGCCTAAGGGCAGGAAAGAGCATAACAATAGATGCGTAGGAAAAATGAAAAGAAAATTAGAACAACATCCTATAAAACATGAAAACCAAGAGAAATGGCTATAGACAGCAAAGCACTGGCTCAATGAGAAACACATTTTTCTGAATCTGGAAGAAGTTTTACAGCAACATATTTTCTTAAGAGTAGTGGTGGACTCCCCGATAAACCCAAAATATGTCATTAAAAAACCCCACAGCTGCATTAGAGTCACTGAATACATTATTTTTATTTATATTATTTTGAATCTCTGATTTTTATGATTTACATTTGTTTCTATAAGAGACTGTACCATTTTCTTCACTTACAAATTTAGTTAGCATGATGTATGAATAAGAACAGGTAAATGAAAAGCATAGAACATCTTGAAGAAAAAAAATCATTATTTTAAAACAGAAACCTCTGCTAGTCAGATCCTGATCACCATAATTCATGATCAGATGATCATAATTCAAAAGCTTCAGACATTTTCAAAGGGTCAACAAGAATACATTTCTTTAGAGCTAAAGGGGTTGTTCACTGTGTTGTTTGTCGGATATTTGTATAAAGTATTTTAATACTATTCACCCTGAAGGTTACTGGGGAAGAAAATGGGATTCCATGACTAAAACGAAAATGTAGTGATAAAGCATGTTGAGGCTAATCCTCAAACCCTTATTATCTTAGGTCTCTAATTATCTCTTTGTACACTAGAATTGTACAGAGTGCATTTCTTGATGCCATTAATACAGCTAATGTGATACAACTTCTTCTGGAATGGAGACAATTTCTTTGGTTTACAGTTTCTTCAAGACTAGTAATTATTTTCCCCTGGGAAACAATTATAGTTCTAGGAAAAAAACATAAGAGTGATTGATGGTCCTGTAACAACATTCTGAAGACATAGGGCATCCAGTGTTTTGCAAGATTCACCCAAACTACCAGGTCCATTGCATTTCCTGGAAGGACGCAGAAAATAGTAATGAGTATGTACAGAATGACAGAATACTTCACTGTGAGTCTACACACAAAACAGGCTGTGTGCTTTAATGTACCACCAATGAGGAAAAGTTTTTTTGCATGGTCAGTAAAGACAGGAAGCTGCATCCATTGAGGCATAGAGATGTGTCATGACAGAGAAGAGGTGAAAAGTCCCAAAATACAACTTTGGTATATAATGAGAAAATTAAATAGCCTTATACAGGGAAGGAGAAGTTTGACTGATTTGGACAGAACTTCCCAGAATGCTTCTTTAACTGTGTAAACCCAGTGATCCTCGGCCACAAGTCCTTGTCCCCAATCTGTCCTATGTGTTTTGCATAGCTACAGGAAAAGAAGAAAGGAACTGATCAAGCTGAGAAACAATCTTCCTTTTTTAACTTGTTCTTTCTGATGACAAGTAGGATAACTTTTTTCCCCCCAGTAAACAGTAAATTAACTGAAAAAAGAAAGTCACGAAGGACTACAAAAATACACACTTAAAGCAAACCTCAGGTCTCAGAAAAAAAGAAAGTTGATTTTTTTCTTTTTGAGATTTTTGTAAGTTTCACTTTAAAATGCAGGTGTATGGGTGTGTTTAGAGTTGATATCCTTCAAGTAAATTACTTTAAAAGCTTCTGTAAAATGGAAAAAAGAGTTATCAAAGTTAGCAAACAAAGTATTTCATTACAAAGTTAACAAATGTTTTGGCTAATTAAAAAATATTTCTTACTTTTCTTCACTGAAGAAAAAAATCTGAACAAAACCAAAATCACTTCTCAATTTTTCCCTTTTGTTTTTTTTTTTCCCCTTAAAATCTTAAGAACTGTGGTAGGTGTCTTTCAGTTGAACTGTAGCACCTGCACAGAGAACATTCTAAAAATACTGTTCCCTTCTAAAGATGTCAAGAAATTTAATATTCACTGATCTAAGAGACAATCAGTAATACTTTGAATTTCTCAGGATTAGAGTGATTTGCTGATTCTTTGTTTAAGCAGTGCTTCTTATTCAATTCACGTGTTCTACAAATAAAGGGAAGATATTGACTGGATCAAATCTGTTCATAGTATTTCTTAATATAAAATTTGGTTAATCTTCAAGTGTAGATTTTACCTACAAAAATACTGTTTTTTGATTAAAAAAAAAAAGAAACAGAAATATGAAAAATGTCTTTCTACAATGGTATGACTGAAAACACTTGGCATGTAATGCCTTGAAATTTTGCCACTTAAAGAATTGTATGATTTCAGTTCTTTGCTTGTGCCCTTGCTCCTAAGAAAATGTTCTTTGAGGAACAAAAATACTTTGAAATATGTAATCATCGTTATATGAATTGTATGTATTTGTCATGGACATGGTGAAGTGTCATGGACACTAGTAAAGTTTATTGAAAGAATTCAATGCATGCTCCTAGGCCTTGGGACTTGGTATGAAGCCAGGTCTTTCTTGGAAGCCTTGAAACTGTCTGAATGCACTTTTCAGATAGGTTTTGAAGTGTTAAGCCTCTGAAAAGTTCTTTTTATGCTGATAGTACTTCTCACGAGTTGTTGAGAAAATATTTAGAGTTCCACAACTTTTGTTGTAGTTTTGGAAAGAAAAAGGATTTCTTTGGATTTCAGAGACAAAAATAACGCGAGGCTGTCAACAGAGTACTTGAATTAAAACCTTTTTTTAAGAAGTCAGGAGTGATGAGTGCTTGGTTCCTAGACTGATATTTCTGACTTAGGAACATGCTTGGAATGTAAGGAGCTGGATGTACTTTAGTTCTTTACTCATCCAAGACAGTCCTAGGTAGCTAAAATGAACTACATGAGAAAAGTTAATTTCCTCCAGAAAAGGGTTCAGACACTCTGTTTTTTTCAGATCAAGCCCTGTATACTTCAGCTCAAATAAATATAGTTTACATTTATGCATTACCTTTAAAATAAAAAATTACTAAATTTCCATCTAGAAAAGATTTAAACTGGCATTGATCTGCTATAATTTTCTCAATATATAATTGCAAAATAGCTCTATTATTCTACCAGCCTGAAGAGCTTCATGCTAAAATTATATACATATATATATATATAACTAAATATATATATATTCATTTTATCTAAAGATCATTTTAATCAATAAATTTTGCAAGACACTGATGGATAGCTAAATATAACCCATCATCTGGGAACTTTGCCAGGATTCATAGTTCACAGCCTATCATGGTTTTATATTAAACCTAGGTATTTCTTCTGCAATTTTTAGTTCTGTCAAGTTACACATTCAAGGCAGATTGTGACTGTGACAGTGTCAGTGCTGAAAACATCCCATTTTGAGTGCACACCCTAAAAAGCCTTTTGACTCATGTGAGTAGAAAAAGAGATTTATTGGGGTAGTGAAATAACAGTAAACATTGAAGTTTACTGTAGTTTTCACAGATTTTTGCTTTCTCATGACTGCCTGAAGTAAGCAAGCATGTTATTTGGAAAAGATCAGAAAATAATCCTGCCGTAATTTATAGGCAGAAAGTTGGGGACTTTTTTGTCAGTAAAGACTGTGAAGTAGTAAGATGACTGCTTCAGAGGTATCAGAAAAATGTCATACTATCATAATAACTCGTGGAATATTTGTTTGTCTCAGCAAGGCTGTAGGTGTCTTCTTTCTTAAAGAGTAACTCATAGCTCTCCACATCTCAATATTTCCTGTTGAGAAAGCAATTAAAATTCAGTTGAAATGTCCAGTTTTCATCTCAAAGGTTAGTGATGCCTTGAGCCACAGAATAGCTATATATTCAGAGAGAAATTCATTATTATATAGCTGAAAGGGAAATGCTATATTGTTTCTTAACGATTGTCAAGGCATTAATGAAGCTGTTGTTTTAAATATAGATAATTGTTCAATATGAATGATAATATCAATGTTGGAAGATACCATTCTGTCTTTTAGTGAAAGTAGTGAAATCAAGACTTTTTTTCAGTTTTATGGTCAATTTAATTCTTAGTTCCAAATTTTAAAATGTACTTTACAAAGGAGTTGCCATTTTGTATAGAATATTGCTTAATAATAGTTCTCAAATGTTTTTCCATGTAAGAGAGGAATGTCAGAAGATATTTCATCCCCTCAAATTTAAATTTATGTAATTGCATGGAAAGTTCAAATGTGCATTGAAAATATATCTATATATGAAAGAAATATTGTGTTTCCCTTAAAAACTTCAAGTTTTTTCCCACTATAATCATGGTTTTTCATGTTTCACCTGGAAGGGTACTCACTCAATGTGTGTGATACTAGGCCTAATGTCATCAAAGACTTTTAAGATAAACATTTAGAACTGTAGAACTTTTATTACCTTTGGATGAAAGAGAATCTCTTTTAAAGAGAATTCTAACACAGCACTGAGCTAAAGCAAGGCCAAAATAAGATCAGAATATTGTCTCTATTGCTTGAGGATTTCTGAAACCAACCAAAAAAATCTTGCTCCCAAACATTTTATGTCTTGCTTTGGAGGGGAGTGGTGGTGGTGTTTGTGTGAAATGTGTATAATCTCAAATAGAGTATAATCCATGTTGGCACCAGCAAGAGAAGGGGAGCCAGGAGTCCATTGTAGTGCTGCAGTGGTGTCACCAGCAGGGGTCTGTCCCACCCTGCCCTGCCTGAGCAAGACAGAAAGCTCCATAGGGACAAGATAGGATATAGGTCAAGACAAGAAAACTGAGTCAGCAAGTTGAGATTAGATCTGCAAACAGCAACCAAGGTTAACCACTGTGCAGCAATCAGCTGGCAAATCCAGAGTAATGAGGTCCTCAATCTGCAGGACAGGGTCTGGATCACCAAGGTAGTCAGGCACAAGACCGACTGTGATGCACATAGGGAGCAAGGGTGGGAGCCTTAGCTTAAAAACAATTTCTGAAAGAAAGCAGGATAGCTTCACTAAGTGCTCCAGCTTCATTAAGAGCAGCTTTATTCATGGTCATTGCCTGTGCCTTTTATGAATTGACCTTAATCTAAATCGTCAAGAATGGGGAGATGAGCTCAGATCTCTGACAGAATAAAAATGTTGACCCCGGGTCTTCCAAGAGTCTGAAACTGGAACTATTTTAAAAAGAGGCCTGATCAATAATCACAGAGTTTTGCAGGTGTTTAAGGCTTAGCTTCAGGAGCAAGATGGAAGGGGAGATCTTACCAAAGCAGAAATGGCTCTCACAGTTAAGGAAAAAGTTTCTTATTTGTTGCTCATGGAGAAAATAAAGACTTTAAATGCATGCCTTTGCACCCTACTTTTCGTGCTGCAGTGAGATAAGAATATATTAGTGAGTAATTCTCTAATAGTGTAACTGTTGTAAGTAGTGGTGTGAGCATTCAGGATTTTTTTTTTTTCCCTGGTTTTTAGTTTGATTTTTTTTTTTGGTTATTTTTGTTTTGAGGTTTTTTGCTTGCTTGTCTTATTGTTTGGGGTTTTTTGGTTGGTTTGTTCTGGGTTTTTTTTTTTTAAATTTCTTTTTCTTGTCAAGGAAGTAATGGAATTAAATTCAGGTTTAGTGCTTTCATTATAGCGCTGAGGTAATGCAGTTCTGAGTGCTAGAAGATTCGTGCTCTTTCATCTTTACAGTTCCTCTTCATTAATGTAAATAAACCGGACTGGAGTTTATTAAGAAATGGTTTACTGTAAGATACTACTTCAGTCCATGTTTGTTTCTTGCCCAAACTGAAGCTAGGCCTGCAGGAAAGAGCCCTGTATAAGAAAGAGATAATTCAGCAATTATCACCTTCTACTTAGCCCGTGACCAACCTATGCACTAAAACATCTTATTTGCATGTTTGGACCTTCCTGTTAGGCTGCTTTGATTTTTCATTATGTTTAAAATACCAATCTCAATGAAACTGATTTTATTCTGCCTGAGTGAAAAGCAGAGGAAGCACTGGTGGAAGGAAAGGCAGCTAGAGAGTATCAGAAGTCCCTTATTAAACTTGGTGACACTAATGTGTACTCTCCCATGAGTGCAATTAAAGCTAAAGTGAGATGGTGGCACACTATATACTTTAGCAACGAATTGGTTGATAGGCAAGAAATCATTTCAACAAAGTAATGAGAAAACTGTTCCTCTGAGATGTGCTGTGGAACGAACATGTATAATTTTTCCTCTGTCTCAGAAATCCTGCAATACTAATAGACCATAGAGGAAAAGAAAATCATTAAGTCACCAGGAATGAATCCTTGCCTATTTTGCAACATGATGAACAGAAAATAATCCTCTTTAACTATGTCATATTTGTTTTATTACACTGATAGTCTTATTAGTATGCTGAACAGTCTTAAATAATGTTATTTCATATTCAATTTATTGTGAAATTGTGAATTCTAGTTTTTTTTAGTCTAGTTATAAAATCAAACATAATTATGTTGGAAATAAAAATGGAACAGGCATTAATAATCCACTACAGGTACACTTTTTTTCCTGAAGAGTTTATGTGTAGGACAGCCCAAACTGGGTCATGTTTTTTATGCAGAAAAATCATTTATAAAAATAATATTAACAAATCATCCATTATATAGATATACCTCACTTCCCCCTCCCCTTGATTCCCTTTTTTAAACGTTTGTTTATAGATATTTTTTAAAGATCTATGTATGTATACATGCATAAATTTATACTAAAAATAAAATACACCGAATAATATAATGTAAATGAATATATTTTGATTTATGATCTCTGTGAGAAAAAATTCTTCCACAGCATTAAAAAACTGAGTCATATTAAAAAAAAGTGAAATTGTGCTTATTTTTCATATTTATATTGAAATTAGTTCAATTTTACGCAATATAATTACCTGATGAATGCTTCCTTCAGTCCATCCTTGTCAGAAAAGCTAAGGGACTCTAAGTGGGAGTATGCTTTTGGATTATTTCATGGCAACTTTGTGAAACAGAAGAATTCTTCTGGTAGACCTCAAGTTTTCATGACTCTTTCACTTCTAAACTTTTTAAGGAACATTCAGGTGTCACTAGGGAAAGCATTGGAGTTTATGCTGACTCTCTCTTCTCCCAGTCCTTTCCTTTCTTGGTCCAGGGAACTACACATTTTCAGTGTAAGCAAAATGTCATGCTGGAAGAAGCCTGACACTTTTCCATAGACCTGGTCAGCTTTCAGTGAAGCTGAATCACAGTGAGACAGCAACACACTTAAACTGAGGTTCCAGAAAGGTACTGTGTCTCATGTTCAGCATTAGCTATGCACTCATTTGCATACTTCTAATAGATGGTAGCATTAGGGACAGCCAAGTAAGGAGCTCTGCCAAGGTGAGTAGAACACTAGGCTGGTGTACGATATGCAGAGAGCATCACCATGTGAAGATCTGTTTGGAATTATACATGGAATAAACAAATTTGTTCCAGATATAAAGAAAGCAGAAAATTGGTTATGCTTAATGTTCCAGTGGCATTCAGGTGAGCTTTCCAGAGACTGCATGTGTGTATAAATATTTGTATCCTATTATTTCTGAAAGACAAGAGGATAGTTAGTCCCTTTTGTCGTTATGTTTTGCAAACAGAGAATTAAATGTTTGCACATTTCATAAGATAATTTGTTTTCAGAATCCAAATAATTTCAGGGGATTCTTCTCTGTGTAAAAGTTGTCAAAGTCT
Organism: Alethe diademata; assembly: GCA_025584955.1. Classification (NCBI taxonomy): domain Eukaryota; kingdom Metazoa; phylum Chordata; class Aves; order Passeriformes; family Muscicapidae; genus Alethe; species Alethe diademata. The sequence continues at coordinate 70,579,637 of JANRMJ010000001.1, forward strand.
CTGAAAATAGTGATAGAATTGGAAGAAAAAGGCAGACATTTCATTTAGTGGCTGCTGAGACTTTTTCCAAATGTTTAAATCCTGTCAATATCACGACCAAAAGCTTCCAGATTTCACAAGACAGCAATATTAGTTGTCAATGCACGTAGAAACTCCCTTTTGAAAATAAGGTTGCTTCCACAAGGAATTGCCATTAGTCCTTGCAATCAGGTTAAAAAACAAACAAACAAACCCTAACATTTCTGGTCACTGCTAACCATCTTTGTGAAACTCACAAGAAGAATCTCCAAGGTGCAGCCAGGGCTCCAGTGTCTGTGGCACTCAGGAGACCTTCAGTACTAGAATTGTCATAATGGCCTTGGCCTCAGAAGAGGTTAGTCAAAACATTTCCAAGTAATTTTGATTTCTCATTCAAAATTGGTAGTTTCAGCAATTTACCAGTATTAATGATGTATGAATCAGCAATGATTCTCAGAGAAAGTGAAGGGGAGTAACAAACAGGAAGAAAAGCTGAAAGGTGGCAGTAAGGAGAATTATCACTGGACAGCAGCAACTCATAGAAGTTCTGTAAGAGGTTTATTATATTCCTAGATTTTTTGGAATTTGAGCTTCAGATAAACCTATTTAATAATTCTGCTCCAAAGCGAGAAAAAGAAAACATTTGCACAGAGGGTTGTCCTACAACCTAGCACAGTATTTGCATATATTCTCCCATTCTAACTGGATAGAGGAAGGACTTGAACATCAAAATCCTTCTGCCAGGCCAGTGACATAATGTGCAAGTCAGTTGCTCTTTTCTTAAAGTGTACTTGTGTTTTGGAGGGAGGTGTGAAAGGACAGAGAGAAATCTTTTGCATACTTGCATCACTACAGAACAAACCTAACTGTTTGAACGTAAGAAATCTGTCATGAAATAGGAATGCTTTGTTGTTAGGCTCATCTGTCTTTTTTTCCCCCTATGATTTTGTTCTTTTTTTTTTTTAATGTATGGTATTATTCTTATCACTATTTTTATTAACTACACAATCTGTCTACTTTAAAACAGGTTTTATTCTCAGTTTGCAGCATTTTTCATCATCAGACAGCCTTTCTGTCCTTTTTCTACTTTTTCTATTTTGTCTCTTTTCCCCTCCTCTTATGTAGGAAGGAAACAATAAAGAAAATGCAAGTAGAAATATACTGGTGCATCCATGCGGGACTTTGTAAAATTAAATGCAACAAGCTTGTCATCTGCACAAGAAATAAAATCAATCAATTGCAATTAAAATACCAACCAGTTCAATATTGTAACTCAAATATTTATTCAAAATTAATGAGTGATTACAGTGTCTATTCCCCTGCATATGTCTAGCTTCTAAGTGTTACAGAATCCATTCCCTTTCTTTAAATGAAAAATGGATTATATAAATATGGTATTTCATTACTGAGATTCATTCTTTTGCAAAATAGTTTTATTTGTAAACTGTTTTTCTAACTACAGCTAGTTAAAAACACTATTAGAATAAAACATGTCTGAAGCCCAGGAACAAATAACAACGTACTGCTGGTAATAGGCGTGGAGGAAAAATCCAGTGTGACTTGCATTACATGAGATATGCAATTCTTTGGAATATATCAAGGGTTTTTATATGGATGGTATTGTTTCTTGCAATCATTCTAGTCAGAAAGGGAGTGCATTTATCAGCTGGCCAATTGACTGATCTAAAATAAAAATAGAAACAAAATACAATGCGGTACAAAATTCCTCTCCAGAGATATGGAGCCAATATCTCTGTTGCCTTTATTATCCTTTACATGTTAATGACCTGAGTAATAGCTAACAGCTAGGCTTGGAGAAATAGGTTTTGGATTTGCTTCTTTTTTTCCACAGTCTTTGTATCTTTTACGTGGTGACTTTTAGCTAGATGGGTAACTGAACCAGTTATACACAGGAGCATGAATGCAAGACAGGGTTAAGAACATATGGGATGTAGGCATCTCTGAGATTTCTTTATATTTTGTCTTAATGTAAAGATGAACCTTGCATAAAACTGATTTTTAACAGAAGAGGTTAAAAATATCTGAAAATCCAGATATTTCTCTCTGACACTTAATTTACTTGTTCTTATTTTGGACAGAGCATAGCCATTGTTCATTATTAAAATAAGCACTATTCCACTTATTTCAATATGAAAATGAATCCTTGTTAGATGAAATATCATGTGCTGTACCTTTTCAGATAATATTCTGCTTCAGTAGGACTTAAAATTCCCCTTGCACTTTATCAACTCAAGCTGTGATTCTGTGGATGGATGAAAGAATCAGCCAGCAAAGAGGGTGATATCAGCTCAGGTTACACAATGACATTATTTTTTTAGTAGGTCATAATGAAACAAAATGTTCTATTTGACTCAAAGTATTTTTCTCGTACGTTTTTTTTTCTTCCATGATAAGAAATAAGGTTTCTTGACATTTTGGACTGAGTTAAACTTAAATCTTACTCACCAATCTCTAAAACAAAATTTCCCCCATGATCTTGGGATTTGGTTTTTATTTTGTCTACATCTTAATGTCAAGTGGTTAAAGGGCAGAAGATATCTCCTAATTCTTTTGTCCTTGCTAAAGACCACAGAGACCTAGATTAAATACTTACTGAAAAAAACAAAACAAAACAAAACAAAACAAAAACCAAAAAAACCCAAACAAAAGAAACAAACAAAAAAAACCAAAGAAAAAAACAAAAAAAGGGAAAAGTTTTCATTTGTCTTTAGACTAAATTTAAAAGTATTTCCTGATAATCAGTCTAGTGCTCTCCTTCATATCCTGGTTTCTTATTTAGAATATAAGTTATTAGCTACAGGATGAGGACTGCAGAAAGAAAAAGCTTCTGAAATTTTATGACAGATACAAATTATTGTTTCTTTTCTTTTTTTTTTTTCTGTGCCAAATAAACAAAATAGCAAAACCACAACCCTTCTGGAGATGTATAATGATAAAGGCAGCAACCTATGCAACTGTCTCACTAGATATTTTCAACCAAATTCAATAAAAAATGAGTTATGTGAACTCATGTCTCTGCCTTACCCATTGAGATGCCAAAGTCTAGATGAATGAGTGCATGATTTGAGAGCCCATGTTTTAGGGATAAAAATAGCTCTTTCTGGTAAGTTTAGATAGATATCTAGGCAGAACGTGAACAAGCACATTAATGAAATAAAATCAAGTTTGACTATAAGAAGCTAGTTTCTGTCAGGAAAGGCTTTGTTTGTAGTGTAGTTGGCAGCTCCTTTGAAATAATGGGGCTACACTGACTGGCACTAATAAGCATGGCCAGAGGAATTTCAGATTAAAAAATAAATGAAGCAGAGCAAAGTAGGACAAAGGTGTTGCCAAGTGCCCTCCTTTCAAACACACAAAGATGTGTCAGTGTAAGAATACTCTCTTCAGATCTGCTCAGCAATACCAGGAACACCAGCTGCAGGTTTGATCAGAGATGGAGAAATTTGCCTCATTGAGATATTTGTGTCTTTATAAAATAATGACTGAGGCAGGTGACTAGCATCAGCTGAAGGTTTCTCAGACTCTCTTGATTTTTACCAGTTCCTAAATGGGTCACAAACATTTTCATAATGGAGGATGTAACAGTGAATGTCTCACAGATGAATTTATGTTGTCAAATGCTATTTTCAAAGACAGCCTGCTTGTTACTATAGTAGCAGATATAAAAAGTCTGTGGGGTTGTTTTTGTTTTGGGTTAAGGTTTATTCCCTTGTGTGTGTAGTTTTTTCTGCCTATACCCATTGCTTGACATAGATGGCATATTAACATTGGAAACAAGAAATCTTAAGACAGATATGAATCAACTGGGTTTTGCATAAGAATATTGGGGAATCTTACAGTTTCTGAACTGTTCCAAAGTTGCTGAGCATTTATCTGTGCATGTTTGCATGCAGGAGTCCTCTGCACTTGATGCGCTCAATGCTGTCCAGATTTAGACTGTACAGCAAAATTCAATGTGCTAACTGTTGGCACTTTATTTGTGGCTACCTTTTACTTCCAAATGCACAGCACTTCAGCTTCAGGGTAAGAAAAGTCATCTTCCTTCATTTCCTGCTGGAAAAAGTTCATGGATTCCAGGTAATGAAATAACTTCCCTGTAGACCTGGATCTTTCCTTAGTTAATTTCTGCAGCTAAGGGAAGCACAGCAAGGCCTTACCAATCATTTCTGTGCTTGAACTGGACATTCTCTCTCACAGAGAGGAAATAACAAAGGTTTCTTGTTAGTGCAAGTGAAATTAGCTGCCAGGAGAAGGCAGAATGAAGGACCCTGTGGACAGAAGTCTCCCTGAGACAGCTCTTTCTCCCTAGTATTCTTTCAAATTCCTTATGTTAGTTTGTAATGGTAAAAAAAAAAAAAAAGCCACGATTGTCAACATCAGGACATAATCACAACTATCCATTTTACACTGAACACCGAGGCAGCAAGTTCTACATGGCTTATACCAGAGACAAGGGATTTGTACAGCAGCAACTATGAGGATTGCTCATATAAGCTATTGTGTGGGTCTCCTTACTCCTCTGTGCATAATGGTCTTATAGCCAGGACCTCTACAAAGATCTAATTATGCTGGATTTACACAGAAAAAAAAAATAGTTTGGAAATTCTTAGAGTTTGTTGCTTATGATTGTCCATTTTTGCTCACATATAGGCCTTGGAGAACTAGTACCTCCTATACTCACCTGGCAAAGTGCAAAGATTTATGGACCATATACAGCCTCCAGCAAAGCAGGATATCTTGTTGTAACTAGGCCTCTACAGAACAATACTTAATTTATAAGAACGTGGAGCTCATTACAGCTAAACTCTCATATATTACTGTCTTTTTTGTTTGTTTGCTTTCCTCCTCAGAGGAGAGAAATATTGAATAGGGAGAAAAAGTGTACAAGAACATTTTGTTCCTGTAAAATTACTATTAATCTGAAATTATTTTCCATTTATTGTATTGCTCAGTGATCAGAGGAAGAATGTATTAATTTTTCATTGCGTTTGTTTTCATGGAAAATCTGGTGATAACTATTATGAGGATTATGGACAGAGTTATTTTTCCTTGTAACACATGCTTTCACAGGTCCAATTGGTTGTGTATTACCAAAACAAAGAAGCAGTAGAAGTGCTTTTTTTCTGAGCTCAGATAAGAATATAGGCAGATTTATGGGCTTTTCTTTTTCTTGGAGGCTGTTGTGATATCAAATTTCGTCAGTGTTCCCTTCAGTATGATAGCTATAAGAACTAACTTTTTCTTTCCTGCAAAAGAGAAAAGTTTTGAGACTTAGCATTGCCTTCCTTGTGTGTTTGTGTGTATCTGTCAAAGAGATAAAATTGTCACTCTCCATCGTGGCTTCCTCACATTGTCTTGTCTTTCCTTGTCTTTTCTTAATTTATCTGGAAGGTATGTAATCATGATATTGATGTTCCGTTTCCTTCATAAAAATTACAAGCAGTGTTGTTTCATCTGCATTTTGAATAGCTCTCTTCTTTTTCAGGGTGAGTTACTAAAACTTGAGAATTTCAGTCTGCACATTTTGATTTTTTAAATTCCAATTCCACGTGAAAGAAGGATTCCTGTTTTCTTACTGTTTTGTAATAGAGTGGGGTTTGTTTTGCATTGATTTCTTACTTTGAAAACTTTTACAAAGCAAGACTTTCTATGCTAGTAGGTCCTACTGGATAATTTGAATTTCTGAATGCTAGTTTATCATGGCTCTTATGCTGTATCAGCAAAACATAAATGCAGTTTCAAACCAGACCAAACAGTACTGCAAACAAATATCTCATGCCCTATCCAATGAATATTTCAGTGTTCAATATTGCCTATTGGTTGTATATAGTTAAGTAAAATGTAAAAAATCATCCTAATATTCCAAGGGTATGTAGCCATAAAAGTGACTAAAGAATTGCTAGAATTTAATGCTGTATGTAGAACCTACCTGCAGGAAAGCTTTACTTTATGGAGTCATTTAGACATTGACAGCCTAAGATTTAGGAAAAGCCATTCTTGAGTTTTGGAATATTTTCAAAGTAATACAATTATGCTCATATGCTTCTTGAGTTCCACACAAGTCAGTTAGTCTAGTTTTCTTGCTTCTGGATATCCAAGTTAAAAATGAATATGTATGAACTAGAAACAAGCATTTTAGGTTTTTATTTACAATGTTCAGGGGTTTTCTGACACTTAACAGATTAAAATGATTTGTAGCTCTCTACATATAAAGTGTACTGTTTACTTGAGGTTTTCTATACAATTTTTATTTGTACTGTAATGTAATTACAAGTATAAAAAGGCAAAATTGTTTATATTAATAGTAGAACAGCAGCACTCATTTCTTTCTTAGATCATGTTGATGTCTCAGATTTTTAGGAGGTACTATATATATGCTCTACAAATTTCTTTATGCATTTCTCAACATATTTTCTTTTTATGGACATTTTAGGCTAAGGATAAATTCACTTAATAGCTCTGTGTGCCTTCATTTTAAAAATATTGACTATTTGTCTCCTGAATAATTGTTGTATTGCTGATTACTTACAAAAAAGCATTTACAGCTCTGCACAGTGAATAGATTGGTAATAAAAAACTATATGCTAAATAATTTATTTTTTATATCTCCCAATCTAGGAGAAATGATCTTGCTTTAAAAACAAACAAGAAATACATATAGCAGAGCGCTATAAAATCAGTATCAAATTTTCTTTTCTAGAATAAGTCTTTACAAATATACCTACAGTGACATGCTTACAGCTCAGTAAATTGATCATTCAGGACACTTGCTGTACCACAAGTGACAATAAAAGATAACTCCACACAATCAACCATGTGCATTGAACCAATACTTACAACAGGAAAATGAGAAATATTGCTCATGTAAGTTGACGACATTATAAATCCTTTTGTAATCATATAAAATATTTTCTGAGAAACTTGCATAATAACCTTAACAAGGTGTTTCCCATCTATGAGCTAAACTTCAGAAAAGACCCTTATTGGAGTGCTATGACTACAGATAGCAATGTATTTTCTCTATCTTCTGGGTCTTATGACTTAAAATCTTTTATATTTGTTTAATTAGCAGTGATGGAAAGCTATAGTCACATATCTCAGGTGGGGCCCTGAGTGAATTTGAAGGCAAAGTTTTAAAGGGGGGAAGTGTGAATGGGAAAATTAGGAAATTTCTTTTTGTTAAACATCTTGACTTGCCAGTTAAGGAAAAATGTAAGCAGGTGGAATGCTGTTCTGAACAGATCAAGAGTATTATGTGAACTGAACCAAGTCACAATGTTGTTCATGCATCTGGAGAAAACTCTTTTGGATATTTTTGATAGATATATTACTTGGAATATATATTACTATATGTTATATTATATTATATTATATTAATATATTATAATATATATTACTACTCATTATCATATTATAGCCAGCAAAAAGTGAATGACAGCACAACCATTGATGTTGAATATGCTGGATAAATGTTTTTGAAATTGCTTCACAGGACCTACTGCTGATGTCTTCTGCTTTCATTCATCATCCTGTTGCCTTTATCAACCTAGATAAGGGGGATCAGGTTCTCATCAAATTACATAAAGTTCTCCTAACAGTAACAAGAGCAAACTGCAGTGTAAGTCTCTGAGACAATCTTACTGAGTGTAATACTGTTCCTGGAGTCTTGCTGAACATGTTTATCAATCTTTAGTCAAATAGTGTAGGCAAAGGTTTGGAAAGCAGGAGGCCATAATGAGGCAGAGCACAGCTCCATCTCTTCATATCCTGCTTTCAATAGTGGCCTTTGGAAGGATCATATATATATATATTTCTTTTCAGTTATCTTTCATATTCTAGTGAGGTCTCAGATGCTTTTAGATGTTTAACCTCTGTAGTCAAGAGTCCTATGTGACTTTTATTTCTGTTAGATGGTGTCTAGTCTGGTTTTGAGCCCATACTACCAGCTTCTACTACATGATCTGGGACTGAGTTCCACATCCTAACTATATACTGACTTCCCCTTGCTTTTGATTGTGTGCCTGTTATGTGTGCTGACTCCTAATACCTGTGTTTGGAAACACAGTGAGTACCCCATTCATATTCAATCTCTTTATTTATAATTTTGGATTCCTATCCAATTTCTCACTCAGTCCTGCATCTTTCAGGCTGAAGAAACCCCATGTATCCAGTTTTTCTTTATATGAACTATTAATAGCTTTTCTCATCATTGTTGACTGCTTGTCCTCTGAGAGGACTAACAACACACAAAATTTTCAAGATTTGACGTATGATGGATCTATGCAGGAGTAAAACGGTATTTTTTCTTCATTTTCCTAATTTTTTCCTAATGGTTTGTAAAGTGTATATTTTTATCTGTACTGAACTTAGGTTTTCTTGTCATTTGACTGTACAGCTCAAAGAACATTATCTTGCCTGATATTCCAGAAGCTCTGAGCACATTATTGCAGGTAGCGGACTGAGATTGGTTGGTTTTGGTTTTTTTTCTCCAGTGTGTTGCACTGTATCAATACTGAATTCTGGCTTCTTATTTTTGTCCACTTAGTACCATGAATGTCATTATTACAGATCTTTGCAATCAGCCTTTGCCTGCTCTATTGTGATTGGTGTTATATGCTAACAGCTTTTGCTATTTCCCTGATATTTCCATATCAGTTAGAAATTAATATTGAGAACATCTCATGTGATTCTACCAATGTTTTTCCTGTGTCATGGAAAATTATAATTGATTCTGTGACTCTGATCTTTCAACCTGTTTAATCGCTATGAAATCTTGTTATTCCTTGCCCATTTTGCTTCTTCAAGAATTATTGATGATAAATCACGTTTAAAAATCCTTGGAAATCCAAGTAGACTGTAGCAAGTGTATTTTCCTTATTTATTTACTAGCTTTTTCAAGGAACTTTGATGTCTTTCATGTGTCTTACAAAAAACATGTTGTCTGCCTCGCAGTGTATCATACCCATTCACTAAATTCTGTTTCTTATTAGAGTTTCTAACAATTTTCAGATAATGGTCAGTAGTTCCACAGAACTCCACAAAAAAGAAGCTTAACAGATGTCATCCTCCAGCCTGTTGATGCTTAAAAAGAATTAAGGGAGAGGATTTGCACCAAAGAAGTAGCTCATTGTTTCAGACTCAGATTTTTCTAGAACTGTCAGATGAATATGCAATAGGCATTTCTTAGTCCCTACTCTTCTATCAACTTTATGTTTCTTTCTTTTATATTTTATTCCATATTTTTTACTCCTTGTTATATTGTACATCTGCCAATGTTACAAGCTCTCAAAAAAACAAAACCCCAGCTGGGTTTCTAATATGTAACATTGAAATAGGGAAAAATTAAGCAATTGAAAATAGATGTATCCAAGCAAAAATAACTAAAATCACAATCATAATAAATACAACAAGTGTGAAGATGGAAATCAATAGGTTATGGTTTATGTCCCAGATATAGACTTAATTAATAAAGAAAAAAATCCTCTGGGAATTTAGATGCCCCTAAATTGAAACAGATACCAGTAAAAAAAACCTTTTTAAAACAATGGTAAATAAGCTTTCAAATCCCAGCTGTCACATCAACTTCACTCTGAAGGATCAAATGAGGGATCACACCTTCTGTATGCTGTTCCAGGAAAAATCATTTGATAACTCACAAAGAAGGGTCTGACATGCTGAAATGATGCTGGCTAAATCTTGGGTCCCTGAGCTGAACATATAACCTCTCTTGTCTAATTCCAATTTTACCACCTTTTTTCAACCTTCCCATATTTTCCTTCTTTCCTATTTATTTGTTTTTTGTTTAATTACATCTAATGCATTCAGTCAAAACTACTGCGAGTTGTGACCAGCAAAACAGCCACACATTCTGTCACAAGCAACCTGACACGAATACAGTTTTGCTTATGGCTGCTGAAGTGACAAAAGGCTAGTGGCTGCCTCTCAAAAGCAAAAGGTTATAAACAGCAGTGAACATCACAGACACAAATGGCATTTCGATTGTCTTTTTATTTTGTTTTCTGTACTTTTCTTGTATATTTTTCTTCAAAGTAACAGGTTTTTGGTTTTGTTTTGTTTTGTTTTTACCACAAATCCAGTTCATGTCACCTTACTTTTCCTTAAATAGGACAGCTGTTTTCATCTTTACCTCTAGTATATCACCAAACTTTTTCCCCTTGTGTGGACGATGCTATGCCCCCCGAGAAGGGCCCCTGGGAGATAGTCCCCTGAAGACAATGAAACCCTTCAGAGCAATGCCCCCCCTTTCCTTATCAAAACCTCTGTTATCTTTTAGGATTTCTATTGGTTTTTAAAGTAGTTAAGTGATTGGTTTTTTCTTACTTAGAATTTTAAAGTAATTGGATAGTTTTGTAACTTGTAGTTTTATTGGTTAGAAACACAATCCTCTGGAAAGTTATAAAAACCCTTTGTTATACTATGTAATCGAATTTTGCATGTGGAACTCCTTCAGAGATATAAACGATCTTTGGAACCTCTGCAGCAAAGTCCTGGAGTCTTTCAGCTGGCTTTGTAGCTGTACTGCTCAAGGACTTTTTGGAACTATCTGGACTTTTAGCAGTTGAGGCTAGAAAACCACACTAGCTTTAACAGTTATACCCTTGGCAATTTCTCAGTAACAGTGAGGGAAATAGATCAAAAGATATTGCCAAAATGAAAATTAAAATATTTTTTTTATTTGAAGAATTAATTATTTTTAGGATCTTTCACTGTCCCCTAAGAACCTAGCCTGCTGAGACCTGTAGTAAAATCTGTGAATCTTAACAGTCCATTGTTGAATGGTAACATTGTCTTTGCACCTTTGTTTGACATCCTGAGCTCAAGCATTTCATCAGTCTACAGGGTTCCTCACACCCTTATTTTTTCTGGACAGAAGTCCCACTTCATTGTCAAGAAACAAACATTTAGGGGCTCATTGCCTTCAGTAGCTGCTGCTGGTTTAAATTTGACCCTGTTACCCATTTAGAACAGAAGTTGTGGACACAGGAAGCAATATTCTATGAAAGAAATGTCCTTTGAAGAGGTCTAGGTTGGATATTGTAGGAAGGTTTCTCAGGGAATTCACAATCTAATTAGAGAAAGGCAAGGCAGAATCAAAAGCATAACAAACAGGTGGAGAGGAAGGATGAAAAAAAACAAAGCAAGAGCATATTTGTTTTACTTCTAGACTTATTGGACTTCTGAAATAAATGACAGCTTATGTGCTGGAGTGAGTGTAAGCAGCTGTTCTGTTAATTTTACTTCTTCCCATGTGTGCTAGTCCTAACAGTATTGCATTGGAAGCACAAGAGGTAGAGGCAGGAATGTCAGAGAAAATACTTCTTTTTTCCCAGTTCTTTTGTCCCCGTTAAAGAAGAACCATGAATTGCTTTACTGCTTCCTCCAGTGACAGAAAGAAAGATGGGATCGAAATGCAGAAGTACAATGAAGTATGTGCTATTGCTTAGTTACGTGTTCTTACTGTTCAATGTTTATAAATTAGAGGATTATGGAAACTTAAATACTTTACAGGAGTTTTTTTTCCTCTTTTATTGGGGTTTTTGGAGACATGTAAGGTTCTGTATCATGATAGTAATCTAGGATATCTCATTCATCCTCCTTCATTGTTAGTGAGGTGAGCCACTCAGAGGTGTGTAACTTTGACCAGGAAAATTTTGAGAGCTTGAAAAAGATAAAAAGTCATCTTAGCATGAATTAGAAACCTCCATTGAAATTAGCTTGTTCTGGTAAAGCAACTTCACTTTTAAAATTCTTTATTTTCTGAAAGAAAATACTTGCAGGGAAAATACTGAACTATTTTGTCTAAGTATTGTATTAAGTATTTTGTTTAAGTATGGTATTATTATTGTAATTGTATTAAGTATTTGTAAAAGTATTTAAGCATGTTTTCTGTATGATATATTTGCTAAGTGAAACCTCTCAGTATTGTGCAACATTAGAATAGATTAAACTAGACTAGACTAGGCTAGGGTTGGCTAGACTAGAAGCAATTGCTGAGTTAGAAGGAACCTGCAGTGATCCTCTAATCCAACTGCCTAAACTATTCAGGACTGATGAAAAGTCTAGGAAGCTCTTTCTACTGGTTGATCATCCTCTTGATAAAGAAATGCTTCTTAATGTCAAGGCTGGACTTACCCTTATGCAATTTTGAGCCATTCCCACCTGTCCTATCACTGGATACCAGGGAGAAGAAGTAAGCACCTCCCTCTCATCTTCCTCAGAAAGCTGTAGAGAGCAATGAAGTAGCCACTTAGCCTCTTTCTTTACAAATAGACCTGCAAAAAGTGCTCAGACAGTCCTCAGAGGACATCTGTTTCAGCTCTTTCACCAGGTCCATTTTCATCCTCTGGATGCATTCAAGTGCTTCAACAGCTTTTTTAAATTCTGAGGACCCAGAGCTGCACACAGTGCTCAGAATGAGGCTACATCCATACTAAATATCTCAGCTTTAAAAATTACAGTTTTTAAAACCTAATGCAATACTGGAAATGCTTCAGCTGGTGCCAGAAGCTCTGGTTCAAGTATGAAAGTGGAGCTGCTCCTAATATGTTAGCCTGATGCTGCCCTGACCTTTACCTGCTTGAAGGTGTTTATGTGTATCTGCACACTTTTCAGCTCACTAAGAAACAGCTGAGAATCTCTATGCCATCATGATATATTGTATCTTTCTGAACTTCCAAAAACAGCCCTTATTTCTGTATAGAACCTGGTACTGAGGAAATTTTCAGGGAAGAGACCAACATACTGTAATTAATACTACTGTTCCTGCTACTTACCCACTGTGTGCCCATTATAGACTTGGTTAATCCCTCTCAACTGCATAATTTCCCATATAAAGTGCATAAAATTGACTGCCCCACACAGTTAGTGGTTCAGAATGTCTTTGAGATAAGCTAATGAAAGGTGAAACTGAAGAAGAAAGGATTGGTTTTATTAGCAGTAATGTTGCAATTAGTTCATTGGCCTTCTTAAAAAAGAGCTTTAAATTGCTCTTGTCGTAGGAGTTGCACTTCCACACAGATACAAGTGAAGTGCAGCTATTCTAGTCTGCAAATGTGTGCATTACACCAAAGGAAGAGAGGAAACAAAATAAGTAGGACCTGGTTGTCATTTCAGGAAAATGCTCATTTTCTCAAACATTACATGATTACTAAAAATGTCACCTACTATAAATATTTTTTCTATTTTTTTTTTTCAAAGTTGTTTAGTAAAAGCTGCCTTCTGCAGTTCTTTATTCTGAACTAATTGTTTCAATGAAGGCAAATCATTAACTGAATTTTCATGTTATGGTTATGCTATACTTTTATTCTATACATATTTTGTATCTTTTTTAAAAGATAGACATTATACTCTTTTTTTCAAGCACCAAGTCAGACAGAATACGTAATGACTTAAATATTTTTCTTTATACTGCATCTTGGTAAAATTTCAATATGATGGAGATTATCATCCTATGTTCAGTTAATGACGGGATTCTGTGAGAAGAGCTTCTGTGCTATCAAAGCTCTCTGTAAATATTTCTGGTAGCTGTAAATCTAACTGGCAAAGATGAAGAAAAAAAAATCCACAAACAAAACCTGTGTATCTCCTGGGGCACTTCAACCTGATCTTCTACTGCTGCCTTCTGCTCAAACAGTATCATTGCATGAAAATATGTTGCAGACTTTTATACTTTGCTGGATTTTAATATGAGTTTAAAAATTTTCTTATTTGATTGTCAATATTTAAAGAAAATTCAGAGATCAATATATTTTTTAACCTGATTTGGCTGATAAGAAGCATACAGGGAACTATGAAGTAAATGAAATTTTCCATGACGAGTTATATAGAGTGGATTATTCAAAATAAAAATCAAAGTTTAAAAAAAAAAAAAAAGTCCTGAATTACTGGAAAATATCTCTAATGCTCTGTGATAGAAGGTCTTTCTTCAAGGTGCCTGATGATATTTGCTTTCTCTGTTAGCCACACAACATTAGCTTTCTATCTCCATCCTTGAGGCTGATTTTAGTTCCTTTTTCTTTTTTGGAAATCATCACCAGTTACAGCCCAGGTAGGTATATGCAAGCCTTTTTCAGTATACTGGTAAGAAATTTACAGTGCAATAATAACAAAATTCAGAGTGAACATCACACTGAACCCTTCCAGCCCTTCTGAATAGTTAGTAGGTGGCTGAGGTTCATACTTTTCCAAGGAGATTGATTTAGGTATTAAAGGTTAAAAGATTCTTATTCTATATAGAAATTTATTTGCAACTCTACAAAAAGGTTTCTGCAACTTTTTGATTGTCGAACTGTGATGAAGAAGGAAAGTCTGTAACATTGAAGGAGATTGTTAGTTAAAAGTCAAATATGTATCGGGAATAAACCCAGGTCACAGGAGAAGATGCTGATCAGCTTATTCTAAGTATCTCGTCCACTTCATCCTTCCAGTAGTCTTGGGCTATGGCTCATTGATTGTATCTCCTCTGGGTGCCTGCTAGTCTTACTCTCCAACCTGTGATGAATTGTCAGTGACTCTTTGCTAGCTGACATCAAGACCATGTCCAGATGATATCATAAAAAACTATTTTAACATGCTGGGTTTGAAAAATCAACCATCTCAATAGTGACTAATGAGAGCCCATCACTCTTCCTGGCTGAAGTGTCCTCTGTCAAACCTCCTACTTCATTAGCGTTCAAAGCACATTTACATGTACGTGCAACAATCTGTTGCTGCAATATATGTAATCAACTGCCCAATGAACTCTGTAAAGAAAATAAACTTTACCATAGTTAAGTCACAAAATAGAAATTTGTTTGCATTCTGCGATTTTGTCAAACCAGCATAATGAATACAGCCATTCTGTCACTTTCAGTCTATGAAACTGATTGACATATTATACTATAAACAGCGCAAATACTGAAAGATTTTTCCCCTTCTGGCATGGTAGATATTAATGAAGGTCATTTTGGGAGTAATATGTGAATCTGACAAGGAGCATCTAAAAAGGCTTTCTTTTATTGATTATACAAACCATAAATAGTATATATCCTCTGGCTAGCAGCTTACATAATACTGTATCTAAATGCAATATGTTTAACTGTTTCTCAAATACTTTCTTTCTGCCCTGTCTTTAAAATACCAGCTTATTCAGAGTTGAAGGTATGATTTTGAATTAATTGTAGGAAGCTTTTTCTTAAGCTTGTCTAGCATGTTATGTCATGACACCAACATAAATACTTGGAGTGAATCAGAGGTTCATCAAAGAATTTTACTGAAAATTTGAAAAAATAAAATAAAGTCTTTATTGGAATTCAAACAGACAAATAAAACAGTTAACTTTCTTGGAAGCTGGTTTCAGGATTGGAGAAGCCATATGTAGCTAGAAACAAGTCATGTGAAGGATATCAAAAGCATCATGTCACACACTTGTAAACATCTATGTTAAAGGAGACCCAGAGTTTTTTCTAGTTGCATCCAAAGCTGAAGTCATATTTCAGTGCCTAGATCTTAGAACAGCATCACTATGTAATTGCTAAAAATCAAAAAGACATTTTTTTATTTATTTTGCAGTGCTAACACATCAATGAAGCAGTCATGACTGAAATAATTTCAGAGAGTAGAATAATTAAATAATATATTTAGAGTACGGTTAATATGTAAAATTTTAAAATAGCCCTATTTTTATATATATTTGATTAAACTTAGTTGTAAAAATGTGAAATACTGAAAATATGAAAATCTTAAAGGGATTTTCTAGAATAAGATCAGCTGCATTAGCATTGGGGTGACACATACTTCCATTTTAAAATAAATGACTTACACAGGAAACCTCAAAATGCTCCTTTGATTTGGTGTAGGCAAGCCTCAGCATTAGGATTATGCTTTCCAGTGGAAATGCAAAAGCACATACTGTAACTCTGAGTAACTGATAAATTTTATTATTAGTTTAGCTAGCATGATCAAGAAAGTTTTATTTTAATTAACTTGAGATTCAGAAGGATTTGAGGATTTTCAGCATTAGATTACCTCCGTGTTCCTGTAGAAACAGGATCTTTTATCATGTTCATTCTGTAAAAAGGAATATGATTTAATGCCTCTAGAATTTTCTTATTTGATTATCATGAGTATTAGCATGTTCTTTAGAATTATGTGACATCAATTTTGCATTCAGAAACATGTTGAAAGTTGGTAAGAAAATGAAGGCACTTCACTACTTATATGGATGGTTATACTGCAAGAATTACATATTAATAACGCTAATCTGTTTCACAGCAGCACCTGGAAGCCCTTTCTGAAATTAGTGCCTTACTGTGTTCATTGACAAAAGATGATTCCAACCATTAGCAGCCTGCAGTCTCAACACAGAAGACTGAAAAAGTCTAGGAGAAATCAAGGATTAATTCACCAGATCTCACAGATGGAAAACTATTACATGGAGGTTTAGGTCTGACAGGTTTGGTTTATTTGGATAGCTTTTTCTGAGAAAGTTTAACCAGTATCATTTAAGGTATAAAGTTAAATTGAGATGGGTTAACCAATAATCAGTAGGAAATATTTGTGAACAGTCACAATAAAATAACTTGATTTTTTTAGCGTAGCAGAAATCATTTGGGAACAGATTTACTTAAACCCAAACAAATCAGTCTTATTCATAAAGCCTAAGGTCCACACGAGCTTTTGCATTCAATTAAAAGCCATTTTAATTATGCAATTCCCATGAATGTGTACTTCAACCTGTAAGTACCCTCATAAATAATCTGAAGGCACAGCTGTGACTTTGACCTGGGAAGGACTGTTGTTTGGCTTATTGTGTTGGTCAAGAAGACTTATTTTTCTTTAGAAATTCCCACTTCAAAAATCAAGATGACTTTTTGAATTCAACCCTAAATCTCCTAATCAGCTGAAACAAAGTGTCAGAGTGCCCAATGCACCACTGTCTATTACTTAGCTTCACTGATATCTTTGCAGGCTCTCATGCGAACCACCAGTTAATATATTTCAAATTAATATATTTCAACTTTTTATTAGCTTTAGGGGTGATCTCAATAAAATGGATTTCAGAGGAACTACTGGCACAGCAAATGTACGCGCAACTTCAGGACAAGTAAAGGTATATTCAGAATCTGGTGTAAAGTTGAGCACAAATTATAGCTTCTCTGTAGGGAGGATTGTCAATATTTTAATATCAAGATTTTTCTTCAATCCAGGTAAGAAAAAAAAAACAAAAAAACCAAACCATAACCTAACCGTCCAACTAACAAATTTAAAAAACAAAACATCGTCAACAGCATGCTTTTGAAAAATTCAAAATATCCCATAAATAGTGTGCATTTCTTTGATTTTAAGACATATTAAGTTGCATTATTGTAGCTGTTTGTTTCATTAACTAAGGAACTACCATTCCTGTGAGAGACACACTGCCAGAAGCACTGCAGCAACTCTTCAGACACTACAGCCCCAGAGGCAGTGAGCCAAAAAAGTAAAATAAACCAGCCTTTAAAAAGTAATGAATGTAAAATGGATTTGATGTCAAGCCAAGGCAAAAATGACCAATTTTCTCAACTGGAGTTTGACAAACATCATTAAAATCAAGGTCTGCATCAAAAGATTTTAATTGTACATAATCTCTGCTTGCTAGCAGAGAGAAATATTAAAGGGAGAGTTCTAATGCTGCTGAAAGAACATTAATTATCTTGGCAATAGTATAACATTGAACTTGTATCAGCTATTAATTAGATTTGTAGCACTTGATTTGGGGGTTACTTTGTGTGATATATGACCACGATTTTGTAAATGACTACTGCTTTTATATGCCTTCAAAAGAAGAAGGGTCTTTCTTCTCTCTCTTCGAATTATTTTTTGATACTCACAAGATCCTTGTGATAAGCACCAAATATCATTAATATATAGGTTGACATGGGCAATAAAAAAATGAAATTTTTTAAAGTACACACAGTTTTTATTCCCTCATTTAGAGAGATTTGAAATTTTAGGTCCAGTCCTGTGGTGTTTAGACTTAGAACATCAATAGAACTTGATTCCACTAATACTTTCAAATTATTTTATTGCTGCTTTAGGAAGAACATCTTGAATTTTCTTATAAAGTGTATATATGCCATCAATAAGTGCACACCAACAAAAATGTAGAGATAATAAAATCTCTTTCTTTTAAAAAAATACAAGACAGTTATTTAGTGTAGATCTTGCCATACTATAAAAACATATTTACATTTTCATAAGGAGATTTAATATGAGAGACGTTCTTATTCAGTTCAAAGTACAGTTCAAAGAGATTTTATTAAATCACCACACCAGAAGCTGCTCAGACTTTAGTAAGGTAACCCCAGAATGGTTCAAGGTTTTTCCATTACATGCAGTTACAAATCCAGTCTCTTTCCTAGTATCTGTTGCTTTGTTTATCTCTGCCTGTGGCTGAAGGGTCTTTCCTGGTCTTTCTAGTTCTTGGATTTTTCCTTTTTTTTGTTTGTTTGTTGGTTGTTTTTTGTTTCTGTTTGTTTTTGTTTTGTTTTGGTTTGGTTTGGTTTGGTTTTGGTTTTGGTTTTGGTTTTGGTTTTTGGTTTTGCTTTTGGTTTTGGTTTTGTTTTTGTTTGTTTTTCTTTCCTCCTGGATATTTGTTCCCAATATCTCAAAAGAAGAGGAAAGGGGAAAAAAAGGATTATTTAGAAGAAGTAAGGTTTTATTCAGATATCAGTCTTTTAACCTCCATATTATCTCGTTACTTTTTCTTCTATCTCAGTCTGCTCATTTTCCAATACTTTCTTTTTCTTTCCCTTCTTATTTTTGTGCCTTGCATTCTAACCACGATTTTTCTCTTGCATGCTCTATACCTCTATGAATTGCCTTTGTATTTAGGTAATCCTTCAACTTCTGTTTCAGATAGAATTCTAATTATAAAATGTCCCCATGATCTACATCTGGGTGAGTGGCTGTATTGTGATGAACTTAGAAAAGGTATTCTAAGAAGGGAAGGTTCTGCACTGGCTGACATTTTATAACAATTGTGAAGCAGCAAGTTCTGTTCAGATGTCTGATCTGTGCATTTGCATGTTCAGACAAAATGCACATAGAGTTTAGTAAGAGTTTCAGAGAAGTCTGAGTTGGATAGTATGGAGTAATGATATTAATAGCAATACTTATCAGAACACAAGGAAGTTCTGCATGTCTTCTCTCTGGTACTAATATGACTAGAGATTTAGACAATTCATGGTCAATAAAATTTATCAACACATGACAAATCTTTCTTAAACGGCTTTTTTAAAGCTGCTAATGGCTTGGAATCATGCTTGCTTTTCAGTAAAAGCTCTAAAAATTGTAGCAGTCACTTCTAAGCATTTTGGGGGGAAAATTGCCTTATATTTCAATGGGATTTTTGGAATGTGTAATAGTGCATGTATGTGGAGGAGGATGGATTACTTTCTTGTCTATTTGTGCAAGAAAAGAAAATAGAGGTAAAGCAACAAATGTGTATCGCCGCAGTCAATAATACTTTTTTGACTTTAAGACCACTGTGTGTACAATGCACCCACCTGACAGAGCCAGAAGAGTGTGCCAATGCCTTATCTCTCTGCTGAGCTCATCCAGACTGTTTGAAGAACTGCAGTCGACAAGAAAGATAACTATGAAGTGCTTCCACCCTTTCATTGCTGCAAATCCCTTGCCATGGGACCGTGTCAATCTGCAAAGAGAAATTCCCACTCTCCCCTCCCTTTGTTTATTTTTTTGTTTTTTTTTTTAAATGCAAGACATTATAATTTCCCAGGGAAAAAAAAAAACACAAACCAAACAAAACCAAAAAACCCAAAACAAAACAAAAAAAACAAAAAAAAAAAAACCACACACACACACACACACAAAAAAAAAACAAACAAAAAGATTGTTTGATATCTGGACCCAGTGTGAAAGAAAT
>JANRMJ010000001.1:70599702-70613413 GCA_025584955.1 Alethe diademata
AAAAAAAAAACAAACAAAAAGATTGTTTGATATCTGGACCCAGTGTGAAAGAAATAGTTCACTGATTTTAAAATTTGAGGTTTCTTTGCTGGCCAGTCCAGAAAATGATACGTCTGTACTCCATTAAAAATGTCGTGTGAACACAGTTAATTAAAGATGCTGACTATTGCTAAAATGTCCTGCAAATATTTCTTTGAAACCATAAAACAGTGCCAGGTATAGGATGAAAGGCAACATTGCTGCTTGATCTTGGCAGTGATTAGTAGGATAACGTACACCTCAGTAACGCATTAACATTTTCAAAGACTAAGATTTCCATTTCTTATAATACAAAAGAGAAACCCAAAAACCTGAAATCATAAAGCAAAGGAAGAGAAAGCACAGAAATGTTAGTTAATTTATTGACTACTTGAAATGTTAAGTGGAGCCAAGTTAAACTTTGACAAACATAAATCATATTTGTCATAGTTGAGTAAAAATTTGCAAACATTTTCCCTCCTTTAAGCTTCAATTTTAAATTTAAAAAATGTTTCTAATGGTGATTATCTTTTGATAAATGATGTAGGGCATGAATCATAAGTAGATTCTGCAGTGGTCTGAATACTTGTACATGACATATTGTAGCACAGGTGATAGAAAACTGTGCTAGAGCAGAAAGCAACAGTATTACCCATATTCTCTGTCAAAGCTGTCATCTTTTAGCACTGGTGCTTGCTCTGCACTTTCATGGTGGACCTCTGGAAGCTGCTGTCCATAACATGACTCTAGCTGAAAAGATTGATGCCAACCTTCGTTTAAATAAAATAACTTTCTTTCTGAAAAATGGTCAGAGCTTACTTAGGCATGAAAGAAGAAAAATCTACACTGTTTTTCCTGCTCATGATATTGAAAAATGGGGCATGTTGTGCAAAATCTATAAGAATGATCTTTATGTTGTTTATTTTTTTCTGACTGGATCTGATATAGAAGTTAGGGTTTTGTATCAAGACTTGCAAATGCACATTTAAGCCTTAATTTCCTCTATTAAAAGTCTAAAAGACTTTGAGGACTTCGTTAATTTTTTGTGTGAAATAAAGTTGCCTGGAAATAAAATTCAAGTAAAAAAAAAGAGCAAACGAGTCAGTAACTCAGATGTTCCATACAATTTTTCTGTTGAGTAAATAATATGATTGGTAAATTATTTACTTTTAATAACATAAAATAAAATATTTGCATTAGAGGGAGAGCATTAATTAAGATGGAAGTAATAAGATTATTTTAAAAAGGGAAAATTGAAATATACATCTAAATATCCAGTAGATGGAGCTTCTTACCTCTAAAATGTTTCATTTCAACAGAGTAAATTAGACTTTAAATCAGTAGTTGAGATGCAGTCCAAAACTAAATACAAAAATTACAACAAAGATTGCATCAAAGCCAGATAAGACTGTGACATGATCAAAAGCCTTAAGCTGCTTTTAGAAGAATATTTTACCTGCTGTCTTTTCCTCAGTGGCACACTTAACAAGGCAAAAATAAGAGTATTTGATTAGGAAATACTGGAACAATATATATTATTATAGTTTTCTGTCTGCTTTTTGTTTGATTGTGAAGTTTTTTGAGTTTTGTATTTATTGATGTGCAATGCCTAGATTTGCACATTCAAGGGTTAAGCAGCAATTCTTATTAATTTCTGCAGATTTTAGTACCAGAGAGCAATAAGTAATATTTTTAAGATTTCAGAAAGACATAATGAATGTTGTGTTGAATATAAGTCAGATACTCTGCATGGAATGAATTAGCCTTAATTTCTGTTGAGGAGATATTAGAGACTAATATAATTTGACACAATTAATTTTTATGACATATTATTATGAATTGAAGCTAATATTTTTGAGAAAAACTTGAGATAACTTGAGAACAGACTAATATGTTCATATTTTTATTGTAGAATGAAATTTGAACTAGCCTTTAGTTTTTGATGAAGGATAACATTTACCCTGTTATTTATAGCATGTTTGTCCAGAAAGCTTGAACAGTGGCAGGAAGATGACTTCAAAGATAAATAAATGTTTTGGGAAGGATGGACTTTGAAAATCAAGGGAAGGCAGTTGCTGCACCTTCATATTTATATTCTAGGGGCATATTCAATCATTTCATCTGCAGCAGTTTGGATTCAGCATCTGATGCTTGAAAAGATACCTAAAGTCAGCCTGTGTTAACAGAATTCCACCTGAGGTAGACAAAAGGCTGAAGAACTTAGCTTCAAGTGTCTGTACCAGCCAGATCTAGATACTGGTAGGTATTTGAATTTGGTGGTGGTTGATAAAAAATAGCAGTAAAAATTCTTATGGTTTATGTTGCTGATGTGAGTGATTTTGCATTAATATTGAACACATATATGTGAAATCTGGTCCTTTTGGAATAGCATTATATATAATTCAAGGTCTAATTGAAATAAATCTTGAGTACCTTAGGATTTCTTCATATATCAGCCAAGGTTCATTCTGTTTTACTCAAAAGATGGAAGCCACAGGACAGTGCGTGAGACCTTTATTAATAACCTAGATTTGTGTGGGACAGCTGGAGACAGGCAGTGTCTATTAGCTTGGATAAAGTGCATCTTTGAATCTCATGACAGTGTAATTCAGATTAGCAAAGTGACTTTCAGATCACAGATAGGTCTGTGCCTATCAGCGTAGATGTGTTCTAACTTCTTTCTGTATTTTAAGCCAAATGATTTCTGTAAATAAAGACAAATTATCTCTGACTTTGTTGGACTCCCTGGACAAGTTGATACCTTTGCAAACACACTGTGTTTTCACATAAGAGCTCAAAAACAGGTCAAGATTTAAAAATGCGTTAAAAATGCAGATTTTCTTTAGGACTCCATTTCACAAACATGCTTTTCTTCATATTGCATTAATTCACAGATGATTCTTCCTTTAATGTTCCTTTTTTGAACTGTTAAATCCCACCCCAAGATATAGGAATTCTTCCTGTTCCCTCCCAAATAGCTATTTTCCTTTTCTCAAGAGAAAACAGCAACTCTTCTCTCTGTATTTATTTTATTCTTTGCTTTCTCCACAGACAACTGTTTCTGCATTGGTGGAAAATCTGTTTCAGTAGATTCCCATGGTCCAGACTGGCACCTTGAGAAAAGCCCCTATGGATTTCTGCTCTTTGTGCAAGGCCAGGCAAATGCAGAGGGAGGCTGTGCTTGCTGAGCTCCCTGCCAGCAGAAGCCAGGGGAAGATGCTGTCAGGAGTCTCCGTTGTTCTGCTGCTGTTGGATGCATGGGTAGTCAGGCACAGTGGACAGCATAGGGATTAGGTTCAGCAAAGAAAGCCAGGGAGGCAGAAGGGAAGACAATTTTGGAGTCTCTTGAGGTCAGCAACAAGGGTATGTATGTTCATGCCAAGCAGACATGAGACCTCTCATCTCTAATTCCTGTTCCTTCGTGGCCCTTTATAGCAGTGTTGGCAGAAATCGACAGACTACCTTTGAAGTCTGGAGAGAAAGACGCAAGCTAGAAAGAAAAGAGAGCTGGACCTGTCAGCTGGAACTGGAAATGCAATACAAGCTTCCAGGGGTCCCTGAGGCTTCTACTTTCAAATCAGTGAAAGAACACCTCTACATGAAAGAATAGAGGCTCGTTGTACTCCAGAATGAGCTCCTGGGGTTCTGCTGAATGAAAGGGAAAATGAAAAGGAGGGAATGCTGCTCAGAAACACTATTTCATGTGGCATGGAGTTCAGCTGTCTCCTACCAGTTCAGAGTAGGGGACTGTAGCATGACATGATGAGGGCTAAGGTGGGACCAGAGGGCAAATTGCATAGCCATAGGCATAAAAGTGTCTGTGAAAATGCTTTGCTCGGGGCCCTCCAACACTACATTCTTAGTGGTGGTAATGGAAAGAGAGTAGCTCTTTGTGCTGTGCTGCTGAGTGGGATAGGATGCTTTCAACAATTTTTTCTTAACAAACATTGATAGAGGGAGAGCAGATGATGTTCATAAATGTCCCGTTTGCAAAAATCACTGCAAGATGCAATAGATTGATAGTGAGGAAAATCTGGATGTTAAAGGAACTGTTTATTCACAATATGCATCCATAAAGCAGCCAAAATATAATTTCTTAGAAAGCATATGAGATTTATTGTTGACATTCTCATTTTGCATAAAACTTCTCTGTTACTTGATTCAACACAGAATACATAAAATGTCCCAGACACTTTGAAAACAGTATTGCAAAGCACAAAGCAACAAAAATATTCCACCCCTATGGTGCATGTTCTTCAGACAATGTAATTTTATTACCAACATCTGAAAAAACATGAAGAAATGGGTCGGCAACCCATTTGAATGACTTTACAATATATTCAATTGTGTACTAAGACAAAATAAATTCAACTCACCTGGCTGCTAAAGTTAACTGAACAAGACAATTTCTTACATGACAAGGATCTGCAAACTATAGCTATCTGTATTGTAGTGATGTATTAATATTGGAAAACTTTCATTTTATGGAGTGGACCTGAACCTACATTTTATTTGGTTTGGGTTAGTTTGGCTTTTGAAAATTTGCAATTAAAAAGATGTAATTATTTCTTAGTATGGCTGAGGGTGATATTTAACTGAAAACAACCCAGAGGAAAAAACAAGCTTGTGAATCTATAAAGGGATCAGAATAATGCAGTTATGGTAGTTAAGGTTTAGTGCGAAAACAGTTCAAAGAAAGAGGGATTGTAATTGAAAATAACATCTCATTAGTTGGTTTAATTACTCACTGCCATCTCTAATTGGTTTTTGAGGCTAGAAACAAAACAAAACAAAACAAAAACAAAAAAGAAAACCCAAAAAAACTCAGCACTTAGGAAAAAGAAATCATTTTTACCCCCGGTAAGTTGGACACAATATTAAGGCTCCTTTGGCAAAGTATAAGATTTTGACTAGGTTTCTTAGCTACTTTAAATTATACTTATTATTCTGTATCTGGAAATTAAGCTGCTTCAATATTAATTGCATCTTTCTCTAGCATTTCATAACTTTACTTTATCAATAACAAAAGTATTTTAGAAGTCTTTTAAAATATTCTTAAGACCCCTATGTAGATAAGCCATTTACTAGGTGGTAATTTAATGTAAAATATGTTTCTTTATGTCCTCACAAGCCTTCTAGTAGAAGGCTCTCTTCAACCCTCTGTTCATGTGCTAGCTTGTATAAATAGCTGTCAGAGACCATGGCACACAGAGTTTGCTGCTTAGTAACACAGAACAGAAAGACCATCCCAAAATAAGATGAACAATCCACCTAGAAAATGAGTAATAATGAGAAAATTACTTACTTTTGATATTTATTAGCCCAGTATGAAATCTATGTTAAATCTTGAGTCAGGCTTAGGGAGTACAAGTTCCTGTCCATCAGAGTAGGGAATTATGTGCTAAGCCTGTTTCTGATTAGATTTTATTAAGCAGTTTCTTTCCCCTTGGCCCACAAATCTAGAACACCTCAAAACACTAGTTCTTCTTTAAAATTAAATCTTGCACATTCTTTTCATCTCAAGTGCACATTCTTTTCATTCCAGGTGCTTCAGATTTCATAAAAATTAATATTCTAAGATAGCATGTAAGCCCACAAGAACTTACATGAGTCTATTATCCTCTCATAAGAAAATCTCCCAGGCTGAGTCAAACCATGAAACAGTGCCTTACCAGTTCCAGTTTGATTAAATATCTTAGAGAAAACTAGAAAATCAGTATTTTAATTGGTTTCTTGGAAAATCAAGGATAAACTTTATAATAACTGTTTGCCTAGTCCTAAAGTGGTAGGTAATTTTTGTCCCCAGCTATCTCAGGTACAGGCACAGTGTCTCACTGTTGGAATTGACCCTAGTCAACATTCTTACACTTCCCTTGAACCAGATGACTTTTGAACACTTTCTTCATAAATTCTCCAAGATGGAATATTTTGGTATTTTACAGTGCTTCCTTGGTCTTTCCTGCATTGGAATGAGTACATGAGGATGGTGGGAATGTGGGAGTCTGACTATGCTAATGACCTTTACTTCTGTGGCTCATTCCTGTGTTAGGCATTGATACCCTTAATTGGTGGCTGGAAGAGATTAAGGCATTTATATCATCTAGATGACTGAGTTAACCAAGGATTCCTGAGCGTATTTTATTACTTGGGTTTTCAATGTAGGGCTTTGTTTAAAATGCAAAATATTGTAAAGGGTAGCCAAAATTTTCTGTTCAAATATCTTCAAGTCAAACCAACTTAAAAAATAATACTACCAAGTAGATGTGTTTCACTTGAGTCAATATTTTACCCATGCACCTTGTAAATCAAAATCATGATTCTGTCAAAAGTTTAATTTTTCACATATTTTTCTAAATCAAAAATAAAAAAGATTTAAGATTTTAGAATCTGTATTTTCTAAAATGCAGATTTTTTCTAAAATTTTCAAGAATCTACCTTTTTTTGAACATTCTATGTGGTAATAACTACAGCAACAGCTAGTGAAAATGTTGAGTCTGGAATCCTTAATTTTAATGGAGAAAATATTTTTCAGGAGTAGCCTTGATCATGAAATTAGTTCTTCCAGGCCTTCAAATCCTCTTAAAATTTCAAGGTCAAGGTATATTGTTATGTCTGTGTTGTGAAGATGGGATTTTTGTCTATTTTGAATAATTCTTTTTTAAGTCTATCTTAACAGGTAACTGTAGTGATGTTGTCACTTAAATATTGATTATTTATATAATTATGATACCTGCCTATATGTGACAGTAGATGCTTTAAAGCATAGTATATATGGTGAGGGCAATAGGATAGTAGAGCACATTAAACTTACATCTATGTTTCAAATAATTGAAGGAAATTACAAATATTTTTACGATGGACTTGTAATTTAGATGCCTTCACAGTTTTGAATATAATTTTCCTTGCACATTTCCCTGAAGCAAGAAAGAAACTAAAAGAAAGAATCAAAAGGGAAACTAATTATAGTTGCTTCCTTGCAGTTTTTCGATTCTCTGAGGCACCTTTATGACCAATCATGATACTTCCTCATTTCAGAGTTAATGAGCCAAGGAGATGAAAGTTGTTTCAATTCTTGTTCCTCTATTTCTACTCTTGCAATTGTTTCTGTGCTTCCAGTCTTCTAAAGAGCTGAACTAAACAAAATAAAGGTTTCAGTACTGTGTTCTCAAAGCAAGGTTCATATTACAGCTGATTGCATTCTCAGGAATGACAGCCCTTTATGTAGTTGCTTATACTTGTAAGTTATGTGGAAAATAAAAGCAAATCAAAATTGGGTCAGAGATTCAGGTACCCTATATATTCAGTTTTAGCTCACAGAACATACAAATATATACATAATGTTTTTAAAGAAAATATAAAGGCAGATATATGCACTGTAATTAGACAGTTATTAGATGACATTCCTGCTTAAAGAAAATGTCATAAATTGAGATCGTTAGAAGCTGCATTATTCTTTTAATCTCAGCTAGTAGATTGTGCCACAATAGGTAATAGACAAAATACTTACCAAGGTTTTAGTTGGGCATTAGTAGAAGTTTCCAAAAGATGTTATTTTGTTACTCTTACATAGATATGGTCTTTGGAATATTGGAATTTAGGAATGGCGAAAACAAAACCAAAAACAGGCAAACAAACAAAAAACCCAAACAAAAACCCCAACCAAACAAAAAACACCCACCACATTTTAAGTCCCTGAGAGAAACAAAGACAGGGGAAATGGGAAGAGATAATTTCATACTTATCTGTTATTATTCATTTCTATTGAAAACAATAAATTATGATCTATATCTGCATTGGATGTCTTTGTCTTTCCACCTCAAAAAAATTTTCTTACACTCTGCCTGTCCAAATGGCACTTTTATGAGAAACCAAAGGAATTAAAGTAGCAGCATCTACCCAGAAACTTGTCAGTAACCTCAAAAAGTTCTTTAGGGTTGTACTAGAAGCAGAAGTAGTGATGTTTGTCATTTGCACAGTAATGTATTTTTATACAAACTCTTCTACTTTGACAGTCAAGGGACATGACTGTTATGTTGTGTATGCACAATCTTCTAAACACAGGATTTAATTTGGGACCACACCCACAGGTAAAATTAAGCAATATTTAGGAGATTTAAGCCAAGATTGGTAGAAAAGATGAATGAGAATGGCATTTTTTATTTCAAGAGTCACAATTTTTTTTTCCAAAGGAGTTTTAGACCATGGCCTAAGTGTGAACACAGGCCAAGTGAAACCTCAATTCTGATTTCTTCAAATCACTTTTTAACTTCCAGCTTCACATTTCTGTCTTTCCTGCTACCTCATAAGCAGCAATGACCCAAAACAAGTGATAATGGGACAAATAATTCCAAGCTGCATCCTACAGAAGAATTTTAGGCAAGCAATTGATCATACTTTGTAAAACCAGAATAAACAGAAATAAACAAGATTAGAAATCAATAAGAAGTAAAAACACTAGACAGTTTGCAATACGTTTTGGACTATCCATTTAAATTATTACTTTTTTCCTCCTAATAAATAACAATTATACCTGCTCTTCAGGATATCAACTCTGATATTTTTTATTTATTTTTTTTTCCACACAGAAAGCAACTACTGTATCACTGGTTTCTTTAAGAGACCTGGGCAGCTTTCTTGGCATATATATCCTGTGCTTGAAATTGAAATTTTGATTAGTGGTTAGAAATGAGAGGTAAATCCCTGTGAATGACATATTTCCCATATATTGTCTGCAATAAAACTGTTGTACAGTTTTTCCAGAGTAAATTTATCCTATAGTGATAGCCAAACATTTATTTTCTAACTTCCATGAATTTACATGACGTGTTCTTGGGGTTTTTTTGCGAATTTCAAGGTGACAAGAAAATAAGAATTATGAAGCATAATGCATAAACATGTTAAGCCTTTTGTAGAATTAAGAGACATTTGCTTGTATGAATGAATGTGTGCTTTGCCCCGAGTTGAATATAAAAATAAGCATCTCATGAGACAGAAATCATATTATAGTTCTTTTTTTTGGCCGCCTTAAAAGAAACATAGTGAGTCTATTTGCATTTTGAAATGTACTGAGAGCCACAACGGATCGTTAAGTTTTTCTCAATTCCACCTGATGGAGCGTGTAGAAGAGTCCCCTGCAATATTGCATTAGTGACACTTTCATTATCTGAAACTATTTCTGTACCCAAGCAAAACTCTTCCTGTAACATTCTGGTCTCACTGTGTTTTGTACACATAGAAGACTGATTTGCATTGTCATTCTTGGGCCTTTCTGTTTCACTAAGAGTTGATGAAGTTGTGTGTGTGAGCTGTGGACCTTGTTGAGCTACATCATTGCTTTGGTACTATTTAGTGTGTGAGCATGCAAAGATAATAGGAGAGCAGTTTATTCCATAAATTTCTGTATATTTGTGAGAGAATTGTAGCACAGTACAACATGTAAAAGAACTTTTATGCTCATATTTTAAAATAAGGGACTGAGATAAAAATTTAACTCAAATAGTCACTGTATGCTAACTACCAGTAAAGTAAGCAGGTAGCAAGACAACGTAACATGCCTTTCAGTGGTTTTATATGCAAAACTCTATTTGCAGGTTATGTTTTCAATATCTAATTTAGAACTTACTAAATATATTAAAAAACTATCTATTCCTATTTGTTGTTGCTATTACTAACAGAACAACCAAACAGCCTTTGCCTGTATTGCCTGTATTGTTTTCACTATATTTTTATTGTAGATCAAGAATTTTCTATTTTTTATTCTTTTCTATTAGCAAGCTGTTCAAACAAGTACTGTCTGTGATGCAGGATTTTAAATCATACCTAGCAGGTAGCAGCATGGGAATTCAACAAAGAAAATCTTGAAAATCTGTCTTCCTGGTTAAACAAGCTAGTCTTGACCCAAAGGGAGGGTTAAATCAAAAAATATCATATATTTGGTCTTTTGTTTTCTTTCCTCTTCCCCAAAAATGAACAAGATCACCAATATGCCTTTTAAATATAATTCTACCTCTGTTTTGTTTTTTTTCTTTTCCAAGGTTTATTTTCAAAGAGTAATTACATATGTAAAAATCTTTGTTTACTTTATTTGTAGTTCTTGTTTGTTGTGATTGTAGCTGTGTATTGAACATTGCATTTAGGTAAATTTTTCTGTTGCCTTCAAAGAGACTAATTCCATAAGTAAAGCTGTTCTGATATGTATATGCCGTTCACTCTCTTCCTCAAGGAAAGTTTCAAAATGTAGCAATATTCAAAATAACAAAAATATTTGCTTCTATGGAAAAAAAAAAAAAAAACCAAACAAAAAACCAGGAGAGATAAAGTCAAAGCCCCAGAACTAAGCCTCAAGCATGATTGGCAAAACCAAGAAACAATAAATTGTTTTTTTATCTGAGGTCATATCAATGATTTGGTACTAATTCATAACTTATTGCCAAAAGCAATACCAAAATTTTAAATGAGTTTCTTGGGATGCCTTGTAAAATTGTTGTGCAATTTGTTGCAAAATAATACCAATTCCTAAAGATCAATAAGCAGAAAGAACTATTATTTATTTTCTATTTCCTTCCTGAAGGTAATATTGAAATTATTTCTTTCTAGTGGACTGCCACCAAAAACTTTTGTCTTTCTTGCATTCTGTCTTTTTTTGATCTTTCAAGTCTTTGTCTAGTTTTACTTTAACATACTGATGACCGAGTTAATGACTTTATTTCTTTCTTGTCAAATGTACTTGAGTTTTGCATTTGTTGCTAATTAGAAATCAAATGAATCTCATTAAAGGGGTCTTGTAACCTTTTCCTACAATGAGAAAGGGCCAAGATTTCTCATCTGAAAAACTGTAGAACTGTCAGCACCTAATAGGTTTGTCAATGCTATTAGAAGTAAATAATAAACACAGAAAATGACTTGACATGAACTATTGCTAAAGATCAACAATGAGCTTTACAAAACAAATCAATATTTTTCCAAGAGAGTGACTATTTATTGAAGGCAATAAAAGCTCTGGTGAGAGAAGAGGAACATTTTCCTGTTTAATTAGCCCAGATCCCTATTGAAAAAGTGAAATGGAAAAATGGTGGCAGATCCACATGAAACAAATGTAATATATTTTTCTAAAGTGTGTTTTCATGTACTTTTCCATAGATAGTAAAGGCTAGATACTTGGATTAGGTTTGCACGGCAAGGTTTTGGTAGTGGAGGAGGGAGCTACAGGGGTGACTTCTGTGAGAGGCTGTCAGAAGTTTCCCCCTGCCTGACAGAGAAAAGGCCAGATGGATCCAAGACAGATCCATGGCTGGGCAAGGCTGAGCCCATCAGTGACAGTGGTAGCACCTCTGGGATAAAATTTGTAAGAAGTGGGAAGATGTCCTATACAAGAGCAGCTTGGAGGGAGGAGTTAGAATATGTGAGATGGACAACTCTGCAGACATCCAGGTCAGTGCAGAAGGAGCAGGCGCCCCTGGAGCAGGAGCTGAGACTCTCCTGCAGCCCCTGGTGAAAGCAATGGTGCAGCAGGCTGTCTGATGCAGCCCATGGAAGATCCCGTGCTGGAGCAGGTGGATTTTCCTGAATGAGGCTTTGTCATGATGAGAAACTTGCTCTGGAGCAGGCTCCTGGCAAGACCTGTGTCTGCACAGGGATGGAACCCCAAGCTGGAGCAGATTTTCTGGCAGCACTTGTAACCTCATGGCAAACCCGCAGTGGAGCAGTCCGCTCCTGAAGGACTGCACCCTGTACAAGGGACCCACACTAAAGCAGCTCATGAAGAACCCCATGGGAAGGACTCCATTGGAGAAGTTCATGGAGGACTGCCTCACTTAGAAGGGAGGCCATGCTGGAGCCAGGAAGGAATCCATGGGAAGGAAGGTGAGGTAGAGACATGTGATGAACTGACCAAAACTCCCATTTCTCATCCCATTGCACGACTGTGGCAGAGAAAATAAAGACTTTAGGAATAAAGTTGAGTCAGATAAGAAGAGAGGGATGGAGGAAGATTTTTAAGGATTTGACTTTATTTCTCATTACCCTACTCTGCTTTGATTGGTAATTAATAAATTTTATTTCCTAAGGATGAGTCTCTTTTGCCAGTGAAAGTAATTGGCAAGTGATATCCCCTGTCCTTATCTCAAACCAGGACCCTTCTCTTTTATTTTTCCTTTCCCAGCCATTGAGGAGGGGAGTGATGGAGCAGCTTTACTGGGCACCCAGCTTCCAGTGAGGTGCAACCCACCATGAGTGTAAATCTGCTATCTTGTAAAAGGCTATTTCATTTTTCTTCCCTGTGCAATTTTAGTTCCTGATCTTTACACTTTACATTTCTAATTTCTCAATAAATTGCCTTCTCTTTGATATGATGCTATAATCTTTATTCTATCCAGATATTTTCACACATTAGAATATGGTAAAGAGCATTAATGCACATTCATTCATGTAACAATAGGATTTGCAAATAGTAAAATAGTAGAAGTTTCTTCCCCCCACCCCTTACAGTCAATAATATATACCTTGATATTTTCAAGCAGTATATCCTTCTACAGGATCTTGAAACCTAGAAAAATATTGTTTTATTTTCAGAGCTGGTTAATGTACTCAGAACCTTTGTAAAATCTGCCTCACAGCTTCAGTGGTTGTACTATAGGTAATTTTTTACATTCTTTTCTTCCTAATGTCCTTACCAAAGAACAGATGACTACAGACTTGGCAATTCGTATATCTCTAAAAAAAAGTGCACCAATTTTCTTTATGTTGCTATGAATATTTAAAGCATTATATATATAGTAAGACTAAAATTATTAAGATGATACAGCATTTGAAGGAAATCAACTACAAAGAAAGATCAAAGAAAAACACTGGTGTTCTTCATATATTAGAGGATCACTTAGTTAGGTTTTAAAAACACATATACAGCACATATGATATATAAATCATACATCTATCTAATTAAAATTGTAATGATGGCCTATAACCAAGACAAACCAAGGCTGATTTATTAGAAAAGTATTTCAGTTGACTATAAGCTTTTTACAAGACTGCCAAAATTTAATTGTTTGGGTGGAATTTGAAGGCTAATTTTCTTCCTCAGGCTTGCTTTTTGCAAAGTTTTAGTGAAATGATCAAAAGGTTTCTTCTAATTAGTTTGAGAAAATCACATTGTTTTTCATCTGAAAGAAGATCAAGAATTTTCTGTTTGGTTTTAAAGAAATGAATAAAACTTTGTGGCACAAACATGAAAAACAGAAGGCTGTCTTATTTAGGCATGAGGGGGGAATTCTGCTGTTCTACAAAACTTGTACTGAAGTTGCTACCTCTGAAAACTTCACTTTGTATATGCACAGCTGTGGCTTGTGTACTCTGTGTAAGTCCTATAGACACTCTGTACAGAGATAAGCTTGACTGTGACCTGCTCCTAAAAACTGCAGATGGTTGCGTCAATAAATTGTTCCAGTGGAATGGCAAGTGACCACAATGGTGCTGAAGTCAGAAACTGGGGGATTTTCATTTTTCTTGGTCTTTCCTTCAGTAGTATTTGACCAAGAGATGAGAGGATCTTAAATATGATGAAGTGAGTTACACAGGCAGTCTGTGATGGCTGGACATAGGATACAAAGGCTGACAAATCTGCTGTGGATGAGCCAAATCTGGATTTATTATAATGACAAATACTTCATAGATGATGCTGAACTGAGACTCAGAAAAA
>JANRMJ010000001.1:70618144-70631570 GCA_025584955.1 Alethe diademata
GGGTTTTTTTTGGGGGGGTTTGGATTTTTGGGTTTTTTTGGTTTTTTTAAATTCTTTAATCTTGTTTAATTAGAACAATGGGATACTGAACTACATAACATTGGAGAGTTTAAAAACGTAGCACAGCTTTCTATTAGGTTTCACTGGAATTTTCCACCAGGGTCAAAATTCAAAACCCTAACAATTGTTTTGGATTTGAATTTGTGATGAAATTAACTAGGACAATCATGCTAGCAATTCTTTAAAATCGTGCTTTGGCAAAACTAACATTTTAAAGAAGCTAATGAGCTGAATATTAAGCCATATAGATGTGTGAAAGGAAAAGTCATTTCATTAAAATCAATTGTAATGACTGAGTTAAGATATGGTGATATTTTCAAATTACAGCCCTTTTTTTTTACTTACCTTTACTGTATTTACTCAAATAAATGCCCATTATATACGCCCTTTTATCAATACTGTAAAATTCTATGAACTGCTATAAAAAACATTAAGCAATTAGGAAAGGTTAAAATAAAAAAATCTTATTCAACAACCAAACAAAAAAAGACTGATACATCAAATTAATTTATTTTTTTCTGTCTTCAACAGCTTTTTTTTTTTTTCTGATACTCTAAATTTCTGTAGGATACGTTGTTGACTTTTGGTATAATTCTGTGTAAAATTGTGGTGATCTTTACATGTCTCTTTCTATGACATTCTAGAAAGTTGATTTTGAAGGTGTTTTACTTTGATAAAGAGCTGGATGATGTGGATCAAACTAGGGTTCATGTAAAAGTAATGTATGGTATACAGCTGCATTATTTGAGAAGTTCCAAAGCTTATGAGAGCATATTTTAAATATGCATGCTACTTTGCATGTAAATTGGTTTTGCAGTATACCATCATCAGAGCTATCTCATTAAACTGTTTTGCCAAAATGCAGATTATGAGTTTGAGATCCATGGATGCCCCCAGACTCCAGTTCAATAAGGAAATGCCAACAATTTTGTGGGACTGTGCATGCTGATATTGAGGTATGTTCTGTGAAACTGGTCATGCTTACCTTGAGATGCATGTCTAAGGGCATGGCCAAGTAAGAAGCACAAAGGACAAAATAATGCACTTTTAACTGAGAATGATCTGTGAATAATACAGTGGATGGACTCACACTGACTTTGTTATTTTTGGGATTAGGCTTCATCAACTTTTATGGACAAGAGGGATCATAGTGTGAAAACACATTGTTGTAAAGCCTTTTTCTTGACTAATTAAGTTCAGACTTACCATCTGTTATTTTGGCTTAAATACAAGCCCCATGTTCTCCAATATTAATGATAGAGGAAATTTGAGAAAATTAAACATTCCTTTACTTTAAGAGTGAGTTGCAATATTGCTGTTTTGTCAGGGATTACTGTTTTACATGCTTACTTTAACATTACATTCTTCTTAAGAAATATAATAACCCAATCATTTCAATCACTGTAATATGGACAACTCAGTCTTAGGGAGTTTTACATTAACTCCCTAAGCATAAACATTTAAAGATTTTCACCACTGGTGATCTTCTCAGACATTTTTCATTCAAATGTTTTATTCTTTGTATTTGATTTGTATAATGCTGTAAATGGAGCTGCCAGTGAGATTCCTGGTGGAGTCCTATAGTAGCTCCACATCTTTGTTTTATTGTGAAAACAATAGCTACAGAAAAGAATGTGGCGTTTAATGGGGATGTGAGAAACTGCATCCATTTTTAAGTGAGAAAATATCAAAAGAGGAATTGTAACATCAGCAGTTTATCATTTTAGCGTGATCAGGGTGGAACATAAAGTACAGAAAAATCTCAATTGTAGTTTGCAGGAGTCATGAACACATTTCAAGATAATTTATAAGAAAATTGGTTGATACCTTTAAAGATTATGTGGTTGCAAAACCCAGTGATTTGCATCTAAACAAATACAGTTGTGTTGATTAAGTTAGGCTATCGTGCCTGAAAAATAATACTTAGAGCTTCTTCTAATCATGGATGAAGGTTTCTTGTTTTTCTACAGTATGTGAGGAAGCAAATTTAATAGGCAAAGTCTGGAAAACTCAGACTTGAAATGGTAGCATTTGTGAAATTACTGGACATGAGAAATGCACATACCAAGAATGATTTTAATTCTGCTATTTCACATAACTGCAACAAGGACAATTTGCACCTATGTGATACAATTCATCCAAAAAACAGTGCAGATTTAATTACTGCTGGTACATTTCTTCACAGTTGCTCAAAATGGTGAAAGCTACTCTCTTTCCTCACAAGAACTCATAACAAATTCATGATACTATTCTTATCCCACAGTGTGCTCTCCATCATTAAAATATATTTAGCATTTTTTTCCCTCATGTTTTTGTTCCAGCCATAAGCTTAAATTTTATGTTATATCCTGTCCACTTTCTTTGCAGCCCTAGAAATGCATGGGTAAATGAGGACAAAACAGGGTGTATTTTTTGACATCTTTTGTCTATTCATAATTGATGATAGCTTAATTAGAGTTTTCTAAAACAGGTATACATGGAGTCTACTTTTCCCATATATTAGTGGAAATCTGATGGATCATTACTATTGTAATCTCTTTTTCAACAGCAATCAAAGTTTTCACTGATTTTCTGTCCAGGATTTGCATCTTACTGCATCCTTCTGTGCTATTCCAAGTAGTTTGATGTATAATCTACCTTATCCTTGATCAAATATTAAAAAGGTTCTGAAAAATGCATTAGTGGTATAGTCTTACTTAAATCAGAAAGACAAGTCAATAATCATCATAAGCCACTGACATCAGAGAAGAACAGCTTCCAGGCTCTTGGTTTGAGACATCCTATCAATAATATTGAATGCTTCTTTTTTCATTAATTTCTATCAGTCTGAAAGATAAACCCAGTGGTACTATTTTCCTTGATGTACATTGCTGTGGTGTCATTGTTCTGATATCTGAGACCTGAAAGAAAGCTCTAGTGGGTAGTTCCAGCTTTCCAAAGGGGGTTACTGACATTATTGTACTAATGATAACATTTATTTGGAAGTAGTTAATATGCACACAAAGCAGACAATTTCACAATATTCCTACCTCAACTCCAATGTTATTACCTAACAAAGCATAGTGAAGGTGCTTTCTGTAAGCGATATGTATTTTGCAACATTGCTGTTATCACTGTCCTGCTGTCCTGGATCACTGATGAAGTGCATTTTTAAAAAAATCTACCAAGCTGAAAAATGATGTGTCAATATCATCCATGCTCTGAATTTAAGGGGATTATCTTTGAAAGGTCTAAGTCATAGCAAAAAGCATAGCAATTTAGAATCCAGAAGTTCATGTGGTCTGATCAGAGCAACTAAAGTACTAGACATACTGGCAGAAAGCGTTTGAAGCTATTTCTTAGATTACAGCTGTTAGTCATATAGTAATTTCTAAATGGTAAGTAAACATGGTATCTTTCCAGACTGATCATTTAAACCATTCGTGCATGGAATTACTATTAGAGTCAAAGGTAATCTTCCTGAATTGATTTACAAATTACTTCTGGGGCTGAGTCATTACTGGGTATGAATCAATAAATCTTTTTCTGTAAAGCGTATCTGATGAAGAAATATCTTGAAGGCCTTGGTGTTTGCCTTTTCTGTCACAAAAAACTTTTGAAAACTTAGCAGGTGTAAAAGTATTTCAAACAGAAAAAGAGAAGTCAGTCTGCCATTCTTTTTAGTAGTAACTTGAATAATGCTTATCTGAATCTTTCTGTACAAGTTGTTACAGTTACTTTAGAGTACACTGTTCAATACAAGCTATCACACACTTATGCAGTGAAATATATTCCAGGAAAAACACAAATTAGTAGGCTTGAATTACATTTTTTACCCACTAAAAGCCCGGAGTGAATTCCACCATAACCTGTAGACTTGGCAGTGAGAGCCCAGGGTCAGCTGTAACAGAGCAGCTGTCTGGCCCTGGTGCTGTTTGACACAGGGCTGTAAGAGAATGCCTGCAGCGGGTTGTGGCCCCCTTTAATTCAGGACATGCATTTATCCTGAGCCACCCAGATGTGGTCCTTGCCTGAGCTACATTGCATCCATGCCATCTATGTATCTCATTGATCTGTGCCAGACCACCGACCTGCAGCACCCTGGATGGACTTCAGAGGTGCATCATCACCGTGAATTTGCCTGGCAATACCAAGCCACATGGTTGGACCTGAATACTGCTCTGCCCCTCTTTTGTCCAGATGCTTTACTGCTGTGCCCTTGACAGTGGGACCACTGCCCTGCCTGCCTTGCTGCCACCATAGGCCCCTAGTTTGCCTTCCTTTACAGATCAGAAAGATGCCACCGTTCCCTGATGCTCCCTCCTGTATTATACCCTAATATTTTAAGATCCCAAACAGAGAACAGTCAAGCAAGTGCATATCGTATTTTTATGCATAATAATGAAACTCTTCATTCTTTTTCTGAATAAGTATCTTTTGCCTCTTCATAGATTACAGAAACCTAAAATATATGGCATAGAATATTAAGTCTTTGACTATTGTAAGTACTACATGTATGAACACATACAAAACATATAAATTGTGATATTCATTATGAATAAAGAAGGCATCAGCATAGAAGTAGAGGTCTTGCAGATAGAGGAAAGCTAAACATAGAAGGATAGGTTTTCAATGTTCACTGCAGAGGTAGAAATAAAATTCAGATTTGATGAAGATCAGTCAAAGTCTGTGCTCATTAGGCAATGCAGCCTCCATTCCTGAACAGGATCTGCATATTGCTCAATTATATAGGTTTGGCAGAAATAGCTGAAATTCTGAAGAACAAAAGATGAGCAAAGAGAAACAGTGAATTTCAGCTAACATGACACCAGTGCTGAAGTACAGCCAGCTGGAGGTAAGAAAAACCATGCTGAAGACAGGGATGGGACAATGACAGATAGCCTTGTTTGAGAGACAGATGAGATCAATCTGACAGTTTCTGGCACAAATTGTGTTTCCTGCTGCTCAGGCAACTTAATTTCATTTATGTTCATTTATGCCAGCTGGGTGTATCTTATTCTTATCTTCCGTCTTCCATGTGCTGAATTTTCACTTTTTTTTTTAATTGTTTTCCTAAATAGCATCTCTACCTTTAGTTTAAAAAAAATAATTAAAAGAGAGTTATTCTCTTCATCCATCTAGATGACATTTCTTTAGTTTTCCCTTTTGTGTGCTCAGTAAAAAAAGGAAAGCTTTATGTGTTCTTTATTATAGTTCTACCTGGAGATACGCAATTCAGACCACAAGCCAGTGTCAGTTTATTGACACTGACCTGTGAAATATTTCCTGTCCTGTTATCTGTCTGTTCTCCAGCTTTCTAGGTCTGCTTTCTGTGTGACTCTGAAGTTATATATTAGCCAGCAGTGGGACTGCTGCCTCCCGTGTGCTGTACAGTAATGCATCAAGTATGCCATCATTAAGATAAATTATGGTTTTTTGTGAGTGTTTGAGTCTGTATTTTTCAGTATAAAAAAAGCAACTGTGCTTGAACTAGACTTTAAGATGGCTCTTAAATGTTAGAAAAAAATTGATTACTTAGCACAATTTTGGCAAGGGAATTAAGAGGATTTGGGCTTGTTCTGTGCAACATGGCATTTCTGTTGTTAATACTGGTACAGAAATAAAATGACAGCAAAAAAAAAAGAATTAGAGATAAGAAACACTTTTTAAAATATAATTCAAGTTTGAACTATAGAGTTACAACATGCTGGTAAATCTGCAGACTATTAGCAAATCTGCTATGCTTTGATGAATGTCACTGGCCCTAAATCTGAGCTGGAGAATATAAATTCTGAAACACATAATTAGGGCTTGCATGGGACTTTTGTCTCATTCCTGTTGTAGTTGCTATGAGGTCTCATTGCCTTTACCTAGAGTTAGATCAGACTCTAGAAACAAGACAAATTTCTGCTAAAGTTTTGGTGAAAATGTAAAGTTAGAAAAACTTCAAAGTTAAGATTTCTCACCACAGAACATTATAGAGTTATTGGAAAAACACATTATGGAAGTAATACCAAAAAATCCCTGCTATGTTCTCAGGGAACAATAAATAACACATGATTCAATAGGCTAGTCCTTTATTATATTATGATTCTGTGAGACATATTAGTTTTCCAGCACACATTAAACTCAGTGTGTGATATTTGTATTGTGAAAGCCTGTCTGAAAAACATTCCTTGCAAAGTCTCAGCTTTGGTGATTGTCTTTAGATGTTCTTAAATATGTTTTTTCCCACCTCAACCTCACTTCCACAAATTTCCTTTAAATTTCCTTATATTTTACTTGCTTCTTTGTTAACGAGTACTTTCCTCTGTCCTTGCTAAATGTGACTTTTTAACTTATGAATAAATTGAAACTTTTGTTGCAGTGGAAGCACTCATTAAAGATTCAACAGGTGTGTATTTCAATATTTCTAGAATAAAATTAGCATGTATGCACTTCCTATTCTAAGAATTCTAATTTATCCTATTATGTATATAAAAGTCATTGTAACACTTTAAAAACTTTGCTTATCTACTTGAATGTTGAAAATAATTATCTG
Source organism: Alethe diademata (assembly GCA_025584955.1). Taxonomy (NCBI): domain Eukaryota; kingdom Metazoa; phylum Chordata; class Aves; order Passeriformes; family Muscicapidae; genus Alethe; species Alethe diademata. The sequence goes on from JANRMJ010000001.1 coordinate 70,624,725, forward strand.
AGAGGGCAAGAACTGATGTTTGTCAAACTCCTTAGAGAAGATATCTTCCCTACTTTCATGCACATTTCAATTTAGTGTTCCAAATTAAATTACCCGAGAAGTGAACTTTGGGATTTTTTTTTTTCAGAAATGCCTGTGAAATTTAAAATACTCATCAGCTTTTCAAGAAAGAGGAGTGGAGAAAGAAAGGAACATCAGTCTAGTTTGAAAAAGAAATTGTAAAGTTCCTGACAGTGATCTCAAGACAGTGTGAAACACATTGTAGTGTGACTGTGAAAAGGAGGCAACATTAATTTTTAAGTGTTTACCTGGCTTTCTTTGTATCAGTGTTTTGGTGGCAGGGATATACATATATTTCTTGGAAGTTATTAGTTTTGTCTCCCATCCTTACTTCTGCATATGAAAACATCTCTAGGCTGAAAGTGAAGTACGTATTCACTGATAGGGGATGTATATGAATACTGACAGGTTGAAGTCGAAAAAACAAGATGTTCATGGTTATGGTGCCTTGTTTTGCTCTCCAGGCTAGTCTTGACAAATTCCTCATAGCTTCATATGACCAAAACCAAAAATATCTTCAGGTGCCTTGCAGATAGCTTATAACGAAAAAATATAAAAAGCACCCGATCATAATCTTATAAATATCATCACAACATTATACAAGATGATAGAAAACATTCTGATGTAATGAATAAGGATCAGAAAGTAAAAGGAAAATAGGAAAGAATACCACATGGGCATTTGAAGCCTTCTGGATTACTCTGATTCCACTAAAAGCAAGTTTTCAAAGGAAAGCAAAGCAAGAGTAATACATTTCAATAATTTCCTGTTTTAGTGCCATATACAAATTATTTAAGTAGAAAAAGGTACTACTTAATATAAGATTTGTAAACAACAATTTGGCAAAAACCAGGGTACAGAAAGAGACATATTCCCTAAAGGACATTATTGGTAAAACAAGCTAAGGGTCATCCTAGAGGCTGAATTAATATTTCCATTAATAATCCTATTGCCAAATGTTGTGTTGAAGCAGTTGAAGGTACTGGTGGCTGTAAGTAGAATGAATTACTACAGAGAAGGGAGAGAAATTTTTTACCAAGTAACACCGCAGCTAATGGTAAATAATTCAATATCAAAAATGTGTGATGCAATTGTCCCATGCAACCTTAGGATTCCTTTATTCTTATTTCTACTTTATTTCTTGGTTCGCCTAGGCAGCAAACAAGAAAACAAAGTCCTGATCTGTAACAAATACATGAGCTTAAATAAATCTCATGTAAATAAAGATTTATTAATTTCTGGCTTTATCTTGGGTTTTTTAAGTTACATCCCTGACAACTCTAAAAAATGGAAAAAAAAATCCTAGAATTATGACCTTATTCTATTTTGATCCAGGGCTTTGAACCACTTTTTAAATAATTTTTGAACACCAATGAATCATATAGATTGTTACAGAATTATACTGCGCCCAAAGTTTTGATGCCTTTGCTCACAGAGGAAAATATCTCTATGAGCGTGTGACAGCTGAATTTTTTCTTTTCTGGACTGTTAGTCTGAGGATGGAATCTGTGGATCATTACCAGCCCTACTGATTGTGTTTCTGATGAATGAGGAAGTTGGGAAAGATTTCTGATAGTCTCACATACTTTGAAAAGCTTGAATTTGGACTGGCAAGCAGGATGAATTGTGAGCTGCTTCATCTACTGCATTTCAGCTGAGAATCTGGATTGTGTCATTTGTTTTGCTAGCCTCATATTAAGCCCTTTAAAATGACTACATTAGTTGAATTCAGGAAGCATTTTATAAAGACGCTCACTAGCATAGATTCTTTTTTTGGTTCAGGATTTAAAGAATAATAATGAGAAGCTAATGGATTGCTTATGTCTTTTTATCTTTATTTTCATAAAATTTATTAATATATTGAAATAATGATACCTCTCTCTGTCAGTGCATTTCCATAATTTTTTTCTGCTGACACTTGGTACAGAAATGTAAGTGGACTTGTTGTAGGAATCCTGTTCCACTTCAAGAAATTTTGAGACACAGCATCAAGATCTATTTGATCATCCATATATAAATGATAATTTTGGAAATAAAATAAAAATATATTTCTAGGAAAATTGAATTTTTGTATTAACCATAGTTTTATATAGTTATAATTTTCTTTTCCCAATCATTGATCATATTTTCACAAGTATCACTGTCCAATAACAATTTGGCAGCTTTTTTTGTACAAAATATTGTCTACTAAGAAAAATGTGTAAAAGTAGAACTATGGAAATCATTTTTCCTAGGTATAAAACTTGCTAGAGTGATGAAACAAAAGTCTACATTATTTTTCCATGTTGTCTCAGCTGCCACATTACGAGATATTAACCAGAGATTCCATGAAATTCTATCAGAAAATAAAACTTAACTGGATATTAAAAACTAAAGCAAATATTTTTACATCTGGAATGCTGAACAATGCACATTCTCAAAGAATGGTGAGTACTATTTATACAACCAGAGAAAATTGGATTGAAGAAATGAAAAAATGATTGTTTTCTCATATAATAACTTGCTATTGATGAAATTAAAGGGCATTACAAATTTATTACAGTTTTCAAAGTGGAAATGGTGAAAAGATTGGAAAATACTGACTATTTTTAAGGAAAAGGAAAGAAATCATCTAACACCACAGTAAGGTTATATGACTCAAAGATTGTGAAGGCAGCTGAATACTAAACTGAGAGAGAAAGAATAAGAAAGTGAAAGTTTAAGATAATCAGAAACATTTAATTGAATACAATCCAAAAAAGAGGCTGCAGACATTACTACATGTGCCACTGTACAATCTTTGTGTTTTGTCTTCTGCCTTGCCCTAATGAAAGCAAAATCACACAATATGGCTTTTACTTAAGCTAAACTCATGTCTTTTTCCTCATGAAGCTCCAAATGCATGTAATTTGTGTCCATGTGTGCAGATCTCTGCATAGTGAGAAAGCAGAAAGCTTAATATAATTTATCTTTCACAAGTAAATCTTACACAAAGTGACTCTGGGCAATTAGCAAGAGCAAGTCTAGTGCTAAATGATAGGAAGGTTCTATTATTCACTAAATAATGATCTGTTAGTATGAAATTCTGCACAGATTAACAAAAGACTTGAGGTAGCGTATGCTATTTACAAGAATGCGTTGTGACAGGTCAAGGGGGTGTGGCTTCAAACGGAAAAGAAAGTAGGTTTAGAATAGATATTAGGAAGAAATTCTTTACTGCAAGGGTGCTGAGGCATTAGAGCAGGTTGTCCAGAGAAGCTGTGGGTGCCCCATTCCTGGCAGTGTTCAAGGCCAGGTTGGAGTGAGCTCTGAGAAATATGGTGAAGTGGGAAGTGTCCCTGGCCAAGGCAGGAGGGCTGGAACTGGATGATCCTTAAGGTCCATTCCAACCCTGACATTCTGTGATTCTATGATTCTATTACAGTGTTGCTCTTGGATGGCACTTGTGGGCCATTAGGAAAAGTAAGAAATATTTTAAATTCTACTTTGCACATTTTCTTTATACAGTCATCAAAAAACTTACAAGAAATGGTAGAGAATAGCCAAGATATAACCAAAACTAAAGAACACATACATCAAATGTGGCTTGTTAGTAGGTGAACAGTTCTCTTGGTCTGTCTATATCTCTCTTTGTGATGTAAATTTAGCACAAGTGACAGTACTTGATCAGTCCTAGAAACTTTCAAGCAGCTTTCTGTGAACAAGGAAATAACTTAGGGAAAGGATTTCTGCTTTTTAACTTTAAACTAAATCCAGCCATGGTGTATATGAGGATTGGGACTTACATTCATAGAAGCAAAGTGCCTGAGACCATTCATTAGCAGTGAGGAAAACTGGCACAAGAAACTATGCATACATGCAATTAGTATGGAAAACAGATGGCTAGATGCAAAATATTTGCTAAGGATAGTCACTCTGCCATGCTGACTCCAAAGTGGTGCTTGTTTGGGGACTGCTAGCTAGATGGGCTGTAGCACAGCTGTAGCATCTACACAATGCACACAGCGATGCTCGTTTTGGGATGTGTTAATTTCTTAATTTAGGCAGGTGCAGAGTCCCTCTCCCCAGCAGCACCCTATCGCCTGGCTGTCATTAAAGGAGACAGAGTAAACACTTTTCCAGTCACTATCATTATGTATCTAACACAGAGAATTGCACAGGAGAGTTGCTGATGGTGCCATTCCATCGGATGGAGATATGTTTCTCAACTGGTAATATTTACAGCAGAATCTGGCAGACTTTTTTCAAGTGACCTGTATCATTGTACAACCTGTTAAGTGTTGCAGTACTAATCCTAAAATTACTAACCCTTTCCATAGGGTCTGATTTTCCAAAGCACTAGAGGAGGGATATAAACTCCAAAGGGAAAAAGTGAAAAAAAAAAAGAGTACTCAGTTTAAACATGTCTTTTTGGATGGGGGTTCAGATGACATATGCACAGATGGACCGAGTGAGGCTTGCAGTAGGATTCTTAATTTAAACTTTCATTTGCAGGTGAAAAAAATTCAGCAAGCCTTTTACATGTGTTCTCCTACTAAGGTATAAATTATACAGTACATAAAGTCTTGATTCTGTTAGAAAGAAGTAACTAAATAAATACTTAGATCTTTTTTAAGTTCTGAGCATTCATGCACCATAAACTGTCTAATTATAATAATATTTTTTACTTTCTTTGAAGTCATTAATAAAATATTCTTGCAAGATTTAAAAGAGGAAAAATAGAAGGTTTAAATTTTTCAGCAGACAAGACATTAATTTTCTCTCAGTCCAGTAATTGTAGAAATACAATTCTGTTTCAACTTTAATACAAGGTAGAGAATTCAATGAAAGTGAATTATCTGCCTTAGCAAAGAGGTTACTAATAATGAAATTACTGTCTTCTTGCAGGTATAAATTTGCTGTTTATTAATGCTTACACATGGTTTCAGACTTACATGATGTACCAGACAAGAAGGGAGCTGATACGATTGTAATTAGAATTTCTGCTGCAACCCATCATATTAAATTACATGAAATGCTGGTGAAAAGCTTCATGTAGGCAGATAACATGACACAAATAACAGCATCCTCTACCCAAATCTATTTGCACTGAAAAATTAATTAATTTATTTCTGATACCGAAAATAATTATCTCCATTTTTATCTGTGAGGAATCCCATCTCCTGCCTTCTTCCAGAATCTTCCTAAATGCTATTGTGCTCCTCCTGCTAGATGTAGAAAGCTCTGTGAGAAATGAAGACATCACATAGAGGCAACATATTCCCTTTCTTTAAGTCCTCTAGTTTTAAGGGAAGCAAAGAAGCTGTGGTAGACATTTTGAGGTAAGATAGCAAGATAGCTGGAGGTCTCGGGTACATATCATAGAGAATTAACTGTAGCAGAGATTTTCCATCAGGGTCTATCAGTTGCCCACTGTGAATTTTGAGTCTATGGGCAAGAAGAGGTCAGTGGGATAAGGAAGAATTGTGTCAATGGAACAAGCTTTGCCCCTTTACATTCTCTTCACACTCCCAGATCACCGCTGAAAGAAGGCATATATTAATAGAATTTCAGAGATAGTCATTGGCACTTCTTCTCCTAGGCAGAAGTATCTGCTAGGATATTCACATTCTTCAGAGTCCAGTATGATCCCATGAGGCCAGGAAAGATGTAAGCCGAGTAGGGAAAGAAGTTCTTGCCTTCTAAGGAAAAGGTGCGCAGAGTGATGGGTATAAGACAAGAAACATCATGCATAAGAAATATTTGGAAACTTCTTCATATTGGATCAATATAAGTAAAAAAACCAAAACCCCACTTTCATTATTCTTCCTTTAAATTAGCCTTACAAATGCTTTAAAAATATTTTTCTTCATAGCTATTTTATTATTCCTGTATAATTCTCTTATTTTCTTGCTAGATAACAGCTACATCAAATTATTTTTGTTTCATGGCTCTTTCATTACTTTTCTGAGTCCAGACCATCAGACAGCAGAAAATTTTGTCAGAGATGAAGCCTTTTGATAGACTTAGGCTCTACCTCTTCAGGCTACCCACTTTTCTGCAGGATTTTGAGTGTTGAAATTAAATACTCTGATTTCCCTAAAACATTTCTCAGAAAGAACTTGCGATGTATAATGGAAAATAAGTCTCTGCATGTCCTCTGCTGTGTATTTTACACTTTCCCAAATAATTCTTCAGCAGAAGAAATTCAGGTATGTAGCGGATTAACATTTTCATATCTTATACATTATTCAATGAGACCACAGAAATGTTTTTAGGCATCATTATTAGGCCTATAACCACATGTTAATGTAGAAGAAAGGCCAATTTATTTTTAACCACACTCCTTTTTTGATGTGCATACAGGACAAGTAATAACTTTTACTATCAAAAGTATCCACACTAAGTTCCTGAAAAAGCAAGATGTGTACAAAATTTTTTCTTATAACAGTAAGCAGTTCTGGATGGCAAAAAAATCTGGTAGGACTGGAGAACACAGAAAATTTGGGAATGAGGTTCGTCCATTTGTGGAAGACTTTCTAATACATATATGTCATGATTTTAACCATTGTTTATTCTACATAATTTACGCTATTTCCTCACAATTTTGACAAACTGAGTTATCTTTACCCTTAAGGCAAAGGCAGATTGGCTAACTTCATCCCAGTTCTCATTTCCTATGAAATGTGAATTTTGCATTTACATTTAATGCTGCATTGCAAATAAATCTGGCTTCTCACTTTGAATTAAATGAGCTACAAAGTTCCATGGAAACTCAGAAACATTTTTAATAGAAATATATATTCTCTTTTATTATATTTTTTCTTA
>JANRMJ010000001.1:70634907-70645802 GCA_025584955.1 Alethe diademata
AAGGAAGGAAGGAAGGAAGGAAGGAAGGGAGGAAGGAAGGAAGGAAGGAAGGAAGCTTCCAAGAAAAACCGATTTTTCCCCCAAAGAATCAAATGAAAGTTTTTTACTTATTGCTCAAAGAAAATATGGCAGTCTTAATTATGATGGCTAATTCATGTAGAGCTGACAAAACTGCTCAGTTCTCTAACAGAATTGCAACTACTGCTGTTTTACTTGCTTCTAGGTTGTTGCCAATACTGCCCTACTTCAGCAAGCCATGTGGAGTGTATCATTCTGTGCAGAAACACTTCTGTTCACAGACTTTTCTTTTTCAATACCAGATTTGCCTGTGTGTTTTCCTTTCTGCGGAAATATAAATTATGTCCCCAGAATGACCACTTACACTTTGATGCATACTAATCAATGTAAATATGTCATTTTATAATTAATTGAGAACTAATTAACAGTAATTAGATGTGTCTGTCAAAAATATCAGCAGTAATTTAGAGTATATTACTGTCAGTCAAATATGTTTTAAATAAATGTTGATAGCATTTCTGGCTCCAATTAACAGAACATCAGAAGCTTGCAGCCATTTTCGTGGATGTTATTCTAAGGGATAACAAGGAAGGGACTATATGCATATTTATGTAAGAATATTTCCAACTGTGTTGCTAATATTATAGCAGCTTGAATCAAGAAAAGTACATTATCCTCATGTAGCTAAATTGAAAAGAGTTGACCTAAAAGTATAATAGCCAGTGAGGGAAATAGAAATACAGAGCACTTTATTAATGTCTAAATTAGATTTAGAAAATACAATTTCATCTTCTCTTTTTTTTTTTTTTTAATACAACTCCTATGATACTACTGATTCTGTGTTTCATAAATCAGTACCTAATAGTATATTAAAATTTGAATTTTTGTAGTTGGCATAAAATTTTAGGTGCAAGGAGAGCATGGAGTTGCACCTCTGTTAGTCTTTGAAGGATATTTTTCCAACCTGTTATAGATACTGGGCTCAGAATTGGATCCATTCCATGCTGAGTTTAGAGATGAAGCTTCATTAGAATTATGAGTAAATGAGAAATACACCAAGAAATGATTGAGCACATACAGTTTTTCTAGATTTATAGTGGCTCTTGTATGCCTGAATATAGATCCTGTCAGCTACTATTCTGACTACACATCTGAAAAAAAAAAAAAAAGCACGTCTTCAACAAATAAGTAATCACAATCAGCTCTTTCAAATAAAGGAATTCTAAGGTAGTGAATCCTTGTCCAAGGAATGGCAGCAGAGTTATGGGACAGGAGGCCATAGAAACCTTTCTAATGTGAATTGAGTCAATAACACCCACCATCCTTTCTCATCAATGTTTGTCAAAAAAGGTGCTGTGAACAAAGAACACAGATTAAGAAGTGATCCTGGATCCAGAGCCCATGCTCTCAACAGGATAGAGATGGAATACATTGGGTCAAATTTAAGACTAGAAACACTGCTATTTTATGGATACACTAGCAAATCCTGCATGGAACTACACTGCTAAGAACAGCTAAGGGTAGAGCTGAAAAATCAAAACAAATACATCCCAAGAGGCATCTTAAATCTCTTGCCATATTGTACTTTTTGAAGGGGAACATGTGGCTGCTTTATAGGTAAGAGCAGACTTTATGCTCCAGAAAAAGTAAATTATTTTGTACCTGAGAGTACGCACTTTTCTGGAGGTCTTGTCTCCCACATGCTTTCCAGCATTTTTTATGAAATTACAAGATCTGTTTTCTGACCATGAAGTCATTACTGAACATTAGTTCATTAGACAAATCAGGAAGGCAATACCTTTGTGCAGAGAAGACAAAATAGTGACTTGCCAGGTAGATTTTCATGACATCTCCCTGAGACAATACAATGTGATATTACCTATCAATGCAGAATCATGGGGTTTTTTGTTAAAAGGGAAACTTTTGGGGTTTTTGTTTCTGTCTCTGAGATTTAGATGAAGTTAAATTCTGTGTTGCTAGGTTTGTCATAAATCACAAGAGCCAAATAATACATTATCCTCTAATTTAAACACTGACATGAAATGCCAGTGCTTCTCTTCAGGTATTTGCTATCAGTAATGTCCATAAAAACAAGAAATCAGATCTTTACAGATCACCATGAACATGGAATATTATTACTAAAAGCTGCATAGAATCTGGCAGAAAGGTATTTCCAGAAGTAAAAACATATTTTATCCAAATCTTTAAACACTTTTTAACTTCAGATTCATGCTAGCAGACTGACTCTTTAAAAGCACATTCTTAAACCCCTTCCTCACTTCCAGAATTTGAATATTTGTTTAAATACTAAGATAAATTAAAAGAAATGCTTCAGAAAAAAAACCTAAAAGTTAAGCAGTGTCTTATACCATACAGTCATAAAAAAGTGTATCAACTGGTAGTTTGTTTTTTTTAACACATACTTCATGTACTTATCTGATAAGCAGTAATAAATCCTTAGAAAATAGGTCAATATAACAAAGAGAACAAAAAGAATCCAGGACACATTCAGGTTATCATAACGTGTTGGTTTTTCACAGATTTCTTACATACAAAATTCCTGGTTTTCAGGGCTTGCAAATGATAATATCTAAGGGTTTTAGCTTGTATTTACTTAGCATGGAGTTCTGAGAACTTGAGATGGTGCTCCATGAAAGGATTTTTATTATTTTTCTCCCTTTCTTCTATCCTTATGTTGATAAAAATGTTAAAATGAAATACATGACCACAGAACTATGGAAAGTAGAGAAGCTCATCTTAAGCTACCCATGCCCATGGCCAAAAAAGAGAGGAGCATGAATCAATGCTGCTTTCCAGGAACACCCAGTACAGAACATTTTCCTAGTTTATTGTCTGACTTTCTTAGATTCTTGCTATTGATTAAAGAAAAAATAGTCTACATCTTCTTCTTAAAAATTATAATCCAACAAGCTAATTACCATAGTGCCTACAAGTTTTAAATATAGCACCCAAATGTCTAAGCAATTCTATCTGAGTGCAATTAAGAGATTAGACAGATATACCATCTGCAAAACATCAACGCTGCTATGGTCGTAATAGCTGTTTTAAAATCATGGTTTAGTGGCTGCTTCTCATGGTACTTATTTCATTAAAATTGGAATATCAGTATATACTATGATACTGATGTCTTTTGGCTTAGAACCAATCTAGTCCTAGTGGAAAATCTGCTTTTCTCTCTTACTGTTTTTACTTAAAGGAAGAACATGAATCAATCTATCTTCAAGTTGTGGGGAGACGCATCACTGCCACATTGCTGAGATTGCACTGATTTTATTCTTTCATTCTTAGCCCTATTCTGGAGACTACACAAAGGAGAAGAAATGCTACTACTGAAAGAACCTCGGCAGTCTGCTGGCTGACATGACCAGTGAGAAAAAAAAAAATGCATGTTGTGCAGGAAATGGTAACTAATGGCAGCCAAGCATGCCTCCTCACTCAGGCAATGCTGTATCAGGGATTGATGAACTGGCTCCTGGAGAGAGGGAGCAAATCCATATTGTGGTGTGGAGTAGAGGTAGGGCTCTCTGCAGAGCAAGGTTAGAGCTGGGTTAATTGTGCCTGCCTTGACTAGCAAGTGAAGATACAGCATGAGCCTTATCCAGCTGTAATGCTTTCAGCTCAGGGGCTAACACCTAAAGCTAAGTCAACGTACCCTGCACACTGCTGTGTTCACAGTGTTACCCTCTTCTCACAGTCTCAACATGCTTTTTCTGACTAGAAACACTTAAATTTGCAGCTCTGAGCCACAGATCCTTCCCTGTGGATGACAAGGATAGAGACAATACTAGAACTGGGTTTTTCTCCCCACCATACTCTGTTGCATATTAGTTGCCTGTTTTTGTTATTTTTCTACTGTGTAAGAAAATGGATTTTGATGAGAGGATCAAGTGAACCCACAATGAATTTTTGTATGACACCAAGTTGTGTGGGAGTGTTGATTTGCTGGAGGGTGTGAATGCTCTGCAGAGGGATCTGGACAGGTGGATTGATGGGACAATGCCAGTGGTCCCATCTCGGGTTAGGATCAATAAGCTGAAGCTCCAGATCCTGCATTTGAGTCGCAACAACCCCATGCAATGCCACAGGCTGGGGTGGAAAAATTGGCTGGAAAGCTGCTCAGCAGAAAAACTTGGTGCTGGTCAAAAGCTGGCTGAATGTAATCCAGCTGTGCCCAGGTGGCCAAGAAACCAGTCTAATCCTGTTTTGTGTAAGCAATATTGTGTCCAGCAGGAGCAGGGCAGTGAACGTTCTCCTGTTTCAGCACTGGTGAGGCCACACCTTGAATCCTGTGTGCAGTTCTGGGCCCTTCACTGTAGGACAGACACTGAGGTGCTGAACCATGTCCAGAGAAGGGCAATGGAACTGGTGAAGCGTCGGGAGGGAAAGTCCTGTGAAGAACCGATGAGGGAACTGAGTTTGCTTAGCCTGGAGAAAAGGAGGCTTGGGAGCACCTTACTGCTCTCTTCAAGTGCCTGAAAGGAGGGTGTAGCCAAGTGGGCACGGCTTCTTCTCACAGGCAGCTAGTGACAAGAGGAAATGGCCTCAAGCCATGCCAGGGGAGGTTCAGGCTGGACATCAGAAAGAGTTTCTTCATTGAAAGGGTTATGAAGGCCTGGAAGAATCTGCCCAGGGAAGTGGTGCAGTTAAAATTCCTAGTATTCAAGAAATGACTGGACATTGCACTTTTTGCTTTGGTTTAGTTGTAAGGTGGTGCTCAGTCAAAGGTTGAACTCAAAGATATTGGACGTGTTTTCAAATCTTAGTATTTCTATGAAACTATCAAATTATTCTAAATAGTCAGTGAGTCATTATTTCCTATTAAATGCCTCTAGGGAAGCAGTTATAGAGTTGGTACATTCTGTAATGATAATCTTAGACCAAAGGTCTTAATTCGGATCAAGATATAGATTTCGTATTCTGTGTGATTATATCCTGCTTAGATATTACTGACATAATTCAAATATGGACCCAAAGAAACCTTTTTCAATCCCTCCTTCCCTCAGACAAACTATCAGTCCAATACCAAAGCACTTTTGGTTTCCTCTTGCTTCTGAACACCTGGACTCTGAAACTAAGATAACTAATATGAAAGGGGGCAAAAAGTGGGTAGCTTTTGGTAAAATTCAAAACCTGCTGTTAGGATACCTTCTTATGGTAGCAGTTGTAATTCTCTGTATTACATATCATATTCTAATACGTTTATCTTCAATGTACAGAATATTTTGTTTCAGTGCATGGTAAACCACCAAGGAAGTCTAGCTTCCTTTGAACCCTTTCTGGAGCCAAATGCTTAAGCCTAATTATAAATTGCTATGCTCTTTATTTCCATTTGAAATTCTCCAACTATTCTAATTAGGCTTTCCCAAAGGTCAGAGAACATTAACAATCTGGGTACAGTCTGGCTTTTTGAAGTGCTCAAAAATCTACTGTTAATGGTATTTGATGAAACATAAGAGAAAACCAGCTACCCTAGCCAGCATAGAATAATTAATAATAATAGCTATGTAGTGATGACATATCCAGGTTAATTGCATACTAATTAAAGGCTATAGTAAAGCAAATTACTGTTTGCATTTGAAATAATGGCTTGTGGCCACAGTAACTCATAGAAATGTGCTGTATCCTCTTGGCAAGTTCTCAAATGGGAGTGAAATTAATTTGAGACATGTACACATGATCTAGTCTGAGAAGTCAAAAGTTTTGAGAAGCTTTCTGCAGTGAGACAGGGATAGTCATTAATGAAATAGAATTTGATATGAGTTGAAGTTAAGTTCTGAAAGAGTGAACGAAGAGAGTGGCTGGCAGAGCTGGGAGTCAATCAAAAGATAATTAACAGGCAGTGCAGAGCATGAGGAGCTATTCAGCATGAAGAATCAAATCTTTAGTTAGGGGCAAACAGGGAAAGAGCCAGGAGGGGAGTCCCACAGTGAGCTATTTCTGGATATTTAGAAAGGAAATTAAGGAGTTTGTCATTTGAAGGATGACTGACTGAAAGCAGAGTGCTGGCCAGATATGAACTGTGTAAGATCTTGGTGCTGTTTGGAAAACTAGTTAGAGGCTTTAGCTTATGGGTTTTTAGTGTGCTGTGAGAAAGATAAAGTGGATGGGATAACAGACTATTTCTGGGGAGGAGCAACATCCAATACACTGACCAATCAAAAGCTAAACTGAATTTCTCATGTTAAATGGGAAATAATAAAGATGTTCAGAAAGTCAGCATTCAGTCAAGGCACTACCAAGAACATAGACTAACCATAGGCTGCCATCCTGACTTTCTCCTGTGTCTGTTTCTTATTACACTTTGGCCACACCACAACTATACCAGTCCTTTGATGCTAGGGAGAAAAGAAATATAAGAATGGAGAGAAAAGAAGAATTGTTTTTACAACTCATGGTTAGGTTCAAGTATAGCTAAAATTTAAAAGTTTGGATTTTATACGGTTTTATTTACAGAATAATTTAGCAGAGAGACACAGAGTTTGAAATAAAATAAAATAAAATAAAATAAAATAAAATAAAATAAAATAGCAAAGAAATGATGACTTGGTTAAAAAAATAAAGCTACTATAAAATAAGACTCACTTGTGCTCAGTTTTAGCTTACAGGCTTTCTGACAGGCCTCAAGGACCAAATTTCTCTGCCAGAAACTTGCTAGAATGCATAGTCATGTAGTTCCTCTGTTGTAATTAAAGTAGGATGGAGTATTCTCTCTAAAATAGTAAAGGATTTCAGATGGGATTTTCCTGGAATATATCAAGAACACTTAATTGTGGATACAGATGGAATGAGAGGCAGTTTCCCTTCCTTTTGCTAACCATAAAATTCTTTCTTTCCTTTGTACATAATGGCAACTCTTAGAGGTCACATATATGTGCAGATTTTAATATTAACCAAAAATAATCTGTATATTGACTATTTTCTTATGTGTATTTTGTTATTTGATTGAATGAAGAATATAATAAAACCACTTAAAATTATTCTGTTCTACACTGGAATAAGCAAAGTAATACCCAGTTGATGAATAAGTTGTGAATACTCTATTTAATATAGAATTAGAAAAAAAATTGTGGCTCATTTTCCAAATTTTTTGTAATGAGAAAAATACTTAATCCAAACCAAGTTTTCTGAGGATGCACCATTAATTTTGTTTTTAGAACCCAAACTAATGCAACTTTTAAATACAAAAATGTTTTACTTAGTAATAAGAAATGCAGTAACTGAATTAGAGCCAATAATATTTCAGAATATTTGGCCACATAAAATTGTTTATTTCAAAATGGCCTTTAGAAGCATCATTTTAGCCAGAAAAATAAATTATATTACTTTATTTAGGGGCTAGACCCGCAGCTGATATTAGTAGACATGATAAATGGACTTCAGAAGTGTAGTGGTGATGAATATCATGATTGAAGACTTGATACAAACCAATTAGCAAAATAAGAAATATTTCATGTGTCTTATACAGGTATGCTGTTTTTTCTGTAAAACTACACCTTATTCCACTGTTTCATTATGGCCTTTTTTTTTTTTTCAAAGATAAAATGAAGTGATTGAAGAATTCTTGCCCTTGCAGTTGAGCTGGTGAAAATATGCTTTAAAATCATTAATAACAGGATATTCAGTTCTTTTAGCAGGTTAAGTGAACTCTAAGGGGTCAGAATTTAAAAGAAGAAAGATGACTTCATCTACTTTGAAATCACTGTGCAAATCTCAGAAAGCTTGAATAGGCAGAAGAAGCTAATAGGGCTGAAACTTTGCAAGACCTGAGATAGACAAATGACCTGCAGCCTACAAAGCCACATATTTTCTAATATACACAGGGACAAAAGATTAGGATATAAGTGGCAAGCTTCTTTAAGTGGAAGGAAAAAGTATGGTTATGCTGTTCAAGGCCTTTCAGGTATGTTTTTCTGAGGAATAAGCTATTCACAAAATGAAAAAAAAAATAGGAGAAATGTGAAACCTACTGAGGGAAATGATGATGGATAATAATTTGTTGCTAATATTAAGAAACTGCTTTCACAAGACAGGGGTTCAAAGAAATCACATCTGAAAGATGTAAAGAAAGAAATTAAAAAAAAAAAAAAAGAAAAGTATAACTCATAGAATATCCTGAGTTGTAAGTAACCTAAAAAGAGCATCAAAGTCCAACTCCAGGCCCTGTACTTACGGTAAAACACCAGCAATATCCATCTATACCTCCAACACTGGAACAATTAAAAAGATGTATTAGAAATAATGATTTACAAGTCTGGAGACACCCACAGTACTTTCTCCTCCTTTCCTCCCTCAGAGAAAAAAACGTACAGTGCCAGAATCTCAAAAATAATTTAAAGGATGAGTTTAATAACATGGTTTTAATTTTTTCTAAACAAACAAAGCACTAACCAAGAGATGAGCCCAGAGTTGTTCATATAGAAAGTGGTGCTTGCAAACAAGCTAAGTCCTACTAATGGCATTGAAACAATGATACGTTAATGAGTAACATAAGAGAGGTAGAAAGAGCCAACTGTTCTGATAGAAAGAGGAAGCATCCTGTTAAGTGTAGGGAAAATGAGAAATCTAAATTTCTGATGGAACCAAACAGTGAATATTAAATCCTTAGAATCGCTAAATTTGGGGGAAACAAATTAACATCTGTTGGTGTCATAAAAGAACATTGTACAGCAAATGAGATACAAAAAATACCTGGATTTTCCTGAATATATAAAAAATCTATCAAGACACTATAAAAACATGCTATCAGCAGAAGATCATGCCAGAAGTATAAACACTGGTGTTGACTGTGATATTTGCAAAATGGAATACAGGGCTGTTTAGTAAATTCACTGATAAATTGACAGATGACCAGTGAGGAGTTTCCTCAATAAATATAGTAGAACAGAAACATTGGTCAAAATGAAAGTTAGCTTAAAAGAAAAATAATAGAATAGTATTTTTGAAAGTACAGCATTTTTAGCCCAGGATAGCATTACAGTGTTATTTCAACAGTTTTAAGTCTAAATTCATGCAGTGTAGTAGACACTCAGGATAGGTGCCAGTCAGACCACAGTAAGTAACTGTGGGTAAATATTTTCACTACACTTCTCAATGGTGTTTTGAAAGATTGCTCCTCAGTGTGTCACCTGCACAAGGAATATGCCAGGAAAAATAACATTGCAAGCATATTAGGACAACTAATAGGATACAAAGTCACCGGTGGCAGATGACATGAGAGAATATGTAAAAATTCACTTTAGGGAATGTGACAGCAATTTGAGAGCTCTCCAGGAGAAATAACCACCCACTAGTGGTCTAAAAATCACCTTTTAAAAGTATTCACAGATGTGGTATTTTAACCCACAAAATAGAATTACACCACAGCAGGACCATCTTCATCAGATACACCATTTGTAATGAGATGCTTTTACTACTTATTCAAGAGGGATTTTTCAGGAGGTAAGGGCTTGTACCTAGAAGTTTGACAGTATGCATTAGCTTCACGCTATCATACTACATCAGAAGTCTGTGCAAACCTGAAATCAGAGAATACCAAGCCTCACCAGGATATTTAAGATATTTATCCCAGTTCATCAAGGAAACAAAGCATGTGAAACCCCAGGCTCTACCTCAACTAAAATTAATGGACTGCTGTGTGGATTTCACTGCCACTACTAATAATGCTGAGCCTTCTCTTAGGACCTTCTGTTGGACCTGTGCAATACCTGGGTGCCTGATGCTGCTTTGAATCAACAGAAAAATCCAGACCATAGAAATTACATGAGATAATGTGAGAAACTACTGAGATAAAAAAAAGAACCCCAAAAAACATTTTCACTGCTCCTGGTACTGCAATCTAAAGCATAGTAGAAATACAATTGCTAATGCTTGTATAAAAGATTAAAGACACTATAATTCTCTTTTAAAAAATCTTTAAACCTTCACTAAAGGGTATAATGGACTTCCAGCACAGCATGTCAGGCTCCTGCTTCATTATGATTTTGAAAGAAAGGTGTAGGCTGTCAGTTTCCTCTCTCTTACTTGGCATATTGTGATTGCTGCTGCAGAATTTGAAGATTTCAATCAATTGCTAACAGGTCCAATGCATATGAGTCATACTGGATTACCTGGTTGCACAATCTGCAAAACTGATGCTGAGAGTTGGTGAATCCCATCTGAAATACTGCCTAATGCTAGAAAGGAGTTACTCCTTCGCTTAATGACACAAAAGGATAAAGTCTCCTTAACAGAAAACCTGCTGCTGGCTATATTTTACACACTACATTTTGAATCTGGTACAAGTTTAAAGAAAGATTGTATTTTGGTTTAAATTTGGTTATTCTTGTTCAGTTTCTGTGATGGGTTGGCCATGGCCAGCTACCAGCCACTCTCTCACTCCCCTCCTCAACGAACAGGGGCAGAAAATAAGATAAAGAGGTCATGGGTAGAGATAAAGACAGGGACTTATCAGCTACCATTACTGACAAAAAAGACCCAGATTGTGGAAAGTAAATTTATTACCGTCAATTGAATTTGAGTCGGATGGTGCGAAATAAGACAAAAGCTAAAATAACTTCCTTCCATTTCCCCTTTTCCCAGGTTCATCTTCAATCTTTCATCCCTGACTCCTCTATTTCCCTGTAACTGCAGGGCAGAGGAATGGGAGGCTGCCGTCAGTCCATTATCAGCTCCGTTCTGAGGCTCCTTCCTCCTCATGCTGTTTCCCAGCTGCAGTTTAGGACATTCGCAAGTCCTTCGGGATAAGCTTGCTCCAGCGTGGGCTCTCCATGAGCTGCAGCTTTCCTCCGGACACGTCCACCTCTCCCGCCGGGTCTCTCGGTGCCCCAGGGCCATCCCTGCCGGGTCTCTCCTGCCCC
>JANRMJ010000001.1:70645835-70659138 GCA_025584955.1 Alethe diademata
GCCACCGCTGGGACACCTCATCCCGTACAGCTGCAAATCTGATTTATTTTTTCTATTCAATTAATAAATTGAAAAAATCATTTCAGCTACAAGGTTTCACAAAGGGATTTCCCGGATACTGAGGTCCACTGTCTATTTCAGAACAACGTTTTCTTTGAGCAGGTACCCAAGTATCAGCTTTGCATGTCGGGCCTGTGGTCCTCTGGACGGGATGATGGCGATAAGTCCAGGTTTTCTTTTTTGAGTCTGACACTTCTTGAGTCTCCCTCACATAAATATAATGGCAAAACATCTAATCTCCCATGAGTTCGAAATTCAGCTAGATCAAGATACATACAACCATTATATGGGGCTTTTGTTAAGCTCTCACAAGGAGGGCATAGTATTTTCTTCTAAATGAAGCCTTTTCCTCAGTAAAGAATCATGAGCTCAAATCATAGTTTCCAATCAAGTTCAGACCTCCATATTTAGGCCTATTAATTACAAATATAAACAGCAACTGAGCCACATTTACTGACTATTTTGTACTACTGACAAAATATTGCACAGATAAAGTACCCTTCTGGGCCAATTGACCACTAGTTCTTAGGACAGAAGTAGTTCATGATTTGGCAATAAATAACCTGCTCAGAACACAACCTAATTTCTTCTCTTTTCTTTCCATACAATCATGGTTTCAGGCTACAGTTTTCTTTCAAACCAATATTAGCAAACTTGACTACTGTCAGTATCTGCACTTTTAGCAACTGCACACTACTGAATAATAGCTGAGAAATGTGCATCCTTAAATAACAGTGTATAGACAGGTTAGTTTTAAAAGTGTTTCTTTTCATACACCCTGTACTAGATCTTGTGTGCCCTAGTCTACATCCCTGGATGGAATGCTCTTACCCCCTTCAGTGGCTCTATTTGAACCATTTCATAATCTGTTCCTTAGCCTCTTCAAGCAGAACAGATAGATGTGATTTTCTGCTTAAGACCTCCAGTATATTTCCCAAGGAATTTGTGCCAAACTATTCAGGTACTCAGAATCACATAGCAAGTATGTCTGACAAAACTTCGGTGTCTTTATTCCTTGACGCTAATGTAGTAGGCTAAAACACTCTGCAAAAAAAAAAAAAAAAAAAAAAAAAAAAAAAAAAAAAAAAAAAAAAAAAAAAAAATCAGTATTTTTTGTAGATGTGAGTGACAATCTATTTAATCACTAATATTTTTGAATCATCGAAAGTTGCAAAGTGTTTCTTTGTTGTCTATTCTTTGTTTGCTGGTTAATGTCAAATGAATCTTTTATTTCTTCTCTACAGGTACTACTGTTACCCTCTAAGCTGAGTCATGCAGAATGATGAGAAGTGTACTGCTGCTCCAGATACTCAGGTCCTGTATTTCATTAGATAGGACTCTTCTGACTCATGTCTCTTTGGGAGTGAGCTTTTTTCACTTTTCCTATCTGAAAGCAAGTACTGTCAGTATAAAATAGTGACCCAGGCTACAGCTGTTAATGATATACCAAAATGTCTGCTGTTTGAATTAGAAGTGTCTCCGTATCTTTTAAAGAAATTGCCTATTTGTGTTGTAAGTATGAATCTTCAGTGTTAATATTCCTGTAGATGCTTGCAGAGCAGTGATAATTGTCCATTGCTCATTTATTACAAACCCCACACTTCTGTGTAGTATGAAGGCCATACAACTAGAGGAACTGTCGTCTTTCCTTGTTATTTGAGATGGCAGAAATAAAAGATAACTTTTTTGGTGTTGTTTTTTTGGGGAGGAGGGAATTTAGAGTTTTATAAATAGATTTGACATCTTGCAGGATCAATTGGATTTTTTACAATTTCCTTGGTATTTCTAGACCAGAAAAATCTGGATCAATTGCTCAAAGGAAATTTCAACATTTTTTTAATGTTGTATGTATGTTTCAAGGGAAACAAGTATGTTTCCCTTGAATCAGTAGCTAAGATCTATGTGGTAGAAGTATTTACAGGACATTTTTCTTCTCACAGCAATCTTTCTACAACTTAGCTGGAGTAGAAGGATTTGCCAAGGAAAGGATTTCTAATGACCACCTTGAAAATACATGTATAAAATTTGGTATATTGTGAGTTCTTGCAAATCAATGATCTCTCTGCATTTTAACTTAATACCTTTTGTCAGCAACACATCACTGCTTCTCTTGCTCACTTGGATTTTTTTGGCATATGTCAGATCAGTAGACAACAGCTGTATCTTTCTAGATGGACAATACGTAAAATTGTAGGTGATGAGGCTGAGCTTTGATACACTCAGTATATAAAACTTTTCATAATGGGGGCATTCAATAAATTAGATGTAGAAATGGAGAAGGAACAGCAAAAAAATCTGAGTGCAAAGATCAGATTTTCACACACATATAAACTATTTTACTGCATGTCTTTAAAAAAAAACAAAACAAAAAACCAACAAAACTTCTAATACTATAATGTAATTTTCTCCAGCTGTTTCTGTGTCCCAGGAGATAAAATTAATTGAACTATCACTTTCTGATCTTTGTAACCCCTTTTTACATGACAGATATATCAAAAGCCTTAAAAAATTATTGTTTCCATTCCTAGTTACTTTGATATTCTTTGTATTCTATCTAATACTGTTAGGGCTTTAGATTATCTGCACCATATGGATTTGACAAACTGCTGAACTTTTGCTTAATAAAAACAGAATTCTACAGCTTCTCTGGACTGCAAAAAATATCCTGTTGTGGGGAAAGAAAAAACCTCCTAAACAAGCAGTAGACAAGGTTTTGTGCAACTGAAATCAATAATACATTCAGAATTGAGCTCAGAGGGAACAGAAAGTTCTCTACACAGCATGTGAAAAATATTTGAAAATAAAAGAAGTAAAATTTCCAGATATAAATAAATAGATGTGGCATACAAAATATAGTGCAAGTACTAAATGAAGCCTGATTTGTATTTCATTGGAGAGTATATTGAATGTTCACACTGAGAGAACTATTAGTGGCATTATATTAACGTACATTAATTGATATATAAATAGATCTAACAATTTGTGCTCTTTGAATAGGCGACAAAGAAGTAATTTGGTTTCTTGATCAAGATGCAGTAAAATGTCATTTGCTGTAGAAAAATGTTATTTTAATTAAATATTTATCTAGTCATTTTTATGGTGCAGATTTTGGCCCAAAACACAGACTCTTTAATTATGAGAATAGTTTAATGAATATGTAACATTGTATCAACACATCTTTCTACTGTCTGTAAAGGATATTTCCATCTATATTGTACATGTGGGAAGTTAGATGGGAAAAATTTCACTTCTTGCATCTGAATTCATACAAATATAACCAAAACTTTCCTGAACTGTTCTTGCCCAGTGTCAGCAGCTCTGCCCACTCTGGTGGGGTCCAAGGGGCCAGCAGTCCCTGTCTCAATGATGCCACAGTGGGGGTCCATCTCCAGGTCCCCACATCCCTGTACGGCTCCACCATGGGCCCCCCAAACTAGGCTGTCCTGCAAGACCCTCTCCTGGCCCTGGTCCATCCCTGTCCCCAGGGGGAGATTTGATACCCAGGGCTGGGGCTCCCACAGAACCCCCAGCTGCCCTGGCCCTGAAGGCTGGACTCTGGCATCACCCACCTGGGAGCCCCCGATGCTCACGGAGCCACTGGCAGAGTCCCAGGGTCTCCCACATGCACATCAACTCACCATTATGTTTGCCACCTCAGTATTCTGTCCTGTCATTTCAGCAATTCCTCACATCAGGTACACAATTGCATTTCACCCCTCACCCAACCTAAATCTCCCTCAAACCAACTGTACTGTACGCCCAAAGATTTTACAAGAAAATGACAAAGAAATGAAAATAAATGTCTTCTTGTCAAATGAGATTCACCATGCCACATGTTAAGTCTATATTTCTTAAGGCAATGCATCTAATTGCTGAGCAGTCAGTAAAGCATTATTTAAGAATTGTCCTAAGTAATTAAATTAGGCTATTCTGGTTTGCTTAAACACACATTAATCTTTCATAGTAACATCAAATTTGCAAACACCTTAGGGAAAAATTCTGTAGTAAATCATTTGTAAATGTAATAAACGTTTAACCTGTAAAATAATAGATGAGGTAGAATATTTCAAAGCAGTTCTAGTTTACCTTTTTTCCTTGCTTAAAAAAAATGAATCTGAGCTTCTTAGTAATTTCATTGTATCATGCATGCACATAGTATGTGGTGTTGTACTTATTTGATTGATTGGAAAAGTGACAATTTGTATATACTTTAAACTTTGAAAGTTTTTTAAAAGTTCACATTAAAAAAAAATATCCTTTTGTTGTATCCAGTAAAATGTATAGAAACTGCCTTGCTTTACCACTCCAATTTAAAACTGGAAGCGTAAGAAACTGAATTATGATTGGAAAAATTATTATTAGAGACAGTATCTTGATTCTAAGCTATAATGCAAGAAATAGTACATTTTAGTGCTATGGCCTAAGACTAAACTTGGAGGTAGGATCAGAACTGGAAGCTAATTTGGCAATATGGCATCTAATGCTTGTGTTCAGGCCAAGCTTATTTTGCATGCAGTTTCCTCAGTGCAAGGCAGGTGGTGGCATTACCAAGTTGCCCAGCAAGATTCTGCCATGCCTGTTGAAATTTGGCAGAGTGGCTGAAGAGTCTGTGAATTTGAATGGTTTGGGTTGGAAGGAATTTTAAAAAATCATCTGGTTCCAACTCCTGCTGCCATGGGTAAGAACACTGTGGACATGGCCGTAAATTGGAACCATTTTCAGAGTTTTCATGCATTTGGTTTTCTGCAAGCACCCCTATGGAACTCCCTTTTCATATGCAAGTGAGTACTTCATATGAATTAATCTATTTTTGTTTCTATAACTCAAATACATTGTTTGTAATGCCTGTTTTGTATCAGTCATTTGTGGAAATGATTGTGTCAAAAAGCGAGCCTGCAAATTACTATGTCTGCATCATAACTGAAGAACAGAACAGAACTGTGTGTCCTACAACTTTGCATTTTTGTTTTTATTTCTCTGGGGATACTTCATATGCTTTGTGACCAGCTCATACTGCATTACATGATCTTTCTTTTATTTTCTTTTTCATTAAATACCAGGCTGCCAGCAAAGCACAAACATGATGTGGAAATGGGAAGAGTTTCTAAGTCTCTGACAATGACTATGGTAGCAATAGTAGTGTGGACAAGCAGTAGATTTGCAGCACAAGTGCCGGTGCTAAGAAGCTGATGTTCAAATTCTAGCTGTCTACCATAGAGTTCTATGTCTGACATGCTTGCTATACACTTTTCAGACATTTAGTTTGATTTTATTATTTCAACTTCGAACTAGTTATAGATGCATGCCATTAAATGGCAATAAATTCTCTCTTCAGATCCTTTATGGCTTACCCTAAAGGGAGCCACAGCCTAGTAAACTGTTTTAGAACGGGTACAATTATATTTTGGATGTAACAAACTTCTTTATAGACAACAAAGAAGTCTACAACAACGACAAGATACCTCATACTTAGGCATCGCAAAGAAGATAGTGTGAGCCCAAATCGTAGTAACAACTTGCAAGAGACAGCCTGATGAGCTTTAAGTTCTCACTGCTTTTCAATTATTTTATTCTCAGGGTAATATGTATTTTTAAAAATACCAAACAAATAACCAGTAGCTTGTAAACATTGTTTACCATTTCTTATTTTGGGAAGAAATCACACCCTTCTGAACTTTGAAGAGAATGGATGAAGACAGTCATAATGGCAATAGAGATCATCTGATGTGTAAGAAATGTTTGAATGTCTTATATTTAGTAAGAAATTTCAAAGTAACAGAACTAAACTGTTGATATGATGAGTCAAGGGCTATTATTAAACATTCACACAAAGAAGTGTTTTAGGGCTTCAGATGAGATGGAAGTTGTGTCAGGTTATAGTCCAAGTCAATAAAAACCCATAACTCTTAAGAAAATGTTACGAATTAAGCCTTTGTCAAAGGAGACTTCCTGGGCTTAATTTTCCACTTATAATAAGGTGTAGAAGATTCTGATGCAGTAGTAATTTTCTATTGAACAGTTTCTCATTTCAGATGCCTGTTAATGTCATGGAGGGATCACAATGCTAGATTTCTGTAGTTCTCAAAACAGGTTATTGCACCCATGCTTAAGAATTTAATGATTAATCTTTTTCTTTTGTTTCTGACAAAAAATTTGTCAAAACTGATGTGTCAGAATGTTTCAGCTTCAGTGAAACAGCATTTTTTCCTGTCTGATCTATTTATCGTGTTCATGTCAATGTTCAATTTGCTGTTGAAAAATCCAATTTGAAGTAGCTTGATGCTTTCTGAAAAGGCCTGTCCTGAATATGTAATATAACAAAAGCTTTGCTATCTGTAATCTGTCCGACTAGAAAACAAAATCTATTTCAGGGACTAGGGGACTCCAACACTACTCATGGAAATATGTACTCATATGTCCAATGGGAAGCTATAGTGAGATATTCTCCAAAGTTATGCAAGATCTACAGCATGCAAAGAACTTGCCAGAAACAGAATTTATTTCAAGGGAGCCAGACTGCACCACAAGGGAAGACTAAGAAATATCCTGTATTGGCAACTACACATATGGGATGGATACATACAGAATTTTGGATGCATACAGAATTTTCTGGAGGAGGCTCATGAGGTTCTTATTGGTAATGATTGTACAAGACTGTATTTCAGGGGTTTTACTAAGCATTGACCCTTTCACCTGGCATAAAGAATTAAGAGAAAGCACAAGAACCCCACACGTGCTTTTTATACTGATTTCTAGATTCTGTTGATTGTATTGAAGTCAATAATAGAGCTCCTTGTGTTTTAACATGACCAAGATCTGAGTATTCTACTCTCCTATGAATTTTGCTTGACTATAGAAGCCAATAAAGGACTCTGTCTTTTTTTTTTTTATGTTAGAAGCCATAAGAAAACTTGTTTGTCCAATTAGAAAGAACAGAGAGAAAATGTCCACTCTCGTAAACTTACCATGATGTTCATCACTCGATGAAACAACATTTTCATTACCATAATAATGGATTTTTTATAATTTTATTGTCATAAGCTTGATAATATAAGGGAGAGGAAAGCTACTTTCTTCAGCATAGGTCCCACATGGTCTTGCAGTAACACACAATACACTTATATGTCTCAAATGAGGATTTGATAATAATTGCAACAGACGGACAATGGCCTGATAATAAATGACTATTTCATAGCCAAAGTACATGAGGGAAATTTCTTTCAACTTTAGGAAAAAAACATCATCCCAGCCAGATGGTTTAACTTCAAGACAAATGAGTGGACAGGGTCATAATGAATAAATGCTTTCTAAGTTAGTTTCCCTGAGAACTCAGCTGTTCAACAATCATCTCTAATGCTGAGATTTAATAATCCAGCTGACTAGCTGTGGAGCATGTTTGAGTTTGTGCTTTTGCTTTTGTCTTTGTTCTTCCTCCAAAAGTGTAGTAAAATAAGTTATGTCTACATCTTGGTTACAATGTCAATAAAGCTCTGACTGATCTAGAAGCATTTGTTTATGGGCAATGCAGATCAAGTTACTTTTCGCAAATTTGGTGTGATGTGTGAATTTTTTTCCCCACCCTAATCTTACAGAATAGATTTTTGGATTTCTGTATTAAACTGTTCATCCCAAAGGAAAAAGTTTGTCTGGAGAAAAGGCAAAAAGTTTTAGTGGTGCATTAATCTCTTTGCTTTGGGATATGGTTACTTCATGTGAGAGTTCAGATCCTCAGAGCCGTTCAGTTACTGCTAACAAAAAATGAATTATTACAGTATCAGCTGTACTGCAATGCTATTAAACCTTTTTGACAAGGCATCTGAGGGATTTCATAGTACTGCTGTGGAGGTCAAGGCTCTCTCTCCTTATGAATAACCATCTTGTAATGGTTAAAGGGACACAGCTTCTACTTCTCTGGAAGAGGCTATAGTAAAACTAACACTGAACACGCACGGGTCTCATTGTGATTTCAAGTGCATCTACCTTCAGACAACCTTCTCTTTGTTACTCTTCTGAGATCTGCATGATCTCTGTTCTGACATTGTCCTGCAAGTTAAAAGCACCACAGGTTGTGTGGGGTTAGAACATGATCTTCTTGCAAATTTTCCACCTCCCCATCAGAGAGGCAAAACAAGTGCCAATATTATTGCTGCCGTTTTGGGCACAGGTTATGAATACTGGAGCCCGACAAGGTAAAAAGGAGGTGAGAAGAGTAAGCTGAAATGCACTGAACTGTGCAGAGTGAGGCACAGCGCTGTTATTGCTATAGAGGATGCAGCAATCCAGTAATATCACCACCTAATTATTGGTGTCACAGGGATCTAAATTTACAGTGTTATAATGACACAGGTATATCAGCTATTACCAGTGCCATGACGAGATATAAATATTTGAAACTGTTAATTTAATCTCTTGAGATCCTGGGGTTTTTTTGCCTGTTTCAGTAGATGAATCTCCAGCTACATTACTTGAAATTAGCTCACAAATTCCTGTCTTTCTGGCAATGAGATTGTGTCATTTTGGTTCCTTATAATAGGGGGCAAGGGATTTATTTACAAGAATCACAGGCAGCTTCACGAGCATATCACTGCTGTATTTTTTGTTAGAGATGCATTTCACTTCTCATCCTTGTATTCAGCAAGATATTTGCACCAACAACCAGATAACGTTTTTGGGGCACTGTGCATCCTTGCAATCTTGAAATTGCCCCTTGTTCTCTCTGACGTTGTATTTAATCTATGAATGAGCTCTGTAAGCAACTTCCCCACGAGCTCCCCAAAAAGCTGTGCAAAATTGCCCTCACAATCATATATAGTCAGACATTTCAGGACTGATCCTAGTATTATTTCTGGGGAACTGTAGCTTAACGTCAGAGAATCTTTTGTTGTACAGCTGGTAGATCAACAGGAGCAAAACAAGAAAACAATCTTTCTGCTGCAAAACACCACCCACCAAAAGCTGAACAAATACCAATATTTTGACATTTAAAGTTTTTGTGTGGTTTGTGTGGGCTTTTTTCTTTCTAATCTATTGTAGAATTTTTCTTTTGTTGCTGAAATTGGACACGGAGATAATTATAGGTCTTGGTAGCTCATTAACAGCTCTGCCTTTAAATCAAAACATTTAAATAATGAGTTGGTGTAATTTGATTTCCCTGTTGACTGTCAACAATTGCTTTTCTTCCCTCTTTTAATGAATGATTATGTTCTTTTATTGGGAAACTAGTTCCTGGGCTAGTCCAAGAGGCAGATTTTTCATGATTGTAATTTTTAGATTTGTCATAAATTTTTATTTTCTTGTATCTTGTTTCCTCAGTCAAGTTTAGGGTACAGAAATTTTTATACATGTTTGACATCTTTCCATGGATGTGTGTTACATATTACTACTGTGAAGTTTCATTTAAATAGAGACAGGAAGGCCTATAAAAACATTTTAGGACTGTATCTGTGGTGAAACATAATGTTTAGGTTGCAGTATATAGTAGGTCAGTACAACAATTAACATATTTATTTAAACTGATATGTAAAATGTATTTTTGCAAACACTATATATTTAAGCTCTTTTCTGAATTCTCTCAAGACCTTTTTTTGAAATATGTTCATTGTTTTTTTTCTGAGGTGAGCAAAAGATGGAGTGACAACTCATCAGCTCTGCATGTTCAGGTGTTTCAGAATGTCATGGTACAAGTATGTTGAGTTTACCTGTTCTGACTGATGCTGCCAGAAATGCAGACCATGCTTCAGTAAATCTTGCTGCCAGTTGGACATGTTGTGGTTCCCCCTTGTCTGGTCTGCCTCACTTCTGAAACTTATTACCTTCATCACAAAAGGAGCAAAAGATTGTGCCTGAGCCATTTTGAATGGCCTTTTCAGTGTCTAAATTTAAGCCACAGTTGTTTGTGAGTTTGAACTGGAGCAGAAGGCTTAGCAGCAGGTAAACTACAATTACAGTTCTGCTGCATTTGCTGTAAGAGCTGCTGCCAGTGATGTGTGGTCAAGGTATAGCATAGCAGGGTGTGTTGGTGCGTGTCTACCACCACCAGCAGAACTCAGTTGTTCTTCCAAGATGTCAAAGCTGTGGGTAAAGAAAGCATATGCCCTGTGTAATACAAGTATGCCTTCAAAGCTCATTATGTCAGTGAAGCTTCACTGAACACAGAATGTTTCTATTGGCTTGACTGTTTGTGCATTTTCAGGAAGATGATGTAGCTGAGCTGGCAGGACAACTGGGAGTACATATTTGCTCTCCACTAGAAGATACTCTGTTGAGAGACCTATCTCATAGTCTCCAGTGCAGTTATGTATGCTTTCAAGAGGCTATGGTTTATTCTTCTGGCTATAAGTATCAGAAAAACTAGAAAATAATATCAGAAATAGGATTAATATGAAAGTAAAAGTAAAAAAAAAAAAAATTATAAAAATCTCTTTTAAGTGCAAAAGTCTGTCATCTGTTTAGCAGAACCATAGTTGTGAGAATTTTTTCTGTAGGTGAAATGACTCACTGAAGGCACCCAACAGTGATTTCTATTATGCCAGTATCTGTTTATCTATTTCTCAGTGTCCTTCTGCCCATATGAGTTAACAGGCTGACATTTAAATTATTTTCTCTCCATGAAAGGATAGAACGAGAAGCAATATAAATGTGGGGAATAAGGGAGTGCACAGAGCCCTAATTTGGGATATGGGGAAATGCAAGATACAGATCCCCGGAAATAAGGGACAAAATAATCATGATCCAGTGTTTTGTAACATCAATGTAAGAATTCTGAAGACTTCACAAAACCCGACCAACCAAAAAAATAAAATATGTTTAACACAGGGGTGGGAAAAGGATTTCAGAAAAATATTTCCTTGGTAACTGAATAAAAGGGAATATAAATAAACAAATATGAGCCACCTTTGGATTTTCTTAGACTTGGAGACAGGTTTTAAAAATTCAGCAAAAGTCCCACATGATTTTTTATTAATGAAATGCTAGAAACACTTTTACTAGTGCCAGTTATTTACCAATGCCAAATAGAACTCCAAGTGATAGGTCTTCCAGGCTTCTCTGGTTCATGCAGAAGAAATGCAGTGATCGTTTTATACCCATTATACCTGCTGCCTTTCAAGGGTTATGCCCAGGCTGTGAAACCTGGAGTGGTCCTCAGTGGAACTGGCAATTTTGTGATCATCAGGCCCACCTGCAGCATATACAAGACTGGACAGGAAAAGCCTGTCTGAGTTAGAGATAGAATCATAGAATCATTTAGATGCTTTCCTCTGCGCTTTCTTTCTGGCTCTTCATCAACTACAGCATTGTTGAATTTGGTATACAGCTTTAACTGCCACGGCTAATACAACTGAAATATGTCTCACATATCATATTCTTTAAAGTAATTTACTGTATTGTCACAGAGTACTTTATCTTTTTACACAATTCCAGGAAACTTCGGAGGGTGTTTAAATATGTGCTCAAGTACTCCTCTCAGAGAGAGCAGAAGCTTTTGTTTACATTTCTCGATTCTTAGTTCTTTTGATTGGAGGGAAGGATTATTTTTCAGTAACCACTACTGTAAACCCTTTTGAGACATCAATACTTAAATAAACAAGGGTTCTAATAGGATCTCATGAATAAAGCATTTTGCACTCTTTCCCATGACATGCTGTACATGTATATCTGCTGCAGCTTTTGCAGAATTCCCTTCTCATAGGTTAGATAAGCAAAATCATTCCAAATGTTACAGGCACATTAAATTTCACAGCACTATTTCTTTGGAAAATTATGAAGCCTAAATTCTTTTTACATTTCATTAGCCTTATTAATACCTGAAGGTGCAGTGATATAATTTTGACCAATAGGACTGAGTAGATACAAGTTGTTGCAGAATTGTTTCCGAAAGTTGAATGCTCAAGCTAAAAAGACAGTCAGCAAGAGCAAAATACACAGGGAATGGAATTGGTCTGAATACTTTTATTGTTCATGCAATTTAGTGTAAGCCTTTTTCTGAAAATTCTGTGTGCAAATACTGAATCAGACTCAGATTTGCCTGGTTTGTACTTTGAGTTCTAAATTCTTATAGAAGATCCTGGAGAAAATAATTGTCTCTTACACTTACTTGTGTGTGTAAGATCAAAGTCAAAAAGGAGGACCTGTGTTCAATAGCATCTTCTGCTTCACAAAGGTGAGCAGATCTTTCAAAAGAAAAGTAGGAGTAAATAGTGTTTCCCAGGTAATCTGACTTCTGTCCACAAAACACAATGCCTATGAGTTTTAAATGAGCAAGTTTTTCCCAACTGGGAAAAAAGAAAGGGATATAGAGAGATAGAAAGACAAGGATACTGTCATGTCTAGAATCCAACATCCCATCTAAGGAAGAGGAAAACTTGGAAAAGGATGGTTTATGCTTTCTAAAGGTAGAAAAAGTGAGACAAACAACTTTTTCTTTAAAAAAGTAAGAATCATTTTTTCTCTGCAAGGACTAGCAGATAAATACTTTTCTGATATTAGACTGAGCTTTATATTTCCTGACTTTTAATGTTTCTCTTCATTTAGGGATCACTATAAGGCCAAAAATTAAACATTTTTCACCAGGAAAAAAAAAAAAAATTAACCCCCAAGAGAAATTGTTATTACCTTTTAGTTCTTTTAAAGGCATGAAAACGCTAGTGAAAAAATGTTTATCCTCCTACAGGTTGTACAGGAATGAGTTCATAGCTACACAGTACTCATAATTTTATAGTAACTTTTACTATTTTTTTTGTGTTAGAGACATAATGGAACTGCTAAAAGAAAAGGAGGGGGATGAGAGCAGGACAAGACAAGAGGGAGAACTGTTTGAGATGTGGATAACCGGCCTTAGCTCTAGGAGGTGGAGAGTTTTAAATGCTGGGACCCTTAAAATTGAGTGGACCTATAAATATTTATGCAACTCAAACTCTTCGAAGGATAATTTTTTATATCTGATGAGTTCGAAAATTATGAAAATGAGACTAGCCTGCTAAAAAATAGATATAGTCTGGTAAATTAATATATTGAACAACCAGAAGTGGTTATTTTCTGCTCTGAGTGAGGTTCTGGAGTTTTCTGCCTGTTTTTTTTTTCCCCTATCTCAATCAGACCAGTTGCCTTATGTATATAAATAAGAAGTATTAGTTAGACTAAATACATGTCACTGAAATGGAGCCTCTCCTCTCCTCGCCTCGCCTCGCCTCGCCTCGCCTCGCCTCGCCTCGCCTCCCCTCCCCTCCCCTCCCCTCCCCTCCCC
>JANRMJ010000001.1:70661921-70678356 GCA_025584955.1 Alethe diademata
GCCTTCTGCATCTGCCCTTTACTTAGCTCTCCTCACCTGTGCCGCAGCGGCAGGGCGAGGGCACACAGGAGGGCGAGGAGTGGCCACGAGTTGTCTCCTCAGCAGCCAGCAGGGGAAGCTGCTGCATCGGTTTTCAGTGCTACTCACAAATAGAATTCACGGTTATTTTTATATCCACGGATGAAAAGGTGTGGTTATCTTAAAATGAGAGACAGAATATGCATGTTTGCATGAAGAGGTTTTTGCCAAACTGTGCCTGGGATGGCTATTCTAGTCACAAGCAAGAAGGCACGGAATGAGTGGTGCACGATGGAAGAAATAGGGGCTATTTAGTGTCTAAATTTAATATGTGCTATATCTTTACTTAGGATACTAAATACAAGACACTTCAAAAGCTATTAATAGAGATTCAGGAATTTATGCAAATTTTAGATGACTGTAGTCATTGCTCCATGTGTATAAGGAAAGTATTTCTGTAGAAGAGATGCTGGACTGCAACATGCCTGGTTTCTGTATTCAGGCTCATCCCGGCAAGTGTCAGAAAGTTATTTGGGTTTCATCCAAAATGTTTTCTTATGCACATGTTTATGAGCTTCACAAAATTTGACTTTTAATCTATCTGATGTTCAATCATTCTTGTTTAAACAACAGTGCAATACCTTGCCCTTCCCTTCTATTTCCTCATACTAAAAACAAACCTATGTTTTGGTGGCCAAGAAGATATAGTCCTCCAACTGCTCTGAAATAAAAACAAAGTCTTAGCACATACGTTTGGCTCATCTTTAAAACATTACAGGACCTCATGAGACTTCCAAACTATAAGGTTAAACACCATTAACTTTACTATTAAAGAGAGATAAAGATGCATAATTTTTTTTTGTGTGTGTCAAATTTTTCAGCTGAATTTGAGCTAACTGCATATAGGATTCTAAAGCCAGTACTTTACCAGTACATATTTCCTCATTTTCTGTCAGGACAGGATTTTTATAAGTGTTATCACTCTGATAAAGTGGCAGTATTCCCTTCATCTTATTAATAATAGATATGTCAGAAAGAGTAATAGAAAGGATATTTCAATCAGGCATGTATAGAAACTCTGCAATGAGAAAGGCCATTGTCAATTCCAGTAAGAACTTTGCCTTGAGGTTATATTAAAGACCCTTGCAGAAAATTTATTTGTAAAACCTAATACCTTTGGTTTTGTCCAAACTATTTACATAGTGCCAATTCTAATTTAATTCTAATTCAAATACTGCTATTGTCATAGAATTCCCTCAGTAAGAACCTACAGGATTGCTAGACATCTGAATGGAAAATATTATTTAATTTGTAGGAAACTTAGTTTATGACTCTTTCCTGTGATTAATTTCAAAAAATTAATTTTCTTTTTGAAGATAAAGTTTCCAGTTGAAGTTTGTTTTGAAGATGCTTATATATGGGATTTACCTGTGTTTCTGTACAAACAAATGTGAATATGTAGCAAATAACAAAATACTGTTTATTCAGAGGTTATGATGCTCATGACCATAAATGACACATGCCCATACATATTTATAAATTCAGTTTTACCTTGGCAGCAGCTGAGGGAATGGCCATAATTTAACTCTTAAGGTGACAGAATCAAATGGTAACTTACAAGCGGTAATGGAATATTCTACCCCATACACAAATATTTTCATTAATATTTTTAAGAATAAAGATTATTTGTATTATTATTAATCTTCAAACAGATTGAGCATTACTTTAGAAATTGATTCAATATATATTTCAGATCTGATGAAGGCTGCCTGCTTAGGTTTCCAGAGGAATCAGAAGCACTCCTGTAGAAAGTTTAAACATTTAATTTGTCTGTTGGGGAAATCTTTACCAAAAAGCCTGAAAAACAAGCCAGCACACATTCATCTGGTACAGCTTGGGAGAGCCTACTTGGCACAATTTACTGCATCTGTTATCTTCTAAGCTATTTGCTGTTGTCCAGATAGCTAATTGAATGCTGGAAGTAGAGAAATAATAGATGCAGGGTGTTGGCAGGGATTTTCCCCCAAGAAAATATTGATGCCATTATTGGGACACTGAATTATGCAGTGGACTTTTATGTCCAGGCTGCAGAATAAAAAAGCAACTTTAGGGGCACCATGGTGTCCTTCAGGCACAGCCTGACCCCCATGGGGTCACAAGTCCCACCATCACACATGCTCCAGTATGGACTTCTCTCTCCATAGGTGCACAGTCCCAGCAGGAGCCTGCTCCAGCATGGGTTTCCCACAGGTTCAGAGCCCTCTCTCGGGCACCACCTGCTCTGGTGTGGGTCTCCTCCATGGGCTGCAGGGGAATCTCACATCCAGTGCTGGAACACCTCCTGCCCCTCCTTCTGCACTGACCTTGGTGTCTGCAGAGTTGTTTCTCTCACATGTTCTCACTCCTCTCTTTTCTGGATGCAATTAGATCTGTAAAATTACTTTTTTACTCTGCTTTTTAAACATGTTATCACAGAGGCATTACTGCCTTCTCTGGTTGGCATAGCCTTGGCCAGCAGCAGGTCCTTCTTGGAGCCAGATCCTATTGGCTGTGTTGGAAAAGGGGGAAGCTGCTGGCTGCCGCTCACAAAAGTCACTCCTGCTGCCCCACAAAACCAGTTTATGTCTCTAAATTTAGCAAATAGTATCACTGAAGAATTAAACTTGACATAGTTTTATCCTGAATGTATCAAGGTTTCTAAGGGGTTCAATGACTTGAACTATGCAAGATGTCACAGTTCCCAGCTCCAAGTTATCCTGTGAGCTTCTCAGAATTTTTCTACCAGTCATTTTTGGGTTTGTAATTAGTGTAACAAGTTGGTGCAAGGAAAATACAGTGATTATTTTTTTGTGTTCTTAATAGTCTCTAATCATAAGTGTACTACTAGCAAAAATTTTAGCACTAGCCAAATTATGTTTAGAAACAATCCTGACACTAATTCCTTACAAATATTTATACTTCCTCGTTCTACAATAAAAATTTGTATTCTTTTTCCTACTGCCAAATTATAAAATTTCTATTTTTCAGTCTTCCTTTCAGTATTTATCAACTTTCTATCACTTTTCTAGTGAACTTCACTAACATGGTAATGGATGTGCCGGTTCTACGTCTTGGATGGTTTCAGAAAATGCAACCTTGACTACTGCTTTGAATTGACTTCTTTTTTAAGTTCAGTGTTATATAATATTTTATTTATAAGTACTGTTTGCACTCCAAAGCCAACAACTTATATCTATCTCACACTGCTTACAGGAATATATTAGCCTTTCTTATTTTAACACAGCATTCATCTGTTTCCTCCAGTGCTTCTTGCTATGTCTTGTGTAACGGAAATAACTTCAGCAGATGAAAATGTTGAAGTATTCAGGTACTCATTATACTTAGAAATAAATGGATTTCACGTACCCTTACATAGTTCTTATCCTTTTAATATCTTTGGTTGGTTGGGGTGGGTTTTTTTTGGATTGCCTTGTTTTTAAATTGGTTATTTTGTTGACTTTTTAGTTGGTTGCTTTGGGCATTTTTTTAAATACTTTGCTTTTTTTCTATGTCATTTAAACCACTGCCTGTTTTAGAGGAATACTGAAGGTTTCTAAAATATCATATATGTAGACAGGTAAGATTTAATATGCATTCTTTCCTCACATTCTTCAGCAGTTTGCTTCCTACCTTCTCGCTCTTGACAGGAAGATTTTATTTGAAGAAATGTGTAAAACCCTTTCAAATAAATGGTGAACAGTTCCATCTACAGAGCAAATTTTTAGCCAAAGTTGAAAGCTTTATGCAAGAAATTTTCCTTTAAAGCAGGAAGACCAAATGTCTCACAGGGAAGTAAAAAAATTATTTTAATTTCAGAAAAAATAGTTCTCAAAGGAACCTGAATCTTTCTGTTAAATTTGAGCATTTCATATCTACAGGTTCCTTTAAAGACCCTCAAATTCTCACTATTTGACTAACATAACTGATCCCAGCTATACCTCTGGAATTGGTTCCTATAGACCTGATTCGTACAAATCACCTAACTAGAAGCAGGATTGCACCCAGATTCAGTAAATACCAGATGGTAAAATAGCAAAATACATTTGAAAACAGCTCCCTAGGCTTAAATCTCTACCTCAACAGCTGGAAGAGGGTATTCAATATGGATAGTGCCTTTTTCTGTGTGGATACCAACTGTTACTGGACATTTGCTGTGTTTTCTGAATACTGTGAAGAACCTTGATGCGTATGACACTTTACATATATATTTTTAGCTTTTCCTACATGCCAGATGTTGGCTGGAAACAATTAGGCAAAAAGCAAGTAGATTAAAAACTTCTTCGATAAATTACAATATAATTTAAATGAGAACATTTACATTAGACATGTTCTCAGAATAATTATGAAACAATTGCCTAATAATGAAGCTTCCAAGCTCTTGTAACAGATGGTCAGAAGGCGAATTTTATTGGATCATAGATAATCAGTAAATTTAATATGCAGGATAAATGCTGCAATCTATCATCCTTCTATAACCCTCTGCACCTTAATGTATTTGTTATAACTCCAAGATCAGAGGAACATTCCAGGATCTCTAATCTAATACAGAGGTGATACAGGGGTTCAGAATATCAGCATATCAGAAAGTTGTCTAAACTTGTAGCTTTATAGCAGCTACATATTTGACATACTGCATACTTAGTTATATCACCTTAACAAGTCTTCAGACAGCTTTAGGATTCATTATGTCTCACACCCTAATGCTATAGGAGAACAAATTGCTTGCTGTATGTTTTCATTCTAGGCAATGATAGCTACTACTTCTTTTATGTGAATTTGATACTAAATCCTTTATAAAATACTGAATAAAAAGCAGCATGTATTATGCATTAGCTGAATAAAACAAAGTCATGTAGGTGTAAGGGATGAGTTGACCCTGGCTGGATCCCACCAAAGCTGATCTGTTCCTCCTATGTTCACTGGACAGGGGAGAGAATATATAACAGAAAGCTTCTGGATTGAGATAAGGACAACAAGAGATAACTCACTGATTACTATCATCGACAAAGCAGGTTTGAGTTAGGGAAATTCGCTGAATTTATTACAGGATAATAGGAGATATGTTCAAATCCTTGAAACACATTTACCCCTGACACCTCCCCTCTTCCTGGGCTCAACTTTACTCCTGATTTTCTCTACCTTCTCCTCTTGAGTGGTACAGAGGATGAGGGTAAGGGGATTGTAGTCAGCTGTGCATCGTTTCTGCTACTTCTTCCTCCTCAGAGAGAGGACTCCCACTCTTCTCCTGCTCCAGCACGGGGTCTCTCCCTGTGGACACAGTTCTGCATGAACTTCTCCACTGAGTCCTCCCCAGAGGCTTCCATTCTTCATTAACTACTCCAGTGTGTTTCCCCTCTGCAGGCTCACCATTCCTGCCAGCAAACATGTTCCAATGTGGGCTCCTCTCTTCACAGGGAGACATCCTGCCTGGAGCAGGGCCTGCTAGGAGCCTGCTTGAGACCACTCTCCCATGGGTTCTTTTAGGCATCCACATGCTGTAGTGCGGAGTCCTTCAGGGGCTGCAGGTGGATCTCTGTTCCACCATGGACCTGCAAGTGCTGGAATGACACAGCTGCTTCACCATGAATTTCAGGGGAATCTCAGTTCCTGGCATGTAGTGCAGCTCCTTACCCTCCTTATTCACTGACCTTGATGTCTACAAGGCTTTCTTTCTCACATATTCTTACTCCTCTCTCTGGGTGAATCATGCCTGCGAGGTAACTTTTCCCCTTTTACAAAGTGTTATCCCACTGCTGCTGAAGACCTTGGCCCTAGCCAGTGGTGGGTCTGTCTTGGTCCCCTAACAGAAATCACCCTGTAGCCCCTCCACTACCCACACTTTGGAATGCCAACAAAATACAGTGCATTAAAAAATCACCCTCAGAGTAATCTACTGATCACCTTTAATAAATGAGGAGTTCTCATGCCTCCAAGTATGTCTCACAAATGTACAGGACATTGAAGTAGCAACCTATCAATAAGGATAGAAGCTGAGCCAACTTCTATTTCATTTTTAAGTCCTAGTCTGTAACAAGTTGAAGGTAATGTGGCAATGTGCTTCTTTTACCTTCTCCAAGCTAGCATATTGATTTGATATAGTTTATACTAGTTATGACTGACAAGCAGTTTGAATTTCCATATCTGATCTGACTCTGCATTTCGAAGCTGATAGCAGTAGACTTTGAGTGAAGACAGCAACGTTACAAATTATTGAGCAAGTATTCTTAATCTGAATCATGTGAAGAACCACAGAAGGCAGAAACTTATATGAAGAAAGTAAAAACATCAAACTAATGGTCTTTTAATTTTGTTTCAGTAACATTTCTGGCAGAAGGTTAAACCTACCTTTGTTAATTTGATTTTTATCTTCATGTTTCTGGCATTTAAAAAGTAGATTAGGTTTCCCCAGCTCACCTACACATTTTAAGAGTAACTACATTAGTGTTATCCAGAAAAATCAAAGAAAATCTCTTAGCCAAAAGAGATGAATTGACATTGTTAGAAGATATGCCTTGTAGTTCAATGACAGTTCCTGGTGCAGAACTAAAATAGTCACAAACTTTACAAAATTTATAAACAATTTTTAGAAATTAAATAAACATTTAAAATCAAACTTAGAAATTTAGTTTAGGTTATCGTTTCAGTGCTAAGCTATTAAATATTACAAAAAGACCCAATCAAATCAACTTAATCACAGGGCAACAAAACAGTCTGTGTAAATCAAGCCTGCATAAAGATCTACCACTTCCTGTAGCTTGCTTTCATGTACTTTAAGCATGAAACTTCAGCATGATCCTTGATGTACCTCCTGCACATACTGATAAACCTTCAAGTTT
Organism: Alethe diademata; assembly: GCA_025584955.1. NCBI lineage: Eukaryota > Metazoa > Chordata > Aves > Passeriformes > Muscicapidae > Alethe > Alethe diademata. The sequence goes on from JANRMJ010000001.1 coordinate 70,668,815, forward strand.
ACCCTTGAGGATCCTCTCAATTAGAAGTTGGAATAATCCATTACTTGGAGGAAGAAGTAGAGTCAATTTAGCAGGGTGAACATACACTAGCATATATTTGTGGTCAGATAATACAAGGGTTTGATCTCTTTGAACATGTAGGGGAGTAAATAAGCAGACTGACAGAAGTACATCTAAATAGCAGTACTAGGAAATAAAATCTTTTGGTTAAGACCTGCACATAGGAAGTAAAAATAGATCAGGGTTGAAATCCAATGTTCAGTCATGGCATGATGAAAGATAAATTACATAGATTATTACATTGATTTATTATAAATAAAAATGTTAAAAGTCTCTCAACTGTGTTTTATTAATATCTATTCTAATAATATATTATTTATGTAATATAAAATTACACACATCAAAAACTGTCATTACTGATGAGAGTATAAATAGTTTTATTTATTCTGCACTATGCAAGATGCTACTCTCTTCCAGTCATAGAGTAAGTAACCATAGTAAAACCAAACAGAAACCGAGACTTTTAATTTCCATATTTATTCAAAAAGTGACTCTTTGTAAATCCTTCATTTTATTTTCTTGGTAAACTACACTTACTTCCTACAAGGTATTGTAATCATTTCTAACAGGCATTATGCCAAGATACTTGTAGGCTTTCTTTATCATATGAAAAACAGATTCAAAATTCACATTTCCTAAATGGATTTTTCCAAGTATATGCAATGAAAAATCAGTGAATAAGATATTTCATGCACAGAATTATAGATGGCTTCAGAAAGGAGAAGACTCAGTCAAAAGAATTACGTGGATTTCTTAAACAGAACATAGGTTGGCTTTAAGCATGTACCTCCAAAAAGCCATCTAAAAAAGTCTCTTTTATTATATCCCTACTAGCACCCAGAACTTGTGGGTATCTTATTTTCACCTTCTGTCTGCTCTCTGGAAGATAGCAACTTTCTTTGCTTGTCCTGAACTGCTTTGATGTGAGCAATGAGATTTCTCTTACGATGAAATTCACGAACCAGGTGGAATGAAGCTTAAATCTACTAAGAGCATCTAGTGAAAGCATTCAAAGCATACTCATAAGAAGTTATTTAGATAGAACTCCTTGAAAATGCCATTAAAGTGACATTACTTTTTCAAGTGAAGACTGTATAAAGCTTCTGTAGTTGAGAAATCCTGTGGCTCAGAAGGTGAATGGTCTACCTTGTGGTTTAGTAACTAGGACACTGAGTAGGTGAGTCCTACTTTCTCAGGACTACTGTTGCTTTAACCTTGGAATGGTTTAAGAGACAATTATCATCTATATATACATATGTATGAATATTCCCACCATTAAGATGCAGAATTATTTTGCTCTATAACTTTCTGGTAGCATGAAAGTTGCCTTTCTTTCTGAATACTGGCCTAGAAAGGAAATAATGAAATTGCAGGTATATTCCATCAGCTTCATGAGCTTCGTATCACCTCTTCAGATGGCAAAGACATATAGAGTGCTGCTTTCCTATCTAAATCCTTGGGCATGAAAATAAATATTCTTAATTCTGAGAGGTGCCACTGCTTTTGCATAAGACAGCTGCCATCTACACAAGCTACAGGATTGTTTTGCATTACGTTTGACTGATACAGTCAAAAACTACAGCTCGGGTTTTCTGTACACTTTCTGATGATATTAAACATGATGCAAAAGCCCTGGTGAAAGACTTATATTGTGTATTCTGGGGAACATCAGTACTTTAATCTGAGCCTTGGAGCTCTTTTTTTTTTTCCTTGCTCAGTGTCTCACAAGGCGTCTGTCTTTTGGCTAGCTGCCTTGTAGCCTACAGCTTTACAGCACCTCTGACAGCTCCTTTCCTAAGTGTTCTGCACTGTCTCACATTCAGCTGCCAGTTACTTCTCTCCTGCCAGAATGAAGCAATCCCAAGCACAGTTTAGCAATGACCAGTCCTGGGGGCTGATCACTTTCTTCACAGTTGGAAATCCATTTGCTTCGTGTAGGCATCTTGGGCAGAGATGCCCGAGAGATGTAGAGATGGCCATGCTGGGATAAAAATCTTTTCACTGGTCATGCAAAATTTTGAATGTATCTCCTTTACAGACATGTGCCAAGGAAAAATCCAAATTACAACTGGTCTGGCACAGCTGGGTAGAATCTAGGTTAATATTTTTGTGCATTTTCATCCCCAAGGTGAGAGATTTTGTGAGTTTGAAAACAGCAAAGGCAGGAGAATGATGAGAAGATTTCAGGAGATGGAATATTGGGCCCTCATTTTCACTCCAAGCACTCAACACCCAGAGGTGCTGCAGTGTGTGCAGAGAAGCTGCCCATGGAGCCAAAAGTGAGGCAATAACCCTGCTGGAACAGGGAGGGACAAGGGGAACACATGAGGAGAAGTTACAAAAACACCTCAGGAGAGGGTATGAGCCCCCCACCCCAACCCTTTCCAGGTGCCTGTGCCCTGCACAGCAGTAGTGTCTGGGGAGCACCCAGTCCTGCACAGAGCCCTGGCTCCATGGTGATCTCCTCATCCTGTGGCCCCCAGCCCTCATGCCAGCACTGGATCCCCACTGCACCCACCTTGACTTTCAAATCACTCTCCATGAGGAGGCAGAGACATACCCAAGTCTCATGTACCACTTTCACTCCCCCTTCCCAGCACCCAGAGCAGAGAACCAGAAATTTCTGATAGGATTTGGGTACTGGGAGAGGAGTCTCTCCCCACTGTGCAAAATCAGCATCAGCAGTGGCATGCTTGGAGTCCTTCTGTCCTGGGAGTAAGATCTGCCCAAAGGAATGGATGGACTCAGTCAGGACTGAAGTGCCTTCAGTGAGAGAAACCATCAATAAAAATGGTAGATTGGATAGGAAGTTTTTACAGAAACAGAGGCATCCTCTGCTGAGGTCATTTAGCCTAACTTCTGCCTTGCTAATGGAAAGAGATACCTGTTTCTTGTCAAATATAGATGATAATTGGATCTTTCTCCAAAAATACCATGCACCTCACAAGGCCAGTATAGTTATGGTTGAGCAGGTATCTGAGAAAACAGAGTGTCTAGTTAATATCAGCTTATCTAAATGAAATTCAACTGCTTGATGGTCCTCCCCATCACTGGATTGCTGAGCAGTCCTGACATTGCCATGACCACTGAAAGTCTGCAATTCTGATTGCTCAGATCCTTCAGTAGTATAGTTTCACTCTTCTGCTGACTTACGTGTATTCTGAAGGGGCATTGTGATGGAAGTGAAAAGATGCAGGGTAAAACCTAGAATTCCCAGTTTTCAGTTGTTAATGCACTGGTCTGTTCAAATTTATCAAATAACAAAATGAGACCTCTAGGGTTAATTACTAAATGACAGTAGTGACAAAAAATTATAATGATGGTTTCTGGGTTTTGCATAGGTTATGGATAGTTGTTTAGAGGCTTTCCATGGGCTCAGTGTTTTCACTCCTATTCTATGTACATCGTAAGAATGTACATAAGACTCCCATAAGAATTATGAAATGGTTCAGATGACTTAATTTTTTACTTGTTTCTTAACTGAGGAAAAAAAAGAAAAAAAATACATCGAAAAATTCAATTATTCAAGTAAAACAAGCTATAATAGCAGAGGCAAACTTATGAAGTTGAAACAATGGGTGCTGCATGAGGTAAAATCTGGAGGAAAAAGGATGAGCATGATGAGTTGAGCACTACAGAAGCAAGCTTGGTACACCTATTTATATAGATACACTATATTTTTATGGGCAGGGTTTGAGAACAGGAGGTGATATAGATGCCTCTATATAACAAAGGCTGACTGTATGAACTGGTAGAGTATTATCTGAGGGATGTCAGTGAAAGTATGGCATTTAAACCAGTGAATAAACTGCATATTTGGGCCCATATTTATGCATGGAAAAGCAAGTGCTAGTGTACAGTTAACACTAGAGCAAGTACTTAAGCTACTTACTGCAAAGCTTGTGAAAACAGGTTTTTTATCATTAAGGCATATATAGCTTCTCCAGATCAAGTACTTTGTGAAATTATTGCAAAATGTGTGTGTATGGAGAGAAAAAAGTATATTTAGCTGCAAGCAGCTGTGCATTATCTGAGAAGTTAAATAGTGTAAGACACCTATTCTCATTATTCCAAGTGCTGTCAATTGTCAATGGCAATTCTAAGTTTTGTACTGAACATTTTTCTGTATTGGAATTCAAGATCTTCCAGTTCAGGACCGTTTAAATTCCTCAGGTTGCCTTTTGTATACTGAATTGCTGAAAATATGTCTAGGTAGCTCAAAGATAAAGTCAGTGCTTTAATAATTGCATATTTCATGGTAATGAAATTATGATATCTAATATAAATATAAGTAAGCCAAAAAATAAAGTTTAGATATTTAAAAAAAAATATTTTTTTATTACTACCTGTCCAAAAAAACTTTTTTTGTTGTGGAAATCACAGCATTTCCACAAAATAGTACCTTACAGGCACTTCTCTGTCTGTTCTTTCAACTTCTGATTCTTCATTGTTCAAGAGTAGTTACTTATAATTCTTTTTAATAATCTTCAACATGAAACTGTCAAAAAGTCTTAAAAAAATTATCTCAAGAATCAGAATTCATTAAAATATTATTTCATGATGTATTATATATTGGCTTTGAATGCAGAAAAATAAAAACGTTCTCATTTTCTCTGTCAATATATCTCTATGAACCACTAGGGATACTAATGTCTTTCAACAGAAACCATATGTCAAACCACAGTGCTTAGTAAATCTCTTCCTGATATTTTTTAATAAAAAAATAATGTGTTCAGGTGTTTATTTTGTTTGATATAAAGCTTTAAAAGCAGTGATACTGAAATCTTAATATTTCCATTGCATTATTTAAATCTTATTGAGTTCAGAAGATATTTGCAAGACACATCAAAACTGCAGTTAAAAAACATTTAAAAACTCCTCAAAAACCAAATTAATTCCACTGCTTCATAAGATCATTTTATTTCTTATTTTGTGTTTTGTCTTTTTTATGGATCTTTGCTTGAAGCAAGTGGGAACTGCAATTAGCTAATTAAGACTCTGAGGCTTGAATATTATTGACCTTTTATGTTTTTCAGTATTGGCTGGCAAGCATAAAAAAGTTATGTTCTCCTCATCTATTCAGGGCTCTCCAGGACACGACATCTAATTGCTTTCTCAGAAATCTTTGCTCCTAGTAATTTAAATATAGGGCACATACTGTTATTTTCTCATTGCATGGCGTTTGCTGAGCAAGCAAGCATAAAGACACAGAACTGGAAAGGCTTATGAATGAATACTGATTACACAGGGTCACATCTTTGTAGTTTTTCCACTGGTGTATGCAGAGGAATTTGCATTTGGTATTCCTGATATTTTTTGAGGCGTGCAACCTCTTCTTAAACAAAAGCAACCACCTCTCACCTTGTAAAAAAATCCCTCAAACTATATGTTGAAAACAAAGCAGAGACACAGATGGATGTTGTTCTTCCTTTACAGAGCACATTTGAAGAACGACTTTAATTCTATTTAATTTGAATTTTTGTGTAAAAAAAAAAGGTGGAAATCAAAGGTTATATTGCTCAATAGCAGACAGTTCAATTTGCTCTTTAGAATCTGCATTACCTCTAAGGCAAACAAGCTGTTCCTTCTTAAGAGATTGTCTAGCTTGTTGCAGAATCACCTGTAAATGTGTAGTAAGCCCATGGAGCTTCAATCATTTTCTTATCTGTTCTATTGCCTGCAGGAGAGTCATTACTGCGGTATTTACAGCTGTCACAATAGTTAATATGATCTAGGCAGAGCTGCTTGTTTACTCATTGATGTGATGTGACAGTTTAATAATAACCATCATAATCATGGGTATATAAAATGAGAAATATTTTTTTACTCCTATGGAGATGCTGTTTTCAACTCCTATGTAAAGCATTATATCCAATCCTTTAAATTATTGCACTTGGTTGTGATATTTTTAGCTTTATCAACAGCTTAGAAACACATTGCTTTTTATTTTTCCCTAAAGGGGAAGAAAAAAATTGACAAAGATTTTATTTTTCCATATGAAATGGGTTATTCAATTGTAAAAAAATAAAAATTAAAGCTCTCCCAAGACGTGAAAACCAAATAAAATTCGTGTGCTAAATTCTAGGCCAAGAAATAAAATAAATTATGATGCACGAATTTACTCTGACTAAAAAAGCAGAACAGCTCCTAGCATACTCAAAGGCACTCATTTACTGCTACATTTTACCTGGCATTTTGTCTGTTTTCTATCAGGTTCAGATTAAACAGATGATTTTAAGCCACAGCCTGAAAGGTACATGCTTTGGTGGCCAAAAGACGAGGTTCCTATGGCTACAGATTTGGATATCTTGTATGACTGATCCCAAACCTCCTCATCCTGCCTTCCTTTTAATCACATGCAACCTCTAGAGATGAGGAAAAGTTAACAGTCAGAGGGTCCTTCATTTGTCTTTCATAGCACGGTGAAGCAAGAAAGTCTCGAATGGTAACAGAGCAGACCATTGCTTTTGTTAAGCCTTTAATCTTAGTGTCAACCAAAGCCTCACCAGATGAAATGAACTTTTTCTCTTGCAGTTGTGTGAGTATTTGTGCTGTAGAAGCTCACTTGAGATACTGCAGTTGGATATTATGTCTCTCCGTGACTGGCACATTAAAAAGCCAGAAATAAAGCCCTTGTGTGGCTACTCAGAGTGAATGAATTGACAGATCCATCCAGGAAAGAATTAAACTGAAGGCTTTAAATGAAAAGCAATGCATTTATAACAGGATTATACAGCACTTTGAATCAACTTTGTACAATGCTGAGCTGAGAGTTCAAAGAAAAACAAGAGAAGGCACAAAATATTGTCGTTTATAATTGGCTAACGAGATCAGCAACACAGGAATTATGCAGCTGCAGCAGATTCTCATGTAGTTAGAAAGACTGAAGAGGATTCTAATTCTTGTGCTTCACCAGTTAACTTTACTAAAAGACAATTCATGAAGAGTCAGGTTGCATCCAGATTTTTTTTTTTACTTCTCAAAATTTACTTTTTTTTTTTTTACGTTGGGTTTTTTTGTTTTGTTTTGTTTGTTTTATTTTGTTTGGGATTTTGGTCGTTTGTTTTGTTTGTTTGTTTTTTGTTTTTGCCTAAATTTTAAAACACTTTTAGACCAGTAGGATAGAAGCTATTGTCAACTAATCAACAGGCTATAGTTGACACATTCAGAACTTTCCTAAATTAGGAGATTTCCATGTCTAAAATGTTTGCCTTCTTATTCTTGGTTTGTTTTAAAGATGAGCTTGGGGCTTATTTCATAAAGGTACAGTTAGATTAAATTACATTTTCTACACTGAATTTTGCAAACCAAACCCCAGATGATGCATTTAGCAAATTCAGTGAGAAAATATACCAAAAGAGACCAAAACTGAGAAATAGAAATTAGAAAGGTAAAAAGTACTTAAGTCAGGATATGAAATGAGATGTTGATGGAAGGCTGTCATTCCTTGTATAAGGTACACATTGCTCCAATTAGCAGAAACTAAAAAAGTCACATTTTATTGCACAAGATTTCAGCTGAAACTGTTTACCCTTTAGCTGTCTTCTCAGCTGACTATTCACATACTAGAGTAGGCTATAAAATCAGCTCTCCATTACTGGAACATCTTAAAAGAGAAGAGATACTGGGAAAATACTCTCTTTGGGTTTTATTAAATGCATACAAAACCTTTCCATTGTAACATTTTATGTAGGAGATTTTAACTTTCTATTGTAAATATATATAGTTATATAATTATAGTTATTGCGTACCTCTTCTTTTGGAAATATCATACCAGTCAGAAGAGTAGCCTGAAAAATAGTACTAGTTGCAGCCCTAGAGAGTAATCAACACAAAAAAAATTACATTTGGGAGTAGGCATTCAATCAATAGTTTGCATTTAATCATAACCATCCTGAAGAATATCCATCTTTGACTACTTTTGACTGTCTCTCACATTTGTGATGTCATTTCCCACAATCTGGCCTGTGTTGTAGGATTCTTGTCAAACCTAATGCTGCTTATGGGCAGTTGCATTTGCTCAGGTTGTTTGAGAAGTGTTTAGAAGCAGGAAGATGGATTAAATGTCTTGGATTTTGTAGATCAATCTCTTGTGTCCCAACAGTGTCTGCTATCCCAGAGATAAACCTGTCCTTTTTCCTTTGATAGTCTGGACCACAGGCAAAATCAGGATTCCAGGGATAACACCACGCTTTCCAAACTGACCTCAATCTTCAAGAATGTTTCCTAAATCACCCTGCCCTTCTCTAGCAGACCACAGTTGTTTCATACAGCAGAACAGATATCCCGTATTTTCCTCTACCATGGGTCTGTGTTGATCCTTTTCACCATTTTACCTTCATTTGCCTGCTCTCTCCAAGTAACTCATCATCCTTTCTTAGATTAGTAGCTTCTTTCACAAGATGCTTTTTTTGTCTTCAGTGAGATTACAGGCTGTGTAGCAGCTGCAGATCTAGCTCTCTCATTACATTGAAATTGGAAGCAATCAAACCTGGTAAATGGAAACATGAGATTACATCCTGAAAACTCATGCCATTCAAAACTCTAGAGTAACCTCACCACCAAGCATGTTTTGAAAGTTGAGGAGATAGTACAGGTACTACTATAAATAACTTTAAGTTGTGGGCAGGTTTGGTTGATTTGGGTTTAAGGTTTGGAGGTTTTTTGTTTGTTTGTTTGTTTGTTTTGTTTTGTTTTTATTTTTATCTCTGTCTTCTACTCTGCTCCAAATTTTTCAGAGAATTTGTGATGATTTGGCTGCTTGAAAAAATGATTGTCTCAAAGCCTGGGTATAAAATGTGCATAAATGTCCTGTTCACTTCCAAGAGGAGTATTTAGCCAAGGATGTTAAAGCTGTGTTTGGAAACAAATCTGTCACTTTCAACTCTACCTAGCCTCAGTTTGACACTGATAAGGAAACTCCTGCAGAGTAGGTGCGTAGGTGTTTTAAAGGAAATTATTTTCTTGAGGAATGCTAGACTCATTGCTTTAAATATCGCTTCCCACTGCAGTGTTAATGAAAAATGTGTTTGTCAGGTTTATTTAAAAAAAAAAAGAAAAAAAGTCCATGTAATTCCTTTTCCTTTGGACATACATATTTTGAAATGTACCTCTATTTGCAGTTTGCATATCAATAAGCGATGCTTTTCTTTCCTTAATGACTACATCATACTTGTATCTGGTGCTGTACCAGCAAATAAGCCTCAGTGAAACCAGTGGCATGTTTCTGATGATCCAGTGACATGAGATTGAGCTTTGTAACTTTATTCTATGTCAGACTTCACTGTTTGATCATTTTCACAGCAGTCAATCAAGCCTCTTTCTTTTTAGTTTGTTCTTTCTTTGTCCCTCTCTGGTGTAAATTTGGAACAATCTTCTCTGAAGTTAGTGGAGTTGTAATTGTCTGAGGGAGCAAGACCGCTTTTGTGCTAGCTTTGGCAACTGCCTTCAAAAAATCAAGTAGAAGATCAAAAAAAAAAAAA
>JANRMJ010000001.1:70678456-70695885 GCA_025584955.1 Alethe diademata
GCTAGCTTTGGCAACTGCCTTCAAAAAATCAAGTAGAAGATCAAAAAAAAAAAAAAAAACCACCCTACATCCCTCAATGTGACAGCTAACAGCTGGCCTGAAGGCCTCACATATACCATAACTTTGACCTTGACTTGATCAGCCTGTACCCATGAGAATCAGCCTGTACCCATGAGAATCAGGCTGTACCCATGAGAAAAGAATGTAAACATCTTCAAGGAAGACAGAACTGAAAAATGAAAGGACTCAACCACAAGTAATGGATGCTAGCCAATCTTTAATGAGATAGTATGCCAGCAACAAGTTACTAACCAAATGAAATTAAACACAATACTTTTTAAAAAACCTGTAAATATGAGCTGTGGACAAGAAAGATTTCAGCTGCTTCTTGAAGAATAGGCGTCTTGTTTATCTCTACAGCAACACCTCAACAATACTGACAGAGTATGATAGAGGCAGCCAAACTACTGAGGGTCAGAAACCCTGCCAGTTAGTGTGAGAACAACTATGACTAATTTTTTTCCTTTGACCTGATACATGGTAATTTTGTCATGAACTCACATTATTTGTTTCTGTGTAGTAGAGATGAAGTTTAACTGGCTTCATTTTTCCTCTTCAAAAGCAGATATATGGGATACTTGGCTAAATAATTTACATTTTCTAATTTCTTTCATAATTTGACAGTGCCAGGGCTTTGATTTTTTATTTAAAGTATATTTTTGATTATATTTTACTGGTTTGTAAGACAGTTTTCATTGGTAATCTTAGTTAAATGGATTTATTAAATGTTTTTTTGGAGAATATGTATCCTCTCCAGGTACTGCTCCTCATTAGTGCATTAGAATTTGAGTTGGGCATTTAAATTACCTACTGTATTGAAAAGCAAGAACTTTCCCAGAGAACTGATGGACTGAATAAGCCACTTGCCTATGAAGTACAGCTTAGTCTTCTTTTTGTTACAACAGCATCAAATTTTGTTCTATAAAGAAATAATACCCTAAAAATGCCATGTCTATCTGATTGTGATACACTGCTTAGGTATATCTAACTGGAACTTGATCCCCTTTTAACAGAAGTCTGCTCTATTTTGTAATCTGTGCAGCTGCAGACAGAGGAATGAACATAAAGATAACCCCTTCATGTTGTTTTTTTAAACCCCTGACTTTTCCCTAGGGTTTAAACTTCAGTGTGAAATTTGCTGTACAGCACTTTTTCAGAAAAAAAAAGTCAGTGTCAGTGGCCTCAGAAATACTCAGAAACATTTTTGGCACAATGACCTTTTATTAAGTCCAGGTGGTCATTCTAAAGAAGCTAACTTAGATTTGTGGCCATTCATGTGTTCTCCAGTGCCCAGGTTTTTTCTTGAGGGCTGACCATCTCTACCCTTTAAGGTGCTTCACTATTTTTGGTGTTCAGAGAAAATCTGATAGGAAATAATTTCCATGAAGCAGCCAGCAGTATGAAAAAGTTTAAAGTTTGGTGAAAATCATAGATTAAAAATCAGATCTCTCTAATGTCTGGTCTGCTCTCATGCTATGCTTTTAATAGCAATCATTACCAGAAGCTTCCATATAGCTACTTATACAGAGCTTAGTCATAGCACCATCATAGGTAGTGACAGCCTTGCTACAATCCTTCCTCTTTGGAATGCTCATATCTATGTTCTGAATCACAGGCAGAGATTTCTTACTTTTTGGTTCTTCATAAGCTTCAGAAGGCTTGTTTTGTTTTCCTAGCCCTGTAATAGAAAAGTTTGGTTTGTTTTTTTTTTTTGCTTTTTAGAAGTGGGAAAAGAGAAGATTTTTTACCACATCCATCAGATCCAAGCAATCCTATTTTGTGGGCTGCTGTGGAGCCAGGAGATAAAGATTGCAGGGACACTGCTGCAATAGCCTCCTAGAAATATTTGAATTGCTTATATCTTCAATTCGTAGTTAAAATTAGAAAACAAAGTAAGATAAACTTTATTCAAGTGCCATTGAATGAGACATCTTGGGCAAGTATTCTGTCTTTGCATTTCTGTTTTTAAATAGTTAGTAGTTATTGACAACAGTTTAGCTTTTAATAGCAATTTACTTATTGACATATTTACTTATTAACATATACTCGCAGTATTGACTTCTTAGAAATGTTTAAAACAAACCAACCAAATACATATAAGTCATAATTTTTAACTTTAGAAATGAAATAAAAGAAAATCCAGTATGAAGAGTAAGTGAAAATGTATTTTTCAAGTAAAACAAAAATGCAAGCTTTTATTAATTTTGAGTTTAAATGTTCCAATATTGTGACTTAAGAATGGATGGCATTAAAAGATTAAAGAATTAAAAATTATTTTTATATCAAAATCTGTAAACAGAATTTAAAAAAATATATTTTTTAAGCTATTTCTAATCTTTAGGCTTTATAGTTTTGGATTTTTCTGAGTAATCTTAAAATAGAGATTTTTAAATAAAGTTACATTCATTCATAAGGATCTCAGATTTAAAAATATTCTGCATTCAAAAGCTTGAGAATGAAATATCCAGTGGGTGAAACAATGTTGTTTTAGGCTTTTATTGACATCCTTTATGGTTTTAATGCTGCTTTATGCCCTAAGACTTTTCATGGCATAAACAAAGATTTTTAATGAACTTTGGATTTAAAAATCTATGTCATTAAGGTAATAAGCAATTAAAAAGGGGTTTTAACACAGTACTCAAATGAAGATTCAGTCTCCAAAATGCAATTCACCAATAAAAGGGTCTCATTGACCTTTTGGGATCTGTAGGATGTCATGAAAATATTAACTTCTATGAACTTCCAGAAGAGAGCAAAGAAGCCTGAGGAATCAATCCAGAGCACTGGCACTGCTGAGTCTCTTCATATCTCATTGAAAGGCTACATAAAAGGTTTCCATGGCAGCAGGATATGAAGCCCTTGCAAAGCTTCTCTGATCCTTCATCTGGAGAAGCATATTTACTTGCAAGGATACCAGTGAAGCAGGACGTACAGGTTCAAGAAGACATAATCCTGGTTTGGACCACGTCAGTCTTCAAGGGCTGTAGCTCTACTTTGATGTCTCTCAGTTCTGTGATCTCTCAAATCTTACTTTTTTTTCTGTTCTTGAAAAATTATGAAAGATGTCAGAAAATTCAAAATTGTCACTGTCTTGCAAGCCAAGATAGTAATAAATCTTTAAACCTTGAAGATGTACTTCAATTACTGTTTTGAATATTTATTTTCCTTTTACGACTATTGTTTCTACACAAAATAAAGATTTGATGCAAATTTTCCTGTGACTCTTGGGGTCATTGCATTTAGAATAATCCTGAAATTATAAACCCAGGAGACAAACATTAGGTGACAGGATACAGAATCAGTATACATGTTTGTGCTCCAAAACTGTGCAGAATGGGCATAATTGAGTTAGTACAAGTTTGGAAGATATGCCTCATTCTCTCTAGTTAAGCAATCAATTTTTAAGTCTATGAATATTCAAAAAATGCCAAAAATTTGAGAAATAATGTCTTAATAGCAGAATTGTTTTAAAATCTTTATTGAATTTTAAAGAAACGTTACATCCTGCATTTTTGTCAAAGGACAATAATTAAAGATGCAAATAACTCTAATTAAGTCCTGAAATCAATACATCACATTAAGGTTTGTAATTAATTTCATAAAAAGTACCATATGATGCCATTTCTTGACTTTTAATATAACCTTGCTTGGTTATCTATTCAGATATCTCCCTCCATTTCCCATCAGTGGGGGGAAATATTCCAATAGTCCTTAAAAAAAATAGAATTGTATCACATATATAGCACAGAACAAAATTATATTTCTAATTTACTCATTCTCTGCCTTACCTTTAGGCTGTTTTGTTTTAGACCTGAGTTTGCTTTAGCTTCTGGACTTCCTTCCAGAATCCATATTGTCACAGGCAATGTATACCAGAACCTGAAAACAGGGAGAGAAATAAGTAACACTTTCACATTAAGCCAAATCAAATTAAATTAATTTAGTGAAGATTAATCTTGTTCAGTAAACCATCCCCAGACTGATAGATTTTGTAGGGTTTGGTGGTGGTGCAGAGAAGGCGGAGTTCACAAGTGTTTCACTCATTCTGAGGTGAAACTGCTTAACAATTTCTTTGTTCTCTTCTAAAATCTCTAGAATTAAACAACATTTATATTAGCATTTTTATGCTTAACATTAAATTCTCTGTTTTACATAAAAGGACAAATATAATACAGATACATTTTTAAAAATCTTTTCCATCCTGTTTGCAAGTAATCAGTTTATCACTGCTCTGAACAGTGACGGTTCATAGATCATCAGTGTGCAAATGAGTTTAAAAGAGATTACTTAAAACTGTCAGGCTGGATATTTAATTTAAAAAAAGACAATGGAGCTGCAGAAAACAGTAGCATTCCCATCATACAGTGATCAAATGTGAAGCTGCCCTAACATTTCAAAGTGATAGAAAATTATGGGATTAATTTAAAATCACAAACAAAATTTATGGAAGTTTACAGAAGCTTACATCGGATAAGGGAAGTCCATTTAATTTAGTTTTTTATTTATAATATATATAAATGTAAATTCTCTATAGAAAGTATTCTATCTATCCCAGAGAAATGGGTGTACTGGAGTATAGCTATATACATCTATTCATGGGCATAATATATTATGTGTGTGCAAAGAATTCCAATTGCAGATGTACGAGTCAACACTGCTAATACAACATCCTGTCACACCAGTAAGATGGAGCAGAACTCCATTGTGAAGAATGAAATAATGCTTCCAAGGCACATAAGATTTGTGTTCATTCATTTTAGTAACTAGTTAGTCTCAAGTTAGCAGTCTAATACCTCTATAATTTTTCTACTTTTGTGGAATGACTACTAGGCCTTGTCTGACCCTCAGACTAGTGTGTCCTGCTGCTCTTCCATGTTTGTACCAATGAAACTGCCATGGACCTGGAATACATCAAGCATGACTACAGAGCATTGGGGACGAGAGTAAAGGGCATGGCAGCTCTTCTTGATTTTGATTATTTTCTTGATCATGGAAATGATCAGGAAGGATTTGAGGGAGCATGGTGGATGCTGAGGGTCAGCAACTCTTTACACAGCTGGAGTTAATAGCAGTTTGTTTTTTTATTACAGTGGAAATCTCTTTGATTATCAGGGACTGATAGAAAGATAGTGTCCACCTCTCTAGGTGGAGATGAAACATTTCTGGTAACTGGAAAGCCAAACTGGTGAGAAGAACTTTAAATAAGAAATAGTTGAGAAGTGAGAGGATGACAGGGCTAACTAGGTTGGCAAACAAAGTGTGCAGTGTGATGTGAAGACTCAATAATCAATGGCTAATCAAATAATAAGGCTGAAGCTGCCCCAGAATGGGCCCCAGGTCAAGTGCTTCAGGCTCTCACAGCAAAGAAAGCTGAGAGCATCCTGGGCTGCGATAGAAAGAACATTGCTGCCATTGGAGGTGCATTATCTTCCTCATCTGCTTAACCAGGTGAGCCATATCTGGAATTCTGGGTCCAAGCCTGGACTCTTAAGTTCAAGACAGATGTGGACTTATTGAGTGAGTTCCGCAAAGAGCTATGAAAATGATTAAGAGTCTGGAACCTTTGACAAGAGATGGAATGCTGAGAGAGCTAGGACTGTTCAACTTGAAGAAGTCTCAGGGGTATTTTAGCAATGTGTAAAAACTGGAGCCAGATTCTTCTCAATGGTGTCCAGTGACAGAAGTGGTAACAAAATGGTAACAAACTTAAATATGAGAAATTCCATTTAAACAGAATGAAACACTATTATTTTTTATTTTTTTTTTTTACTCCTGGTAATGGTGTGTTAAAAAAAAGCCAGCATGCCTAGAGAGGCTGTGAAGTTTCTGTCCTCAGAAGTATTCAAAACCTGACTGGACATGGTCCTAAACTACCTTTTCTATCTGACTTTGAGCATGGAGGTCGGACTTCAGTATTTGATCTTCAGTAGTGCCTCTCAACCTCAAGAGTGATTTTGTGAGTGCCCAAAGTTTAACAGTATAGGTTTGAGCCTCTGACAAAAAATATATTAAGAGTGAAACGAGGAAAGAGATCACAGTATATGTACCTTTTCCTAATCTTACCAAGCTGCTGAATTGTCTTCTGTTTTCATAGACTTTAAAAACCCCAGAGATGGATCTAACATATCTAAACTGTGGATTTCTATCGGAAACTTGCCTAGTTTCTACCTTTTTTATGGTAGGATTTACAATTCTCACAATTCTGAAACTCATAGCTACACTGCATTTCATAGATGAGAGAGATACAAGTCCTGAAACCCAGAGTCTTGGAACTCAAATCCTGAACTGGGGATTCCTGTGACTCCAGTGAGACCTCCTTCACAGAGGAGCACCTGCATGTTTGTGCACCTGCTCCCCACAGAATATGGGAAACTGAAAGGTCCTTGATTTACTGTAGGCACGACTTACACACAGTCAAAACATCATTGTGTCATCAAGATTATTCTCATACTGAATCCAAAACACAGCACTGTACCACTACTAGGAAAAAAAAAATTACTCTATCTCAGCCAAAACCAGGACAGAAATCTGTTAAAGATCCTCCAACAGACAGAAAACTGTATCAGCTTTAAATTACCATGGTTCATTCAAGCAGAGAATGGAATTTGCTGGTACTGCTGCCAAAGTTACATTTCCAGCTTTCTAACTGTCTTCAAACCCCTTTGTTCAAACAGCTGGAGTTCAGCCTTGCGAAAGAGTAAGACTGCAATTTGGGTGTGGAGTAGACAATGCTGGTAAAGAACTCAGAAGTGGAGCAGTCACAACTTGCACCACAGGCTGAGCAGCAGCTTGAAACTTAGCCTTACTGCTAGAGAACATTAAAAATTCCTGTTCAGTGAGGTGTAGCTGAAGTGAAGCAGCTGCCTGGCTAACAAATTACCTTGTGTATAAAAAACAGAACTGCAATAATTAAAGCCATATTTTAAGAATTAGAATTGGATAATATTGTTTTTCAACTTAGTTGTCTGTCTTATTTTCTCCCTTAGAAAAATGCTCTTAAGCAAGCCAGTTGATTAGTATGTATGAATAGAGAAAATCAGCTCACCACATGCCAGCAGGTTTAGCTTAAGTTTTCCTCAATTTCTGGGTGAAGATTCAGGCCGCTTTTTGTCAGCAGATGTTATTCATCCAAGTTGATGTCAATCCACTCCATATCCATAAGATATCAGGATCTTCTGCAAATCATTAAGGTCCTTAGTTTCTGTTTAAAATGCTGATGAATCCTGCTCCTTTTAGAGATTTTGGAACAATGGGCAGACTTGGAGAGAAATCATAGAATCATAGAGTAGTTTGGGTTGGAAGGAACATTAAAAGTTAACTACTTGCACCCTGCTGCCATGGGCAGGAGAACCTTCCACTAGATCAAATTGCTCAAAGCCCCCTTCAACCTGGCTTTGGACATTTCTAGGGATGGGGCATCCACAGGTTTTCAGGGCAACCTGCTCCAGTGCCTCACCACCCCTCCAGTAATTTATTTTTTTTTCCTAACAGCTAATCTAAGCCTGGCTTCTTTTGGTATAAAGCTGTTATCCCTTGTCCTATCACTACGTGTCCTTGTAAAATGACCCTCTCCATCTCTCTTGTAGGCCCCCTTCAGGTACTGGATGGTTGTTCCCCAAAATCTTCTCCAGCCTGAACAACTCCAGCTCTGTCTTCATAAGAGAGATGCTGCAGCCTTCTGATGATAGGAGCAAATATGAGCATGACCTTGTTACTTAATTTCTATCAAAATGAGTGGGAAGTAGAAGGGATTTTTTAAAATCTACCTGATATTTATTTGTGTTTTTAGGCATTTGAATTCCTAGAAAAAATTGTCTTAAAGAATCTTAAAAAAAAAAAAAAGCATAATCAAAAAACTCCAAATATGTACTTTTCTCCTGATATGTAACCAGCAAGGGTCTTTGAAATGAGGTAAGGAAATTTCCCCAAGAACTGTGACAATATGTATACTTCTAAAAAGATGGAAATAGAAAGTTATCCAATATTATAAAAATCAAAAAAAAAAGGTGGAAAAAAGAAGCCAGGTGGTAGAGGTGGGGGAAGTGTTACTTGCAAAATTAGTATTTTTCTTTAAGACGGTTTACCTGCGGTCTTGCCTGGATTACTGTTGAAATAAAAACCCAGAACAGGAAATGTTTGGACACTTCAGTACGCAAATACTCTCTTGGGGCAATTGCACCTGCTCATGCTATGTCTTTTCAAAGCAATGGGTAACTGGTTTAATTTAGTTAACGGAGCGATGCTTCAGCCTACTGCTCCACTGGTTTGCACAGCTTTAATACTTTCCTAAAGTTTAAATTAGAATTTTGACTTCTGTTGAACTTTTGAAATTACTTTATTTGATACATAAATCCAGTTGCTCACTACTAGTAAAAATGCTAATTACTATTAAAATCTAAATATAAGTTGAGTTTGGAAAATGCAATATAGTCGATTTTTAAAGTATTTTTATAATGTACTTTTGAAAATGTCATAAAATTTTAAGATACTAATAATTCTACTACTTGACAGGATTATGAATTATGAAAAAATCATATTCTCCTTCCAGTCCCTTTTGAAGGATGCTTTTAATGCAAGTAATAAGTAAAGTTTCAAGTTCCTAAAATATGGCTTTCTTGGTCACACTGGCTTTAATAAAGTCAAAACAAAGCCACTCTGAGCTGCCACAGAGTCGTACATTGGATATAAATGAAAAAAAAAATAAATTCATGGAGAGAGAGCATATGAAAGTAAAAAGAGTAGGTGTTTTTAATTAGTGAAAATTCTACATTGCTATAATTTACAAGAAAAAAACAAGTAAGGAAATTAAAACGGAGATGATCTAACTGAGATTCATACTGGCTTTGTTTTTTGCTTTTCTTTTTAATTGTGTACCAAAAGAATTTAACAAACACTTGAACTGTAATAGTGTTAGTAATTCCTTCTGATGTCTTTATTCACCTATTTATTTCAATTCTACCTGTTCTGGGCTTGATAAAGTTCATGTTGATGCATTTCTGTGTGTGTTTTCCTTTCTTCTCTCAAAAAGTAAACTAACATGCAAAGCACTAAATGAGCTTTATGCTTCACAGAAAATGTCCATGAGCTGCAGTGAAGAGGTTGGTATTTTATGTCGATACTGTATTGCATAAGGTGCAATAATCTAAAAGATGATTTATAACCTCCAAAAAACCACCAAACCCATATAAGGATCCAAACAGCTAGCAGAATTTTGCAGACTTTTACTTGGTGTTGGCTGGATTGTAGGAGTACAGATTGTACTTTGGAGATTACAAATGAAACCTTTAATTTGAAATGGCACTTAAAAAGTTATTTAAGGAAGAATGAAATAAAGCAGCAACTAAGAACCTGTAAAAGGAAGATCCTTTTGACTGAAATACCTGAATTTGTCGCATTAAGAAAGAAAAAAAAGTCATCATACTACTTTAAAAAACAGCCTATTTACAAAATTAGACTAAAAAATTTGACCTAATCTACCCAAAGACATAAAAGAAGTAAGAGATATACATTTTTAACAGTAGGATGAGATGATCTTATAGGCCTTTCCCAACCTAAACAATTCTATGATTCTATTTTCCATTTAATATTAAATGAATCATATTTTAGTAACTTGGTAACAAAAGTGTAACTAGCATAATGTTCTCACATTCACTCCAAAGTTCCCACATAAAAGAGTTATGATATCCTTAATATTGTGCATGTTAAGTTTGAAAACTTGAGTAAGACTTAAGAAAGAAATCACCAATTTTTCAGTTTTCAGAACTTACCATTAAGAACTCAATCTTTATGTTAAATATGTAATATCACATTTTATTTTATGTTTCTATTGTGTGGTCATTTGTTGTATTATATCATCTCTCTTTCAAAAGCTTTTGAAAGTATTTCTTTGGAGAATTTGATTTATTTGGATAAATTCCTTGTTCTCCTGGTATATAGTTAATGTCAATATGCAAGTGTCCATGGAGTTGTGGGACTGGGTGTGTGGTCAAGACAAGTTACTGAAGAAATAGATGAGTTTGCATTTTCCCAGTGAATAGTGCAGAAGGGATTATCAACAATAAGTGTGCAACATAAATCTGTATACTTTACCTCTCAATATATTATCAGCATGAAATCCAAAATGGACACTTTGGGACAAAAGGAAATTCAGATCAGAATATGTCACAACAATTCATGCAGTCAGATGCAAAGACAGCCTCAATTAGTCAACTTCTATGATAATTCCTGGAAGAGTTAAAATTAAATCAGTCATAGAAATGTAGAATGGTTTGGATTGGAAGGAACCTTAAAACTCACCTAGTTCCAAAACCCGCTGCTGTGTGCAGGGACATCTTCCACTAAACCAGATTGCTCAGACCTCCTCCAACCTGGCCTTGAGCACTTACAAGGATGGGGCACCCTCAACTTCTGAGGGCAGCCTGTTCCACTGCCTCACCACCTTGGCAGTAAAGAATTTCTCCCTAATATCTATTGTAAACCTATTCTCTTTCAGTTTGAAACCATTACCCTTCATCCTGGCACTACATGCTATTGTAAATAGTCTCTCTCCATCTTTCTTGCAGGGTCCCCAGGTGGAAGGCCACAATTACAGTTCACACTGAAGCCTTCTCTTTTCCAGGCTGAATGCTTAGCAGTACCCAGAACAGACTTTGACAGTGAAGAGCAAATTATCTTGACAACAGTAATGCGAAACTTAAAGAGAGATGAAATAGCACTAAATTAGTAATTAAAATATTTCTTTTCAGGTTTAAAGTGTTATTAAAGATGTTTGTTTTTTCGACACGGAATGAGGTTGTTGACATATCTCTTATGAAAAATTAGCCATAAATATTATAGCTTTCAGTTCAAGAGTGGCATGAACTCGATTGTTAACCTTTGTTTCACATATGCTCTCTAAAACGAGCATATCCATAGAAGCTCTTTATTATCCTTATTTCCATTAAAATTTTTCAGGGTCACTAAGAAAAGCTTAGGTCAAGCAAGAGATTTGAGTTTTTGATTTGGCTATCATGAGAGCTTCTTAGTTTCTGACAAGTTGAAGCAGCTCTAGCACAATTTCATAATCTCTCATCCTGTGACAAGGTAAATTGAAAGTTATAATTTTATGACCCAATAGATACATTATAATATCAGTTTCTATTTTCATGCCTGGAAGAGCAAACAAATATTTTTCTACTTTGTTTCTGAATACCTAAGATGTTTATAAACTGCAGCAGACTACACATGCCCCAGCTAATATTGCTTTAATATCGTAAAGCTGCCCTGGAGTGAAAATATCAATTTCTGTGGCAGATTACTGGAAAATTCTAGTCAAAGCAATTATCTATGGTTATTTTCAGGCTTGTAGATCATTCATTATTAATGGATGAGTTAATTAAATTAATTTCAGTGAAAATGTTGAGACAGAAGAATTCCTGTTGAAGTAATATGCCAAAATATACCAGGAGATGTCTGCTTCTTCATTAATTTTGTCTTGATTGAGGTTAGGTGAATCCCTCTGAGAGGCTCTTAGCAAGCTTTAGTCCTTTAGGTGAGAATCAATTTCTACTAAAGGTAGTCTTGTGTATAGCATGGATATGTTTTTCTCATTGCTCAAACAAGAAATTGAGACTTACATTATATTGAGACTTATATTATAACTGTTTTTAATTTGTTAAGCATGAAGCTGCCTTCTTGTGCAAAATGTGTCAGGAACAGCTGCCTTTGTGTTTTCTGGTAAATAGAATAAATTTTGTGACCTTGAATTAAGTTTGACCACTGGGTGCATAGTTTAGGCTTTCAGTAGCTCCTATGTCAAGAACAGATGAGTAGAGACAATTATTAACAGGAGAGCAATTCCCTTGAGCTCCAGCTGCTCCAGGACATCCAGGATGTCTGAGCAGTGCAGTGCTCATGATGCCTACTAGACAGCTTTCAGCATTTAAATTTCTCAGCTTGCCTCTTGTACAGCCAGGAAACACGAACTAATTAGTTTTTTTATCTTTTTCTCTGTTCATGAGGAAAGACGTACTGACAGCAATTTAATTAGATGTTGACATAACTTTTGGTTATGACAAGAACTGGAGATGTTCTCAATGGCAGAGATTTAATGCTCTCCTTGGTGGGCTCAGCTTGTGTATGGATTGGGATCATATTGAGTGGGGTTATGGGGATGGAGGAGTTCTATTTTTTGATGCTGTGTGTTTGTTTCCTTGTCTGGTGGTGTTTTGTTGCTTATTTGGGGGGTGATATTTTTGTTGTTATTCTGGTTTGAGGTTTTTTGGGTTTGTTTTTTGTTTTTTGGTTTTTTTTGTTTTGGTTTGGTTTTTTGTTTTTTTATTATTGTTTTTTGTTTTGTTTTGTTTTGTTTTGTAGTTTTGTGGGCTTTTTTTAAGTGAGTAAGTTCTTTCACAGAGCATGCTGGAAGTTTGAGTATCTGCCAAACAGAACCTAAGACTATTTAGTCTTCTTCTAGTGTCCTGACAGTCAATGCAAGCAGCTTTAACTGCTTCTTGTCAATAGAGAGGATGAAAGAATTTTCTTTTCTTTTTTTTTTTTAATAATTCTCCAGTACACAGTCTGCTGGGAGGTATACGGCCAAATAAGCCATACACTGAGATCGGTTTCAGTAGCATAATTCCTTTGTGTCACAGAGTACGGCATGGCTTAAGATAGAAGGGACCACTTAAAGCTGGTTGTCCAGAACCATGTCTAGATGACTTTTCAATACTTCCAGAAAGTGACAATCTTTCTGGCATGCCTCTACTAGGACTCAGTGACACTCTCAGTAAAAAATTGTTCTCTGATGTTCAGGTGGAACCTCCTTTGTTTCGGTTTGTACCCATTGCCTCTGGTCTGTCACTGGTCACAGCTCAGAAGAGTCTGTCTCTGTCCTCTTTGCACCCTTCCATCAGGTATTTGTGCATATTGGTGATATCCTTTCTGAGCCTTCTCTTTTTCAGGCTGACCAGCCCCAGCTCTCTCAGCCTTTCCTAGCTGGTGAGATGCTCCAACCCTTTCATGTCCTGTCACTTTACTCTTTCTGGTATGTCCATGTCTCTCATGCTGGACATGCAATTCCAGGTGCAGCCTCACCAGAATTGGTAATGAAAATAATTTTTGTTTAAACAATAGCAAAATGTAAACGATGGTGATTTAATTTTCATATGGCCACACCCTAAAATTGTGCCAGGACAGCAGAGGTACCTGGCTACCTTGTAGCTCTGAGTGAGTGCCAAGGGTTCCATCTAACGAATAAGGGAAAATCCTGCAGGCAGACCCCAGCCCGCTGCCCCAGCCAGGTGCAACCGAGGGTACAGAGCAACCCCTGGCATCTGGCAGCTCACTGGAGAGGAAAATGGCTTGAGGCCGTGCCAGGGTCTGGGCCTGCAGATGAGCCCAGCTCAGCAGGACCCATGGCCAGGCAGACCAGGGCTGTGGGGAGCGGGAAGTGCGTCCTGCTGCGGCATCTCTGGGGCAGGGGCTGATGGCCCAAGGGGCTGACATGGGGTCCTAGGCCATGGGCAGAGGAGGAGGAGCCCTGTAGGTCTGGGCAAAGATGGTAAGGGCTCACAGAGCTCACAGGAACATCAAAAATTCTTACCATTGATTATATCTTTAAATACAGTTTGGGTCTCTATGGGATTTTGAGATTGTCACTTCTATCTAAAATAATTATTGATTGACATAAAGTGTTATATTGCATAGTTCTGTGTTTATTATGTAAATATGTTAAAAAAAGAAAGAAAGAATAGCTGCCAGTTATGTCTACAATCACCCAAATAACATTGCCAATCTTCCTTTTCTTGTGTGTTCTTGCCCTATTTAACTGTTTGGTGTGAAGGAAGCTGTTTGGATAAGGTGACCTTGCCATGGTCACTTTTGATTTCTCATAAAGGGAAAAGTGAAGAGTAGGAGAGGCTCTGCCCAGAAATTAAGCTTGCACCTAAATTACAAGACTTTTACATCCAGAAACAAAAACATAAAATGTATTCATCTTGGTGTCAACTTGGACTTTTTTTTTTTTCTCTCTTTTACAAATGAAAACACAATAAAATTTACTTAATTTATAAGCATATGAAAACCTGCTTCACACAAACAGTTAAAGCTGACAATCAAATGTTTTGAGGTTTCAGTCTTGGACTGAAGATGACAGAAGCGAAGGAGACAAAGTATTGTTCATAGGTTTTAGGGCAGAGGCAGCTTTTTTTTTTCTCCCCAGTGTCTGTCTCAAAAAACCCTGTAAGGAGAAGAAGAAACGGAGTAGTAGTAAGTACTCTAATACACAAGTAACTAGAGCCAAGAGAGGAGAGGCACTTTAAGCAATGGAAGAGACTCTGAAGCCAGGAAGTGGGATATTTCAGGAAAATTAATCTGACACAGTGGTCCATGCTGAGTTATACTAGGACTTTGTGAAGGCAAGAAGTAATTTCAAAATGGGCAATAAATTGCTGATGTTTCTAAAAAATCATTCAGTCCTCTTTCATCATCTTCTGCTAGTCTTCACATGCTCTTCCTGCTTTCAGCCCATTACCTTGCCAAAACCAGGTTTCATTTTAAACAGCACAAGACTGGAGTGGAAATAAGAGCCAAGGAAGGAGGTGCTAATATTGCTGCTTTTGATGCTGCATGGCTTCTAGATACTTATTGTGGTTGTGTAAGTACAGCCTGGGAAGAGCTGGGAGAAGAGAGTGAGTGGAATAGTAATGGGTATGAGATGCTGGAATTGAAAAAAAATAAGATGCAAACTGAGAGGTAACAGCCAGAGTGAAAGAAAGGATGGAGCAAAGGGGTACTGAACAAGGCATAAGAAGTGCTTGCTGCAGTGCCCTAGCATTTCCTTGGAGTCAGAAATAATTTATTAGTTAATGGAAAATGTTCCTAGTTTTCGTATACCATGTAGTTCTGTTAAACTCTGAGACTCTTTCCTTATTATCGGGGTAGACCCTGTTTGTGCAGATTAGGTTCTGAGTATCTAAAATTTTCTAGCTTCCTGATGATCAGTTCTTCCTGAGAGTCAGTATAGCTGGAAAAAAAAGTCCAAAACATTAATGTCAAGAATTTTAAAAATAAATGTCTTATTAAAAATGCTTTAGAAGTATCAAAATTGGGAAGCAACTTTTCAAGATTAAAAATCTGGATAAAATCTGCATGTGGAGCACACATAAAGCTAAATTAAAAGCTTTTCTGACTGTCTGCAGGATAAACAACACATGTAGACATATCCTGTTTTCTTCTTGCTCAGGTTTTATTCCTGCATTAATGCACATTGTTCTGACTCAAATTCAGTAATGAAGTATTAATTTCCTCAAGCAGTTCTGTGATGTATTCAACAGTTCACTATCATGTGTTTTGGGTGGACTTGTTTGGTTTTGCTTTTCAGAGGATAAGAAATTCAGAAGCTGATTTGGGAGTCTCTATTCTATGCACACAAAAATGATGAATTAAAGGATTAATGGTGACAATCTTGTTCTGGCTCTTGCTACCTTTTCCATTGTTTGGAAAATGATTTTCTGTAAATGTATCTATTTTGTACAAGATTTTCTTGGGCTTTTTATGCTTTTTAATGTCATTGTCTTCTAAAAACATAGGAGAAATATAAAATCATTTTCCATTCCTTTAGAAGTCTAGCCAGAATTTGTGGGAACTATTTATCTGTTTAAAAGCATACTACAGCAGAAGTGGTCATTGAATTAGGTGAAATCTTCTAATTGTATTGAGGAATTTCAGTGCAGTTTCAGTGTGATGTAGCTCTGTGATCACTTTGAAATACATATAGATGAGCTCCATGCACACAGCTGTGAAACCAGGAAGTAGCACATAATGGCACAATAATAGTTAACTGAAAACTTGGACTTTGTGTCTGCTTTTGAATGCTGTCACCACATAATCAATATAGGAAGGTTATGAACATGGAATCTAACCATGAAATGAATGGCATATAAATGTGTCAGGTTTTGAGATCTTCATTCTGAAAACGTGCTGCTGCTTTAAATTGCAGTCAAAATCTCTGCAATCAAGGTCTGACATGCCCCTGTGGTAATGAAGTTTTCTAAATTATGTTAGAAGCATATGATTTGCTTACAGAATTGCATGAGCCCACAGCTTAGATCCCAAAGTATCATGTTTGAATTACATGCTGTTAATTTAACTTTAATTAGAAAATCACCTTAATGTTCATGTCCAGTTTTAATGACAAGAAGACTTCAAAGCTTCCACTCATTTGGTTTTACTTATTCTGTAGTCAGATGCATTTAGATTTAAAGCTTATAAATCCTTTGTCACTAAGGGACATTGTAGGAGTCTTTTGTTTCCAACAGGACATATTAGTATTACGCAGTATTAATCAGTTAAAAATCTGTTGTATATATTAAAAGGCTTTGCTCATTCAGATTGCAAAGCATTTTCATTAAAATCTATTTTAAACTGATTAATAGGAATTTATGTATGAATTTGCTTATGTGAATGTAGATATCATTTAATAAAAGTAAAGCTCCTAAACATTTAACTTAGATAAGGAGTCAGCTTCTTGTAAAACCCAAGCTACTTAGCACAATAATCACATTTGCACAGTTAAGGAAGAAACACAAGAAGTGTTTCATTTATGTCCTTAACCTTAATTTCTTAAATATTAACCTTAATTTCTTGAATATTTTCACATAAAAAAAAAAAACAAAAACATGCCCAAAACTCTCTACTTTAATAGCCAATTTAAAATATCTCAAATAAATCCACATCCTATGGAAAACCATGCTTGTGGTAGCTGAAGGTATTACTTGATTGCATCCTCCTACTGACATCAACATCACAATTCAGAGGCATCTTACTTAGAGAATAAAGCTTAATACAAATTCCTTCCTAGAGCCTTCACAGAATGGTTGCTAAATTGGGAAGGCATCCTTGGACAAAATCCAGTCCAACCTTCCTATTGAAAGTAGGGCCAACTAGGGAGGAGATTGCTCAGGACTGTGCTCTACCATGGTTCTAGCATCTCCCTGATGTAGCCTCCAAACTTCTCCAGTCAATCTGTTTTCCACACTTTTATAATGATTACTTGTATTTAGAGAGTTTTCTATATTTTAGTATGTGTCCATTGCCTCTTAGTCTCTCACCAGAAATTACTGAGAAGATTCTGACTGTTTTGTTTTCTTCCCCTTCCCAGCTGATATAAATGTGTTGGTGAGATGCCTTCAAACCTTTTCTTCTTGACATTAAACAAACCCAGCTCTCTTTAGCTTTTCTAGCATTCTAGCATCTTCATGGTTTTTGACTGGTTCTACTTTGGTATGTTAGCACACAAAAGATTCATCTGGAAGGCTTTTCTATGCCTTCTGTCAAAATCAATAAATATTGTACAGGCTTTTTATGCTTCTTCTAAATTTTCAACCATT
>JANRMJ010000001.1:70695985-70718487 GCA_025584955.1 Alethe diademata
CTTTAGCTTTTCTTTATGTATAAGATGCTCACATCATTCTAGCATCTTCGTGGTTTTTGACTGGTTCTACTTTGGTATGTTAACACACAAAGGATTCATCTGGAAGGCTTTTCTATGCCTTCTGCCAAAATCAATCAATATTGTACAGGCTTTTTATGTTTCTTCTAAATTTTCGACCATTTAAGTCTGAAGTGGCTTATTATTATTATTGAATTATTTACTGTTTAGATTTTGTTGCATGTGATGCTTTCAGAAGGTACAAGTTACAAAAACTGATTTTAAATCTTTATAATTCTCTTTATTTTGATATTATTATTTTTAAAAGATTTTTAGTGGTTTAAAAGAATAACCCAAAATCAATCTATATCAGTGAAGCATTTCATTTATATAGTGTAATTTATAATTGTTATAATCAGATAATATCTTTGTAGGTACTGGCTTGACCTGGAAAACATGCAAGTCCCACTTTTATGTGACCTATGTTTTGCTAGAGACAGTGAAGGAGTGAAATAGATGGACATAGTGGGAAATAACAAATGTGTTAAAATCTGTGATAACAACAATTATACACTGTCAAGGACCTGTAATTGACCTTTGATGCCTCCCCTTTAACTAAATGTGCTTGTTATGTCCAGTGTTGTTTTTATGTAAATTATTCAGTCATTGAAGACATATCTCTAGTGAATTAAATTTCAAATCCCCAAATATTAATTTATTACAAGGATCACCAACTTTAGCTCAATTTAATTTCAAATCCCAAAGTGTTCATTGAAATTCCAATGAATATTTCTAACGCTAATTACTAAATTTCTATATTTATAAGGGAACTGGCACCTCATAAATATCACATTGTGCTATTATCTCCATATGTTCCTGTTCCCTCTAAATATAGCAAATCAGCAATTAGCACTAGAAATATTCATTAAAGTTTGAAGGTAGATAAATAACAAGTAGGAATGCCATTTATTTATTATAATTTACAAAGCAAAGAACATCTAAATGCTTCTCATTTGATTAATGTGCCACATACCACCAGTTACACTAAATGCCTCAGTTGAACTAGTACTAGATAAAATTCGTACTGCCTCATAAGACAATATGCTTAATGGCTTGTCTGTTTTGGCACAGCACAACACCTTGCTTAGTTTTGATTATCCTCACTTCAAACATTAGGATTGCAAAAGAATCTTAGAGGTACTCTTTTATAATTGCCATGTCTAAGACTGTTTTTTAGTTTTTTTTTGTTTTGTTTTCAAATAGAAAACAAAACCATGATATACATTTGGGCTATCCTCAGTGTGAGTAATGTTTCTATATTTGAGAAGTTTTCTGTCAAATCCTGAAATCTGTGAGCCACCCATACTGAGTGCTTAGTCAGTCTAGCAGGTTGACTTAGGAAATTGGCTTCAGTATGCAACATAATTGCTCCAAAGCACATTTTTCTGATAATTTGTGTACCATGGATACTCTAGCTCTTTTCTCTTTGCACATACTAACTTTTGCACATTTGAGGCTGCACTGCTTGCCATGTAGAGTCAATGATAAAAGTTTTCAAAGTCTGTCCAGATACTAGGCTAAGGTATAAAAATAATAGGGTATTCATGCCTCACTTTACACTAAACTCAGGGCAGGTGAAAAGTCAAAACAGCATGTGTGAAAAACCGTATAAACAAGGAACTCTCAAAGCTACTAATCTGCCTTTCCTACTCTGCACTCTTTCCTTCACTGTGCTTTGATTATGACTTGGATGTCTTTCCACATAGTCTCAACTATTAGTGATACATTAGAAATATGAAATTACCCTTCCCTAAGGAATTCTTTAAACATACATTCAGCAGAAATATTAAAAAGAAATACCATTTTTATGGGTTCTGGAAATAAATTATTTTAATCACAATCAGGGTAAAGAAACATTAAGAAAATCCATTGTAATCTCAGAATATTTTTATACTCCTTTTAAGTTTGTTTTCTCTTTTGTCAGCGTTAAGGCTTAACATACAGATACTCACATGTTTCTGAGGAAATCTTTCCAATTTAGATTTGTTTCAGATCTCTGTAAAACAGCATTTTTAAGTATATAGCTTTTTAACTAGACCTGAACTTTTTTTTCTGTGTCTGTGTTTGCACACATGTGCTGTAAGATACTTAAAAATCACAGTTGCTTCAAACACTGTTAAGATCATTGAAGGACTTTGCCCACTCTGGCAAACTGTGCAAAGAAGCAACTGCTCATCTGCAACCACCTCCCCTCTCCTGAATATGCCTTTGCCAATACCTGGAGATTTGGACTATGAGTTAACCTGACAGGAACTTGAGGTGAGATAAAGGTGGTGCTACTGTCCAGTTCTCTCAGGTCTAAGGAGAGGTTAACATGGCTGGGGGGGAGGAATGTGCCCACTAGGAAAGCCAACTCTGCAGCTGTGCTGAAATCAGCTCTGGGCAGATCCAGCGGGGGGAGGCCACAGCCCACAGCCCATTCCTGAGGCCCTTCCACAGAGGACTGCAGGGCATCCACAGTGCTGGAAAAGACAGTGTAAAATTTGCCCCTCCCAGGGGAGGTGCTTGGACATTCCCAGTAAGCCCGAAGGTGTACTGTCACTTAGTACACAGGAAGGAAGGGAAGATTTGCCAACAGCAAAGAAGAACACAACACCTGGGATCAGAAGACTAAAACACAGATTGGGATGGTAGGACTAGGCCACAGCAGCAGCAGCTCAAATTTAATTTTTGCATATTGCTTAAGAATAATACCAGCATTGCTGTAGATGTCTCTCTTAAATTTACATTCATTTTATGTGCAATTTACTTTTAGTTTCTGGAGTGATATTTTATGGCACATATCCAATAAAGTGTGATATTTGCATAAAGCAAACATTTTCATACAATGATTTTATTTCTATGATTTATCAATCTTCTACAAACGTGCTTTATATTTGCAACAGATATTCTCACTTCAACTACTGAGATTGTGTCATGAGCTTAGCATTTTAAAGTAGGATAAGCAGAAAAACTTACAAACTGGAGGAAGTTTAAGCACTTAGTTCCAGACTGTGAAGCTAATCATATTTAAAGCAGATGGTGACAAACAGTTTTTCTGGCTGAACTGAGAGTAAAGTCTACTCCAAAGGGATGCTGGATATGCATACAGAAGCTCTGGGGTACGTAATGATGCGTGGACTTGTAATGTACTGAAACAACTTTCCTTAAAAATAAGAATAAAACTTAGTAGAATTTAACATTGCAGTCTCAAAAGGAGCAAATATTTGGAAGCACTGTATAACTTTCACCCTTACATATACTGTATGTGGCTGGATTTAGAGACGGTATTTTGTTGGGCATCAGATAAGACCACCCCTTGACTTTGCTTTATATTTATTGTCTTTTTAAATGCACTGCTGAAGGTGAATAGATGTCAAGAATGATACATTAGCTAATGTCTAAATGTATTCATATTGAGACATTGAAAGACAGTTCTTTAAATGCAGCTGGACAGCAGAAAAAATAAATGACAGAGTTCTCAGAGTGTCACTTAGAATTTCATGGTTGTCAGTCATCAGAACAAATTCCAGTATGCCTATAATGAGGACTCTAATTATACAGCTATATAACAGGAAAGCTGGTTTTCTATTTTGGCTCTTAAATTAAAAACAAACAACAAAAAAAACCTCTTTCAGCAACAGCTCTCCTTATAACATTTTTATATATAGGAGTCATCTGCATAAAGTTCCTATATGAGGGCTTTAAGTATGAATGCTCATGTTCAAAATACTGCTTCAAGTCCATTACATAATTTAATTATTAATTAGTGTATTCTCTCATAATACATGATGAATTAGACTTGTTTCGTCATGATTCTGTAAGAAGATTAAATTAAATCTTTAAATTTTCAATCACTTATATTATTACTGGCAGTTACCAGACATTACTTTTATTCTAGGCAAGTAAAAATATTAAAAATAAAAATACTAATTACATTAGACATTGCAGATGGCTGTGGTCCTACAGGATGGGTGTGCTGAACCTGAGACAAGCTTGGAGGATTCAGCAACAATTAACCTGAAGGTCTCCAGTGCGCTGTGCTGGGCATGGCCAATTCCAGTCTCAGCCCCAGCTCCGGGCACGGCTGAGCCCCTCAGCCCCGGGGAAAGCCTGGGCAAGGGAGGGCAAACGCTGCCCGGCAGCCAGGGCTGAGCCAGGGGAACCGAGCGAGAAACAGCCCTGCGAGCCCCGAGGGGACAGCGGGAGCAGGGACGGGGCAGGAGAGACCCGGCAACCCTGGGAGCGACCCTGGTGGGACAGGCAGACGTGCCCTAAGTGAGCTATGGCCACGGAAAATGCAGTATGCAGGTTTACCTTTGATGACTGCACTCTGTGTGAAGGCCCCAGGCTGGAGAAGTGAGAAGTGCGAGGAGGAGTTAGAGAGATGAAAAAAGAGCTTCTATGCTGTAGCAGTCCTAATTTCCCATTCCCCTGCATAGCTGGGGTGGAGGAGGTTAGAAGAATTAGGGATGAGGGAGTGAAGTTGATCCCAGGAAGAAAAGGAGGGGAAGAAGATGTTTTAGTTCCTTTTTTTCACAATAGCCATCTCTAATTCAATTGGCAATAAATTAATGTTTCCCAAACAAGACTGTAACAGGTAAGTAATATCCCTCTGTTTATCTTGATCCTTGATGAAATTTTCCATCCTGATTAATGCTCTAATAACTAAAAATCTCTCGTCTTTGAAAACTAAACCAGGGCTAGGGTCCTTTTGCGTTTTCTCCGATGCAAAAGCTTGACTGCACTGCCTATTTCAGATCTGTGAACCAGCTTATTCTGCTGTCAGTGCTTTGCTATGCAACAATACTCACAGGGTTGCTGTTGGTGGAGTGGGATATGATGCAGTAGCAAGCTATTGATCTGCTCTTGTGACCACTGGTCAAACTACTGTTGCCATGTTAAGATGTCCAGGTATTTCTTGTGCCACATGTGTTTTCCTACACATGTTAATTTTAGTACGTGTTGACAACCTCGTGGTTGGTATGATATTTTTAGGGGTTTGAGAAGCTACATTCTACTTTCTCCAGTCCTAGGGTTGGGAGGTAATTTGAGGCCTATCCCCAGACTGGCAGTTACCATAAATGAGGAAGTGCTGTATCATTTTGTGGCACAGCATTTTTCTAGAAAGGTTTGATGTGCAAATGTGAAGGGCAAGAAAGGTGTGTGAGGAAATGGTAAAAAATATATCAGAAACCCAGTAGTGTTTCAGGAAAACTTCTGTACTTGTTTCAGCTGTCAGAAGAGGGTGATGTGGAAAGAAACAATCTTGACAAATCCCAAGACCTTAAGGTGTCAGGTTAATAGAATGCCCCATAATCTTATACTAGTAGAGGAAAAATCAAATGTACCGTGCTACATCCCTTAACACACACACTGGCCTCTTTCTACCCAACAGTTTATGGCTTAGCTACCTTGGGTTTTTTTAACAGTGCTCTTGATGGTTGTGACTGTGTAAACACACACAATTCAGTTAATGTTCCTAGAGGTCAATGATAAAGATATTTCGGCTTATACAAAAATTGTATGATAATTTTATTTTGAATTCTACAGCTTCTTTCTAGCACAACAAATTTATTACAAGAAGTTCTTTAGCAGTATTAATGTAGAACTCTTGAAAATATATTTTAAGCCTTAATTAGAGCTTTGAAAAATTACAGCTTTAAGTGAAATATGCTTAGCTTTCATCTTTCTACAGAAATTTTCAGCTCTGAAGAAATTCAGTAGATTTTCAGTGCACATATTAATAGCGAACATATTATCATGTCAATCAGGACTTTCATGTTTTCTTTTCTTTCATGCAAGGAAATCACTCCAAATTAGTTCTACTTAGAATATTATCAATAAAACGTGTGTTAAAAACTTGAATAAATTCACTGAGTACTAAAAGGTTTCTCTTAAAATTTTCCAAAGTTGTTAGTCAAAAAAAACAAAAAACAACTATTTCATCTGATCACTTCTGAGATTGAATAGAATACAGTATTGAACTCTATTTTCACTGTAAAATTAAAAGACAACAAAACGCTGGTATTTTTTACTTCTATTTCATTAGAGTCAACAGTAATGCCCAATTGTGTTGGGTTTCTATACTATCTTGTCAAAGTAAATACAATGTAGTATTGCTGATTTTACCCATCTGATAAAATGCATAAAACTGCACTACTATACCGTAGTAATATCTTTCAGGATCATCTCACTATTTTGTACAACTAACTAACTTTTGTGGTACACACAGGGTAAATTCACTTCTTCTTTTATGATTTATGAGAAGGCATAGAAGTGTGTGCCTTAGCACAATGCATCAAAAAATCATGTTCTTACCCTATGCTGAACGATAGTTCAAATGGCAGTGGACAATCTAACCAGGGTCTAAATAAGTGTTTAGAAATATATTGAGACCATAGATTTGCTCATTTCTCAAGCATATGTTGACATTCTGTGTTGCTTTGACTTCCAGGAACTGGAAAATTCTCAAAACTGAAGGGTAACAAACCCTTTAAATACTCTCTCCTTAAGGAAACATTTTGTTGCCAAGAAATTTGGTTTCGTTTTCAAATACATTATCCATGTGCTTTTGAAACACTGCTTTTAGATTCAAGTGAGGAAAAATACATTTGTTAAAAGTTAATGGGTGCCTTGGGTATGCTTTTAAATCTTAATTTTCATGATCTGTGCCTCACAGGCCCCCCATGACTGGAAAACTTTCTGGTTTGCATTTTGCTTTTTTTTTTTGCTACAGTGAACTTTTAGGAAAATATGTGGCAGACTGAAGAATGCAATCTGATAGATGACAGTTCATGGCAGATACAAAACATTTTATAAAATATCAGATATTTTGATCTGATCCTGTTTTCTAGAGGAGAAATTTTAGTGGAAGCAAAATGTGCTCCATCTAGCTCAAAGAAAAAAATATAGTAGGTAGTAAGGCTTAATGTAACATGTTTAATTCTGTCACACAAATGATTATTCTACCATTTTTATCACTGACACTGGTCAGTGGTAGATGCCTAAGAAAAGAGGAAACA
The DNA here is from genome assembly GCA_025584955.1 of Alethe diademata. Lineage (NCBI taxonomy): Eukaryota > Metazoa > Chordata > Aves > Passeriformes > Muscicapidae > Alethe > Alethe diademata. The sequence continues at coordinate 70,703,047 of JANRMJ010000001.1, forward strand.
GGGCAGTTGCATAGTAATAGTTTCCCAGGTCCCAGTTGTGCAGATGCAAGCACTTTCTGACTTAAGAACTTCCTGAGGCCATATCCCTGTTGCTGTTTTAATATAATTAGTAATTTTTTTCCCTCACTGAATGTATCTAATTGTTTGGGTTGAATCTCCCAATGGTTTCAAAAGGTTATGGCTCAAAGGCATAGTCAGAGAATTTACATAATAACTACACAAGCTTGCTTTGTCTAAGTATGTCCTGGATTACTGGCAATAAAGATAGATTTAAAAACAAAAAAGAAGGTATCTACTTTTAACAAAACAACACCATCTTATTTGCTCAAAATTATAATCTAGAGCTAAGGAACAAAGATCTGGTGCATAATATGCTATAATTTGAATTTCTTTTACCTGACAAGATTTTTTTGGGGAAGGAGAACCTTAGTTATTCTTTCCTATAGGGTCTCAGTGGAATCCAGAGCAAAATGGAAATGGGGACATTTAGCTGGAAGATTTTTGCATACAAAATAAATGGCAAAGTTTTAAGGGCACAGGCATTTGAATACTATAATCAAAATGTCATTTAATGCAAATTCCAAAAGTAGTATCAACACAGAATTATAAACTTGACAGTAAAGTGCCTTTCATGAATAAATAGTTAAAGAAAGGTTAGGATATTGCCATCTCTATCATGCTTCTGTTTGCTCTTCAGAGTTCTTGCTATTCCAATTTGTTGTAAAGTAGGTAGTGTTGTAAACCACTTTTTTAGCTACAAGCACCAGTTTTCAGTCCTCTGCAGCTATTCAAATATTTCATTTTCTTCTTAAAATGGAGAAATAGCTACCCATGTAAAAATACACACTCAAAAAACTACACTTAGCCGTTAGAAGAGTATTCAGTCAAATCCCTTTTAGTGGGAAGTGAAAGGGATTCATGTTTCAAATGTCTCCAGCGATGGTAATTCTGCTGCTTTCCTGGGCAATCTGTTCCAGTGGTTGGCAATCTTTTTGGTGAAGAAATTTTTCCTAATATCCAATCTATATCCTTCCTGACACAATATGGGGCCATTTCCTCTTGTCCTACCAGTTGTTGCTTTGAAGAAGATATCAATAACCATGTTACACCCTCCTTTCAGGCAGTTATAGAGAGAGATAAGGTCTCCCTTGAGCCTCCTTTTCTCCAGGCTAAACAACCCGTGCTCCCTCAGCTGCTTCTTATCAGACTTGTGCTCCAGACCCTTCACCAGCTCTGTTGCTTCTCTCTGGACCACCTCCAGAATCTCAGTGTCTTTCAGTGTTTTTCTTGCTGTGAGGGGCCCAGAACTCAACACATGATTGGGGCCTCACCAGTACTGAGTACTGGGGGACAAATCACTGCCCTGGTGCTGGTTCAAACCAATATGCCCTTGGCTTTGTTGGCCACCTGAACACATGCTGGATCATGTTCATCTGGCTGCTGAAAAATATTTGTTTCAAAAGTTATTTTGATTAATTTCAATTTGAAGAAAAAAAAATGAAACACAAGCATACATAAAAAATATTTTACGGCCTGCTATTTGATGCTGTTTTAAGAAGTTTCAATCTTCATGAAGAGATTGAACAGTTTGAATATGTCTGAATAGCTTAAAAATAATTAAATTTTAATCTTTACATACATTTACAGCTTTCCATTATCTTAAAGAAAACAAATAAAAAAACTGCCAAGTGAGATTTTTGTTGTTCATCCTTATCTAAGTGTAGCCTGTTCATGTCTCCTCTGCTTTAATATTACAAACCATGCTTCTGTCTGAAGATGAATGTGGTATCTGTAGTTACTGAATGGCATTACCTTAATCAGAAGATTGAAAGCTGTATTTTTCCACCAATTTCAGATATTACTGTGGAGACAAGATACAGGAAGTATGTCTTGACAGTGATGAGACTACGGAATTCACCTTTATCGTAATATTCAGCTTGGCCACTCAGTGCTCACCTTACCATGTTCTTATCTTGTTTTGCTTTTGTTGAACACTTTCAACTCCTCCAGCATGCAGGTGAATGCGATTTTACTTTCATGCAGCTAGACAGAGCACAGAGGTGTCATGCAAACAGGAAAATGCAGTTTAGATGCTCACAGAGCATGTGTGATAAATGGATAAGAGAACACTGAAGTTTTTGATATATGTTTTACAAACTGATGCTCATTAAAACTTGGTTGATCTTTCTTCATGCTTTAAATACACATTCGTATCATAATGCCCTGTTAAAGATTTTTCATGAGACAAGTTTATTATTATTGTGTCTTTATTATTTTTTCTTCTTTATTTATTCTTTATTTTTTATTCTTTATGTAAAAAGTAGTAGTTGCCTGTGCAGCTTATATCAATATCTTCAGTCTTTAAAAAACTAAGTATAATTGGAGTTAGAGAAACCAATAATTCTTACAAAGATTGTCTTTGATACTGATTAAGGCAAACAATTTTCAACATAAAGTCACCACGGAATCACAGTTGCAGAGTCAGAATTGTACAATAACTTAGGTTGAAAAAGACTGTTAGAATTACTGAGTGTAACCATTAACCTAACACTGCCATGTCCATCCCTAAACGATGTCCCTAAGTGTCATACTTACGTACTTTTAAAATTCTTCCAGGGATGGTGACTCAAACACTTTCCAGAATAACTTCTTATAATGTTTGACAGTCTTTTCAGTGAAGAATTTAGTTCTAACAGCCAATCTAAATCTCCCTTTGATGCAACTCTTAAGTCATTTCCTCTTGTACTACTACTTGTTTCTTGGGAGAGGAGACAGATCCCTACCTTCCTACAACCTCCTTTCTGGTAGTTATAGAGAGTGATAAAGTCTCCTCTTTGCCTCCTTTTTGCCAGGTGAAATGCTTCCAGTTTCCTCAGCCACTTCCCATCAGATTTGTATTCCAGACCCTTCACCAAGGTTTTTTATCTTCTCTGGACATGCTCCAGGAACTCAGGGTCTTTCTTATAGTGAGGGGCCCAAAACTGGACACAGTACTTGAGTTGAGACCTCACCAGTGTCGAGTGCAGAAGGACAATCACTGCCCTAGTCCTGCTGGCTGCATTATTTTTAATATAAACCAGGATGCCACTAGTGTTCTTGAGCCACGAGTCAATGTGCAGGCTTGTGTTTCAGCCTTCTGTCAACCAGCAAGCCCAGGTCCTTTTCCACCAGGCAGCTTGCTAAGCACTCTTCCCCAAGCCTGTAGTGTTGCATGGAGTTGTTGTGGCTCAAATGCAGGACACGGCTTTTTGCCTTGTTCAACCTCATACAATTGGCCTCAGGCCATCACTCCATCCTGACATCTCTGTGGAGCCTTCCTACCCTCCAGCAGATCAACACTCCCACCCAACCTAGTGTCAGACTGCCTGAAGGTGCACTCAGTTCCCTCATTCAGATCATAAAGATATTAAATAGGACTGGCTCCAGTACTGAGCCCTGGGGAACACCACTTGTGACCAATCTCCAACTGGATTTAACTCCATTCACCACAACTTCCTGGACACAGCCATCCAGCCAGATTTTACCCAGTGAAGAATATGCCTGTCCAAGACCCAAGCAGCAACTTTCTCTGACAGAAGACTATGGTAAATAATGTCAAAGGCTTTACTAAATCTGAGGCACACATCTCAGCCTTTCCCTCCATCCCTAAGTGGGTCATACTGTCATCAAAGGAGACCGGTTTAGTCAAGCATGATCTGCCTTTGGGAAACCTGTGCTGGCTAGGCCTGATCCCCTGGTATCTTGTACATTTCATGTAATGGTACTCAAGATGATCAGACCCATGACATTCCTCAGAACCAAGGTCAGGCTACAGGCCTGTAGTTCCCTGGATCCTCTTTCTGACTCTTCCTATAGGTGGGCATCACATTTGCTAACCTCCAGATGTCTGGAACCTCTCCCGCTCACCAGGGCTGCTGGCAAATGACTGACAGGGACTCAGTGATCACTTTTATCATCTCCCTCAGTGGTCCCCACGTAACCTGGCCTGTGGGGTTAACTGAAACTTCAATGACTTTAAATTAAGAAAAGATAGGTTCAGATAGGCTATCGGAAGAAATTATTTACTGTGAGGGTAGTGAAGGTCTGTAACAGGATGTCCTGATTAGATGTCAATGCCTCATGCCTAGAGGTGTTCAAGGATTTGAGCAACGTGGGCTAGTGGAAGGGGCAAGGATGGGAGGGAAGTTCAACTCTATCATCTTTAAGTTCTCTTCCAACACAAACCATTCTATGAGTCCATGAAATTCCACCTAAGTATGACTTTGAAATTTTTCTTTTACTAGAAGAGTGTTTTTAAAGAATCTAAACAATTAAAAAACTTAGCTTCAACTGACACATACATGACAATCTTGTTTATCAAGTTTACTTAAAAATATCTTCCCTAATAATTTTAGTTGATGGCACTTCATGTTTTTTTCTTGATGTTTTTACTTTGCTGGTATGTTTTAAAGATGATATTTTTATCTCCTGAATTCTTCATTCATTATTTTGAATAGTTTTATGTAGAGTTTAAAGACCAATAGCAATAGTAGCCTGCCTTGAGCCTGATTTGAAGATGATGGAGTCCCCAGCAAAATTATAGACAATTATATCTTGTGCCCTCTTTACAGCTAACTCACAGCCTAGATATTGCTGACAGCATTTGCCCAAAGATATACTGCTGGTCAGGAGCTTATATAATTAATATATCTAGTTTTATTCAATTTTTCAAAATGCATAGAGCAGTAGTGCATTTTTTCATATTCAGCTGGATAGCTAAAAGGAATAGATCTTGGCTTTTAAAAATAATGATTCTGTAATTACTGACAAAATAGGAAGTATCACTAATAAAACATTGTCAGTGTTTCACCTGAGGACACAATTTAGAAACTTTTAATAAATGCAGCAGTATATGAAAAAATGTGGTGGGTATATTGTTTGTTTATATATGCATTTCACACACACACACACACACACACACACACACACACACACACACAAAGGCTAAAAGGAAGTAATTTATTACAATATATACGTTAAAGTGAATCAGTATCAATGTGTCACTGACTAGGCAAGACTGCTTACATGAAGCACATGAAGCACTAGAGCTCAACAAAATCAAAGGAATCAAAAAGTGTCTTTGCTTTATCATATTATGGTACATTGACTGGTGAAACCATCATTGAATAATTCAATACTTCTATGCTGAAAATAAAACAATAATTAAGCTTACATTTCTTCGCTCTGATACCTGACAAACAACAACTCTTCATCACTGGTTTCAGTTCTATTTCCATTTTGCTCAGAGAGAAGTGGATGCTCAGTGAATTGTCAGAAACCATATATGAAGACCACGGCAGGAATAGGATGTATTTTCAAGCTTGTGATATAGTTCAAGCTGCATGCAATCGAATTTATTGACCTAAAACTGTCAGACAATAAATACAACACAAACCTAAACCACATTCCAGCTAAAAGCCAAGAAGTGTTTAAAATAAATCTGACTGCAATTTTAAACATCAAGTCTGTTTCAATTATTAATATCAATTAACAGATTAACTATGCCTTAATTCCAAATGCAACATGCTAAACCTATCTAGGACGTTTGTTAAAACAGGTGTACCTAATTGAATCAGTATACCAGTGTTGGCACAGGTCCAGGCTCTAAATGTAAGGAATTCAGAGATGCATACTGAGTAAGAGTGATTTACGTATTTAGACAAAACTTAATAGCAGGTTTTGAAAATTTTTTTCAAAGCTCTGGGTGTTTTCATGCTCAGCATCCACAGCTTAGAGTTGTTAGATCCGGGTTCCACTCCTTTAGATGTAACTGAACAACTACATCATACATTTCTGTTGAGCCATGTGACTGACATGTGAAGAAGAGGCATTGAGACCTTCTAAACCTTCCCTGAGCTGCAGAAATATTTTTTGCATAAAATATATAAAAGCTCTCCAGGATAATGGCTATGACATTCACATAAAGTGGGAATGCCTGGATTTAATGGAAAATTAAGAAAACCAAAGCAAACCCAAAGAATTTCTACCCTATCTTCACAAGCACATATATTAAAGTGCAATATGGTCTGGTGGTAGAGAAGCTGCCCTATAGGGGATGTATGTGTTCAAACTACCTCAGATGGAAACTATTTTCCCACATTCTTAGAAAACACAGCAAATAACAGGAATAAAAGGAGACAAAGCCATTTTAGAATACTTGGGAAAAATTTTGATAAGAAATGAAGTATTTTATTTGTAGTTCATAAATCTGCATAATTTCAGTTCAATTTTATGAACTTGATTAGTTTATGCAGAGAAGGTAAAAGATATTACTCTCACACAGTCTATCTTGTGAGCAATGACAATAAAATGCAAGTTGATAGAGGTGTCTTAAAGTCATCAAACTGTCAGCCCTCTCCAAAATAAAATTTTTCAAGTGGATAATTATTATTTTTCATGTGCTTGTCAGTGAAATAAAACTTGGATTTGATTACAGACAATGCACTTGTTGTGAGGTTTTTTTGGTTGTTTTTCTTTTTCATTTTCAGCTGGATGAATTTTTACAAGCATCCTGTTCTTTACTGCATGACTTAGTGTAAGGTCATTCAGTGGAATGAGATCATAACCATAACCTTTTGAGATTTCAGAGAAGTGGAGTCAGGAACCTTTAGTTTATGTTTAGAACTCCTATTATGGAAAGCACCACTGACATCACAGCTAGACATGTTTAGATATCAATGACATATAATGATATCTCAGGAATGTTCATGTATCCAGTTTATGAAATTAATAATTTGAAAGAGACAGTATGATTATGACTAAGATATTTCAGGAGATTCCCATAGTATTAGAATTTGTACCTTAAATCGCCACTGTTCTTAGAAATATGCAGTGATATACACTATGATGTTAATAATTGGTGACCATTCTGATCTGAGAGCATTACATGCTTACCTTATATGCATGTAAAACATTGCAAGCACAATGTCCGTAACAGTAATGACTAAAAAAGGTTTTGCTTATGTTTATATTTTCAGACATCCAGGGTTGTGGGCTTACATTGTATTTGCAAAGGGTTTCTTGCAGGCCATACACAGACTAAGAAATGGTTGATATTTCCTCAAGAATTCTGAATTCTTTAGGGTTTAGAAATTTCGTATTCAATTGCCATGGATAATTAAAAATAATTTTAAAAATGGACATATTTATAAAGAGTTGTGAAGTAGGTATTATTTTTCAAACTGTAGCTTTTTAAAACACTGATATGAAAATATGCAATAGCCAGAAAGATTACTGTGCTTAGCCTATAATTTTCTAACAAAACCTGTGTTTCTGTTTGAATAATCAATTTATTGAGTCATTAGTTCCTGGAATACTTGAATGGCAACATTTTTACACACACAAAAAAAAGGAAAAATAAAAGAAGCATAGTGAGGCTCTTTTAGATTTGATGTTAATTACTAGGAAGTAAGTGATAGAGTTCACAGTCCTTTGGAAGAAAAAAAACCACAATTAAAAATATAGACTTCCAAAAGGTGGACTTTAATGAACCCAACATACTTAGAAACAATTTTAGTGAAACATTAGTTAAGAATAGACAGTTGATTCCTAAAAAGATAATACTAAGGGCAGAAATGCAGACTATCCAACTACAGAGGAAAAACAGGAAGTATATTAAGAGATCAAATTACTTAAACCATGGAACAGATCATTCAGACTATGGAAACTAGGTCAGATAGAAACTTGGGAAGACAAGTAGCTCACATAGATACCAATAACACCAGAACATATATAGCTTAATATACAACCAAGAAGTAACATATAAGAGTGTTGAGAAATAATTCTGCAGGTGTATTTAAGGAAAAAGAAAGCCAGGGATGGAAATGGTCTATCAATAGGAGAAAATTACCTTGTCTTTCCATCAACATTGCCTGAAATACTCAACTACAGGCATAGCTGATGTCACTGGCAAGGTCTTACTGTTAAACAGAAATAATAAGCTGGAGCATACTTGAAAAATATGAATCTGCTAAAATCTTTTGGTCCTGATGTTATGTACTTTAAACAGCTATAAGAACCGATAAAAGCAATGTCAGAATTTTTTGTCCTTGTTTTTGAGAACGTATGAAAAGTTAATGAAGTTTTAGAAGACCAGAAAATGAAAAATATAACATTTTTTTTTAAGAGTGCTGTGATTTAAGCCCCAATGGCAGATAAGCACCACATAGCTGCCTGCTCACTCCCATCTCCTTCCCTACAGTGGGATGAGGGAGACAATCAGAAGGGCAAAAGTGAGAAAATTTGCAGGTTGACTTAAAGGCAGCTTAATAGAACAGAAAAGAAGGAATATAATGCTTATAATGATGATGATAAAATAATTAAAATATACAAAACAAGTGATGCACAATGCAATTGCATACCACTTCCAGGCAATGCCAGCCTGCTCCTGAGCAGTGGCCTCCAGCCAGGTTTCACCCAAGTTTATACACTGAGCATAACACCATACAATATGGAATATCCCATTGGACAGTTTGGGTCAGCTGTTGTATTTCAGAATTTATATTCAGACTCTATATACAAACTTTCTCAGTGGTTTAACAGGTTGTTAGTTTCTGAAACCAATCACTGATTGATTTTTGTCAGACATAGTGGAAGCTCTTAGCATCTTCTCTCAGAAAAATCACTTCTATGGGTTGGTTTTAATGCAAAACTAGCACAATTTTTCTCTCCTACATTCTTGTGCCCCTCCCACCTTCTAGCTTGCAGGCCGTGAGAAGCTGAAAATTATTTAACTTAGTACAAACACTACTTAGCAACAACAAAAAACATCACTGTGTTACCAGCACTACTCTTCTTCTAAAGCTGAAACACAAGAAATTAGTTATAAATATTCATTGTATTAGTTTGATAGTTTCTCTCTCCGTGGTGATCTCCTTGTCTGGGTGAGTTATCTTCCTTAATGTAGATGGCTCAGGAAATAAGGATTAGGTGGTTTTGTCTCATTATTATGTTCTCTCTGTTTCTGCTTCTCTTCTCATGATGGCCCTGCTTCTTTATGCCTTACTAAATGAGCTGCAGTACCTGTCATCTCAGCTGAAGTATCTTCAGTATTTGACATTTTGCTGTCACATCCAGAGATCATCTCTTCCCCTTAAGGATGCTGAGAAGTGTAGAATATGGCTTGGTAGGCCTGGGCCAGGCCCCAGCATCTTATCTTGCAGATATTTGTGTTTCTCTAGAACTGACAGGGTGATAGCATATATTTTACTGACTTTTCTAGATTCTGCATTTTTGCAGGGGTGGTGTTCCAAAATATTGGAAGTGCCCACTCTTCTAGGTACTTGTCTATAATATCCTACACACCCTGCTGCTCATAATTATCCAGCCTCAGAGCAGATCTCTGGATGTATTATTAAATAGTCGTTTAACCTTAAACAAAACCTGAACATATTCAGAACAGGTAGCAGTAGGAACATGCTGGTTTGAACATCCCAAGGAGAATCAAAAGTCTCAAGAGCTATGGTAATTAGCCTGAAAGAGAAGGGAAGATGGAAGTGTCTCCTGCATGGATTGCATCTCCAAGGAGAAAAGGAAGAGCTAAAAGATATAATTATTATATATAATAATTTTATATATTTATATAATATTTATGTAATTATTTATATAAAATTTATATAATTATTATAGTTTCCAATAGATAGTTCCCAAAGTATGGAGATAATGACTATGCTGAGTACAGCTATCAGATTATTTTCACAACCAGTAATTCTATAGTATCATTAGGCAGTGCTACAAAGTAGAACAACATGATAACCTTAGCCCAGCTCTCACAGATGATAAACAGCACGATGGGGAACATATACTGCAAGGCAAGTATTGCATTAAGCAAGTGAAAGTAGAACCACACCAAATTTGACAGCAAATAAATCAACATTGTGACCAGCAATTTTTAAACTAATACAACAAGTGTCTATAACAAATTTATTATTTGTTCTAGTCAGATTTGTTATTATCTCAAGCTATCATAACCCACATTGGGCAACAAAAAGGATTGTCATGATTTAACTCCAGCTGACAACTAAGCATCACAGAGCTGTTTGCTCAGTCCCCACCTTCACGGTAGGATGGGGGAGAGAATTGAAAAAGTAAAACTGAGCAGACTTGTGCATTGAGAAAAAGACTGTTTAATGGGACAAAAAGGGAGGATAATAATAATAATAGCAATTAGAATAGATAAAATAAGCAATGTACAATTTAATTTTTCACTACTCACTGACAGATGATTAAATTATTTGTAAGATTTTAAAAGATAATAAAGTAACAGCTAATTTGACTTTGATATTTTATGTGTAGTAGAGAATCAAAATATACTATATTGCGGTCTTAGTAAGATGGCTGACAGAGTTTCGCATATTCTTGTAATTAAGCTTAACAGGTGTGGTATAGATGAGGCTACCAGTGTCACAGTGAAACTGGTCAGAAGATGGCATTTTTAGAGAAATTCTCAATGGCAGGAGATTTACTTAAAGCTTCTCAGTGGATCCTACTTGAATTCCAGTTTATTCTTCATTCATATCCTGGGTGATAGAATAGAAAGTATGCTTATTGCATTGTCCTGGTATAAACTGTAAGAATATAGGGAACTCATAATTCAAAATAATTTTAACAACAGGGGAAAAATATTTTAAAGTGAGTTATTCAATTCAATAAAGCTAATTACAGTCTTCTACTTTTGGAATGTAATTTCAGGTACATGAATACAGAGATTGAAGTTTTACATGAGTTGATTAAATAGCGACTCAATATCAAAGAATCTGAGGATAATCCTCAGCAGATCATAAGCCACACATCAATGAGTGGTGTCATGCTGCTGTAAAGGAGAGCATTGCACATCATGCTGGGATATGTAAATGAAGTACAGCTCACAGGAGACGCTAGGTAATTTTTCTGCTTTGTTCCTCATACATGAAACCTTAGCTGGAGTATAGTAACCTCTCCTGAGGAGCCTTTAGAACCATCAAGAAAGCTACACCAACAATTCAAATAGTTCAGAGGAGAAAAATGAATATAATCAGAGATGTGGATAATTTTCATAGAGAGGGGAAATGCTACAATTTGGGATTAGTTGTCTGAAAAAATACTTAAATATGCAAAATACTGTTTGAAAGTGAAAAGTAGTTGCCAGTTCTCTCTGTTAGAAATTATAGGACAATACACAATTAATAGGTTTAAATAAAATTTCAATTTGCACATAGAAATAATAAATATAATGATATATTAAAACAGGCCTGTTTCAGAATCTGTGAAGTCTCCACTTTAGAAAATCTTTCCAAACTGGAAAACATCTTGCACATAACTACACTTTACATGTTGAAGCAAAGAGGTGGACCAAGGACTTCTGAAATCCCTTCCAGCTCAGTTCTGTAATTCTGTACTGACTAATTTAAATACTGAGAGTTTATTATATTTTTATATTTTTATTATGCAAATTACCATAAAGAAAGAAGTGTTAGAGCAAGTTTCTGGTATAATTATGACACTCAAAGAAAAAGAGAAACTGACAGTTGTTTCCCCAAAGAGCAGGTTTTTAAGTTGCCTAATTGATCTAGGTTTGCAAAGACTTATAATTAAATCTTAGGGCAAATATATGCATTCAAATCCTTTTAGAAAATAATGGGATTCAGATTTATAATTTTTCAACACCTACACACAGCTTTGAAAACACCCTGAAGTCTAAACAAAAAGGTACCCACAGTGACAAAAGCAGAGTTTAAAAACAAACATTAAACAGTTTTATATCTGTTCACAAAACAAAATGCCACATTTCATAAAGACCTGCTTTAGATGTAGAAAGAAGGGGGGCTACTTTCATGTCTGAGACTCTTTCACAACAACCAGAAAAACTCAATAAACTGAGTCTGCCCTGAAGCACACAATACAAACCTTAGCAGTCACTCTTCAGTTCAGTGGGAGACCCAGCCCACATCTGGTTGCTAATTAAAATGATTGATTAGCTCTGTTTGGCATAAAATAAATTTCAGTACTGTAGAAAAAATTGAAATATCAAAAAATGTCACTACTCTTGTAGTATCATGGTTCTCTGATTGAACTGATCTCACATATATTGTTGAATGGCATGAAGCCATAGAAATTAATCTTAAGCGTTTAAGCAATATGGTATTTACATTAATTAAATAATCTAATTAAGAAAGCAATTTTAAAAGCTTACAATATTAACAAGTAATTGTATAATAGACATTTTTTGAAGTTTGTCCATAAATTTACATTATAGGCATTTTAATGAATTTCCTAAATGTACTGACACATTAGATAAATTAGAATCAAAATGAAAATGTGGAAAAAGCCCTGGACAATGCAAATTCAATCTTCCTAAGCAGTTATGAACAGCTTAAAAAATTCTTATTGATTTACCTGATCATATCTGCTACTTAATCTCCATGGAATACTTCATTGGAACCTGAATTGCAGGTTTTATTGACAGTTATAATACAAAATGTTATATAGATAATTGGTAGTTATAGAACTGTTGATATAAGAAGACTTAAAAAAATATTATATACAGCTTTGTTAAAGCTTTGAGGTTTGAAAACTATTTGGGTCAAAATATTGAATATTACAGCACAATTATCAATGTTTTATCATAGAGTTTAAAGCTTTCATCTTAGTCCTTTGATAATTTTAAATAAACAAGGGATTCATTACATCATGTAAAAAAATCTGTTTGTGCATCTTTTCTGTCATGGGGAAGGTGTCATAGCTCTGTGTGCTAATGAAGAAATTATAAGGTATTGATTTGAGGAAAAAACAACAAACCCTGCCTAATCTTTCTTCCTCAGCTAGATCACTTTTCTCTTACTTCTGCACTGCCTCTTATGTATGCAATAATAAATAGAACCTGTTTGTATTCTTTTTTTTTTGGAAATTGGGCAAGTGGCCTGTTGTTGGCATGATGTACTTCCCTTTCAATAAGAAATTAAAGACAAAAAGTAGCTGCATATAAAAATCATTTTAGAATGCATTATCTGGAATCTACTTAATCCTAAAAGAGCCTTGCCTAGTAGTAATTAATTTTCAATATTAGATTTTTTCCTATGTCTTGCATTTTCCTGTTCTCCAAATAGTTCAAGGTATAAATTCATCATAACACTGACTGCACAAAATGCTAGTCTATTTGAGGGGCTGATGAATATCAAAACAAATGAAAGCATTTAATTATTGAATTTTATTTTCAAATAAAAACACAGTATTGTTTGTCCAATACAAATCAAAAGACTAAACAAGCAGGCAGTAAGTAGCCTTTTGGGAGGAAAGATACTGAGGAACTGTTTACCTATAAACTATAAAAAGCACTATGCTCCAAGATGTACCTTGCCAATGAGGACACTGAAACAGTGATTGGAATATGTTGGGAAGAAACTCATGGCTTCCTCATGTTCTTTGACAGACCTGTTCTTTAGAACTAACAAATTAAGCAAATATCATCAGGAAAGGACAAACCCTTAGTTCCCCCAGATAAGAATACCTATGGCTAGTATTGGGCATACCTCCCTGAGAAAAGTGACATAAGTCTAAATTCTTTCCCAGATAACTTCATGTCTGTCCCGATTTTCCTTTGTTTGCGCTCAGGGATTTTTTTGCCCATCAATCTGTTACACAAAAAGAGGTCTTTGTAGCTGTGGTTTGTGTACGCAGGGAGAAGACTTGAAAGGCTGAAGCTCAGTTGAAACAGGACAGTGTTGTATCAAGTAACATGAAGAACCTTTTAAACTATGTTTGTAGCAAGAAGAGGTCTAAAAAGCCATTGGATTGGTAGTTGTTGAAGATAATAATCTGAGAAATATGGATGAATAAAAAGAAGAGGCATTCAGTGCATTTTTTTACCTTCATCTTTATTAATGTATATAGACCTTGGGCTTCCCAGGCCCCAGAGTCAGAGGACCAGGACTGTAGGAACAGTGATTCTCCATTTGTGGACACTGAAATTGCAATAGACCAGCAGTATCAGCTAAAAGTTCACAAGTCTGTGGAGCTGGATGGGATTCATCCCGGAGTTCTGAATGATCTAGTAAATGTCCTGGCAGGACTGCTCTCAATCATCTATGAAAGTCTTGGGAGTCTGGGGAAATCCTTGTTGACTGCAAGCTGGAAAATGTTATTACAATCTACAAAAAGGGCTTGAGGGAAGAGCCAGAAAACCATAGTCTAACCTCACCTCCTGGAAAAATTATGGAGAAGAATATGAGTTCTTAAGGGGAAAGTCCTGTTTAAATGATTTGACATATGTCTATTATAGGGTTACCCACTTCATGCATGAAGGGAAGGCAATGTTTGTAGTTTTTTGCATGCTGGGAAGGGGTTTGATGCTGTCCCTCACAGCATCCTGCTGAGTTCACAATGCTCTGGATGAAGAACATTCTGAAAGGCAGAGCTCTGAGGGCTGTGGTGAATGAAGCTACATCTGTCTGGTGACCAGGCACCAGACATGTTACTCAGGTTTCAGTTCCAGGTCCTGTTTATCAGTGATCTGGATGCAGGGATTGAATGCAACATTAATGAGTTTGCTAATGATCCCAAACTGGGAGGTACTGTTGACTTTCTTGAGGGACGGGACAGGACAGGAGGCTTGCAGAGTCCAAATGCCAGATTCTAGGATGGAGTAATGCTGGAGACAAGTATAAATGAGGAGAACAGCAGCTGGAAAGCAGCCTGCAGAGAGGTACCTGGGGGTGCTGGTTGACAGAAGCTCAGTATGAGTCAGCTGTGTGTGTGCCCTGGTGGTCCAGAGGGCAAACACTGTGTGCCCTGTGAGTCCTGGACTGTCAGTCCATCGAACATAGAATCACCAGCCAGGCAAAAGAAGGGATTATCCCACTGTATTCAGACTTGGTGTGGCCTCACCTTGAGTACTGTCTGCTGTTCTGGGCCCTCCAGTTTAAAAAGTTTGTGTAGGTCCTTGAATGCCTTCAGAGGAGTCCAAAAAAGCTGATGAAAGGGCTGGAATGAATGCTTTATGGGGAGCTGCTGAGGACTTCAAGCTCTTCTATTTTTGATCAGAGGAGGCTGAGAGCCTGCTCTCTTCAGTTTCCTGAGGAGGTGAAGAGGGCAGGAAGGTGCTGAGCCATTCTTCCTGGTATCCAGAGGTAGGATTGGTCCAAATCAGAGGAATGGTTCAAATTGTTATTAATGGCAAGAGAAGGCTTAGTCTGGACATCAGGAAGCCTTTCTTTACTAAGAACCTGGTCAAACACTAAAACAGACTTCCTAGCAAAGATGGTCAATGCCCCAAACCTGCCAGTGTTTAAAACACATTTTGACAATACCCTCAAACACGGCCTGAAGTGGTCAGACACTGGGAGTAGATCATCGTTGTAGGTTTCTTCCAACTGAGATTCTATTCTATTCTATTCTATTCTATTCTATTCTATTCTATTCTATTCTATT
>JANRMJ010000001.1:70721483-70738537 GCA_025584955.1 Alethe diademata
GAGAAAGAGAAAGAGAAAGAGAAAGAGAAAGAGAAAGAGAAAGAGAAAGAAAGAGTACAAAGCAGGTTTCTTTGAGAAGATAGTTCTAGCACTGGATCTGGAATTTCGAACTTTATTAAGTGGCACTGATACTCCTTTTCTTTTATGATTTTACCCTTTATCAAATTTCTCAGAAATAATTTGTTTATTGAATAATTCATTTTTTTAAAAATCTGCAGTCAAAATAGGAGGGATGGAGATTGAAATAACATTCTATTTAAGAAACATAGAACAAAATACTAAAAACTTCCCTGAAAACATTTCATTTGGAGATTTTTTTCATTCTTTGTCAAAATACAAGGCAATACAGTTTTTCACCTGTGAGTCCTAAAGCTGACTGTTTCAAAAATTGAACAACCCTTTTGAAATTCAGAAGCTTTGGAAGCCATAAATATTTTTAAATAATAGACAGACATTCATTTCAGTACTCATTTCTCCCCAGTAATGACAAGGTATAAATCCTTTATAGCTTCATTGTTCTACTTCCAAAAGCTCTCCATCACTGATTTCTTTATCCTGTTGACATTTGTACTTATTGTCTGGAAGAAATTGTCTAAGAAGTCTCAAGGTGTGTAAGTTTTCTGATTACAGACATACAACTATGCACAATTTTTTTTAGCACATTTTTTTCTGCCTGTAATTTCATATTAAAATTATTATCACAGGACAGGTGAGTTTATTTAAATTAGCCTTGGCTGAATAATAACTAACAAAGTAAAACCAAATTTACGATATATATTAAGTAATTGCAAAATATCTCATATCATAACTCATACTCTGCCCAGTGTAAGAAGTAGAAGTCTTTCATATGAACAAATTGTAGAGTTCTGTATTGTTTTCTTCAAAGGGAAATCCTATCAGAAGTCAACATTATTTCTTCACTAATATTTATTATTTACAATGCAGCACTGTATTGTAACAACATGCAAATATTTTGACTCTGAGACATCAATTCCACCTATAAAAATGTATAGGTGGGATTTTATAACATGTACCTGCAAGCAGAGAAGCTTGTTGCAAAGATAAACACAGGAATCCACAAAGATTCATAAAGAGTAGTACATGGGCATTCATCTGCATATGCATTACCATGTCTGATTTGTTAGCAGTGCTTCTGATTTCAACAAAATGCATCATTAAAAATTTAATTCATATGAAGTTTAGAAGTACAAACAAATGCCACTGTTTTTAGGCATGTACAATGTGAGGTAAAATTGGAATTGCATATGCTATGAATATGCATATTTCATCTTGCAAGTGTTTTTTTGTGGAGGTTTTTTTGCATACTTTAATATTTATTTCCAATATAGAATTTAATTTGATTATAAATGTACACCTTAACATTAAAATGTTGTGTTTTTTTTCTTTTTTTTCTCTAAAGCTGAACAACCCTGTATTAATTATTTGACTTGGAAGTAACTATACTTACAGAAATGTTAGGGAGGGCAGTTACAAGATGACAGCTTGTGTGGCCTGCTTCTGCTGTTAGTTGGAAAACAATTGTCACCTCATTATTTTTTGGTGCTTGAGGGCAGACACTGCAAGCACTTGGCTCCTGTGGACTCCCACAGTGGGTGTGGAAGCATATTGCTGCTGTGGTTTGGGTCAATGCTACACTGAGAAGCCCAATATGAATATTACACTGTTCTGTAAACACTCTTGGATTTGAAATCTCCCTGTTATTTGAGTTCTTATTAAAATGAGCATGAGTTTGCCTAGAGGAGTGGTTGTGAGTTTTATGATGGGATAGCTCTTTGAATCTACCGTATCCTGAATTTTTATCCAAAGCTGCAATTTTCTTATCTTTTGAGTATTAAACTTGATTCCTGAAGCCCACCCACTTATCAGACACAAGAGACAGAAGGCCATGTTGAATCATTATGTGGTAAGTATGTCTTCATCATGATGCAGCCACCAAAAGTAAAATTTTCTTTGTAAGTAAGATTTGTGGGCACACACAGTATCACATTTTCAGAGATTCCTTTTTGCTTCATCAGGACACATCTGAAAGAAATTAAAGTTCTTTATATTACATGTTAATAGCAGCAGATGAGCACCATACCACCAGTGATAGGTTTATTGTCTTCAAAGTTACAGCCCACTAAAAAACAGCTTGAAATTAAGTTCTTCAATATGGCATTGCTGATTTTTTTAAGTACAAGAACTTGACTGTGATTCCAGAAGGATGTAGAAAATAATTATACAGACCAGTTTTGTACTCGAACATTCCTTTAAATTTGTTGTTGTTGTTGCTATATTTGCAATTGCAGAATTTGATTAAGGCCATATCATGTAAATATGTTACAAAAAATTACTCTGTGCAAATGAAGGGTAAAAAAAGCTGGGATTTTTAATTATTATTATATTCCAAATAAAAATAAGGTTAATTTGTAACAATTTTGAAAGCACAGAATTTTCAAGTCAAGTCTTAAAATAATTATAGTCTACCTGGCCTCATATGAACAGGCAAGATAGGCTCTCATACTGCACCAAAGCAACACAACAAATCTAACCAATCACCTGTTGCATATGGAGAAGAAATCACAGATACTACTAAAACATTCAGATTACATATCTACCAGGTAAACACAATTCTAGTAATTAATAAAAGTGTCTAAAGTAGTATCCAAAAGACCAATAAACAAGACTGTGTCCTGATAGGCAGCAGCATCCTTTCTGACAGCAAGGATTCCTCATCATTTGAAGAACAGCAAGAGTGGGTATGTAGAATAAGTCCTGCATTTTGCAAAATAAATAAAATGACATGATTTTTGATATTTATTTTATTGTTAAATAGTTTATACCTCTACTTGATTGCAAGCCAGTGAAAAATCCTTGGAGAAGCAATTCTTCTAAGATACAGTTCCTCTTTGTAGAGAATTTAGATCACTAAAATTTCAGATACATGTGATATCACAGACCTATAAGAAGCACTTGTAGACTTATTATACTTAATACAGAAACAAACTCTAAGTTTGCCACTTCTCCTACTGTGTCTACCACCATTTCTTGAAGATTTTTTTTTCTTTTTTTTTTACAAGTGACTCTTTAGACTTTTATCATGAAATGAAATAAAAAGAGGCTCACTGTTATTGAGGCATCCATTTGGTGCAGGTAGCTTGGGGTGCAGCTGCAGGCTGAGCTCTGGGTGGGAGCCCCAGGCAAGGGGCCATGAAATGCTGACCCTGTGCAGAACAAAGGTCCTGGGACCTGTGGTCCAGCCATGGAATTGAACTCTGAGACACGGCAGGAGCCAAGGACATCAGACGTTCCTCTGCTTAGACTGGGAAGGTATAAAAGCCCAGGGTTTCCTTGGTCTGGGGTCCTCCTAGAGGCCCCAGCTTGAGCTGATATTTTCTTACTTAGTTATTGCTCCAAGATTAAATTATTTTAAGGCTCGAGATGTCTGAGACTCTGCTGTGGGAAATCTAAGGTTGAAGGAAACCTGGTCTGCCTGTGAGTGTGGGGTGTGTAAGGAGCTAAGCAGGGCACCCAGCAGCTCACAGAAGCCTCCCACTTTGAAAGAGCTGCAGTCTCAGTCCAGGCAGTGAAGGGGTGACGGCCAGATTGGCTCCTGGATGATCAGACAGGGAAGTTTTTGTAGATGTGAGCCCATTCCTGCCTTAGTTTAGACACATCAAAGATCAAAAGAATCACTGCATATGAATTGGAGACCTGCTGAAATTATGTTTTAGCTGATAATAGGTGTATTAGAGGAAGCACTTCAGAGGGTACAGCCACAGTTAATTTAGGGTTTACTGTATATTCTGCAGTGCTCTTCATTTACACAAAAGAATACTGTGCTTGAAATTCCTTGTACTTGACATGTTTATTTAGGATTTAATTCTGAACAATTTACATGTATAACTTTAAACTTCTTCCTATTCTAGCATACGGAGGATGCAGTATCTCATAGCTCTACAGCACAGCTCAGTACTTAGCTTAGTAATTCACATCCCACTTTTAAAACTTTTCATAAACTTGTCTAAAATATACCACAGAAACACAAGGTCATTGCTTACTACTGTATCAGTCCCGTCACCTACAATGAAACTATTTATACAGGTAAAAGTAGCATTTCCTGGGCTGGTCTCATGATGAACCATAAATTCTTAAATTTGGCAAGCCTTAAAGATGAAAAGGGCAACATAAGTGAGAACAGTTAATGCTACTGTATCATCACCACATTCTCACGGTCAGGGGTTTATTTTTGTCCGTGTGTATTACACACAGTTACAAAGATGTGTATGATCCTTTTATCTTTAAGAAATGCCCAATTATATTAGGAATTAGAGAAAGAAGACATGCCAAGTTTTCCTACAAATAGGCAAGATGAGAAATACTAGATTTCCCAGTTCCTAAGGTAGCAGTTTTTGTTGAAAGGAAACAACAGTTTTAGCTCTGAAAGCAACTCAAAAGCCAAAGTGATCAAGACAATTTATTGTCTCTTCTAATCTTCCTACTCACTCTGGCAAAGCACAATTGACAGAGGAACTTCTACACCAACCACATAAATACTGGGAATGGAATTACATTCACAGTTGTATCAGTCACTGCAAATCAATTGGGAAAAATGGTTTGTGTAAACACAGTAAATCTCAAAATGTTGTCTTCCATTTCCACACTTCTTTTCTTTTAGTAGAAGTGAAAAACATGAAAGATGTCCAATGAATCGAAGTTTGAGCGAGTTCTGTAAGCAAGAATGGTGAACTGGCAACAGAAGCCAAAATCACTTGGTGCTGTGTTTTCTGAAGACTTCTGTATGTGCTTCACAGATCCTTCTGGAACAGAATACTATAAACTATGTGATCTTTCTGATAAAATCATGAAATTTCAAGCTTAAGGATAAAATGAAAAATAAAACTTATTTCAAAGGGCTCAAACAATGACAATTATAATTTCTTTTCAGAGCAGATTCTTAGAATTTGACTGGTTTTAATTTTAGGGATACAAAAGTTGGCTTTATGCAGGCTGAATTAATTCCAAGCCTCAAAATATTTTTTTTTCTTGGCAAAAATATTACATATCCCATTAATTTTACTTTCTCTCCTTACCAATTTATATTTCCTTTTGTTTGATCTCTCCATATTTACTAATACCTAAAGAGAGATCACTACTAAGCAGAGTATCAATCACATGAAAAATATTTCATGCAATACTTTACTTTCTTACATCAAGGTTTTGGTAAGGTGATATATTAACTACTCTACCATATCAGTAAAGATAAAAGAGTAATGGAGAAGTCACCAGTTGTCATTACAACATCAAATTATGAAGATGTGACATGATTGTTTCTGGAGAATAAAAAGGAATTACATGTCCTTTCCAAAAGACAATGGTTTTAGGCAAGAGTCACGCCCAAAATCACACTACAAGACATGCCTTGAATTTCTGGACTATGCTACCTGACTTACCACATCCAAATGCCTATTTGGATAGAAGAAAATATTGGTAAGCTCATTTTACCTACTGTGCTCTAGAAAACCTGTGGAAGTCTGTAACGCGATGTCCTTTGCCTCTTGGTTAGGAAAAGGAGGAGGAGCCAACCCTCTTTCCTGCAGCAGAACCAGTCCCACTGATGGTTTCTCCTCCCTTTTGAGAAGGTAGAGGGTGGGTCTCACCTCTTCTCTCTCATTCTTTTCGTGTCTCCTGCTAGATGAGAAGAAAAAAAGCCAAATAGTGGGAGTATATTTTGAACTTTTAAAATTCTATTCAGAGGATAATGTTAACCCAAGGACTGGAAAGAAAAATGAGGAAAATTTGAAGAACCATACATTTTCTAGTCACACTTTTCCTGCTGTTGTTTTTCTTGTTTGATTTGCATTTTTTATTACTCAGTTGAAAAGCAGAGAGTTGGGAAGATGGAAAAGGAAGGCTGTATCTGATGCTAAGCAAGAGGAGATAGATAAAAAGGAATCCTTCTATTCTGGTCATCCAGAAAGTGATAAACATTGCTACAAGACTGACTGTTCAAGACTGCTAATTTCTACTCCCTTTCAGCTGATAGGATTTTTTTTTTCAGAGCCAAACACTGTTATGTTGCTAAATCAGTAAGCAAGCCTTAGATATTTTGTAATAGATATTTGCATTTATAACAAAACAGGCCTGCTGAGTATGGGGATCTGTGAAGACTAATCCTGTAATGTGTAGGCCACTTTCATTGTTTTTTATTGAATTTTTACTTTTATGTGTATAGAGACAAAAAAAGTTGGAAAACTCTAATTAAACTATTAGGTACTATCCCAACCTCTCCATATCAATTGTAACACATTAATGTGGCTAAAAGTCAAGCAAGAAAGAAAGGTATCCTCACCCAATATATCATGAGCTATTCTTTGATAAAAACTGTGATTTTTCATATGATCTGGTCACTTTTGTCACAATATCTGTATCTGCATTTCTTGCCATCTTTCATGGGTTTTTTTTCCTCCCACATTATGGTGAATGCTGACTTGCATCCATGTTTGATTCAGTTTAAGGATTTTAAATCCATTTCAGCAAAAGTTTCCCATGGAA
Organism: Alethe diademata; assembly: GCA_025584955.1. Lineage (NCBI taxonomy): Eukaryota > Metazoa > Chordata > Aves > Passeriformes > Muscicapidae > Alethe > Alethe diademata. The sequence continues at coordinate 70,728,039 of JANRMJ010000001.1, forward strand.
TGTATGCTCATGGTTTCTTGCTGGAATAGAAGGTCATTTCCCTCATGCCACTTTTACCTTTAAGGTTGGTTTTCTCCATAGCAAAATACCTTTGAACTTAAATCAAGAGGTTTAGCACCACAAGAGGGTAACAGCATGTATATAAGATATGAAAATGTTAAATGTCATAGATATTTTCAGAACATGCACTCCTACAGTGCCCACTGTGTGTTCCATATTGATGTTTCAACAGCATAAGTGATGCTTAGAGAGGCTACCTGGAACAGAGGCTAGACAGAGTTAAAGGAATAAAATAGTTATTTATTAAAAGGCCTTCAAAGGATACACCTTGCAGTGTACAAGAGCCTGGCCAAGGCTACACCCAAGATGGACCCTGGGTCACGATTTTTCACACTTTTATAAGTTTTGGTCCATTTACATATTAAGGTTAATTTTCCAATTACAACTCCAGGTTATGAAGACCCATCCTCCCAGATTGCTCTCCTCAATTCTCTCTTGTTTAAACATTTTGGGCCTGAAGCTGCAATGGTGTCCTTGGTTCTCAGGCTGGAAAAGAATTGTTTTGTCTAACTACCCTGTGAAGAAAACTTGTTAACACTTTATACGAAAGTTCAGAGTTATATATTAATACAATACAGAATCTGGAAACTATCTAAGCTGAAAATTAAGGCATCACAAGGATTGCTGTCCCATTGCAGTGAGCACTTGCTGAACTACTTTGAACCTCTCATTACACACCTCATCGATGAGGAATAGTGAGCAATTCCAGCTCACAGCTCTTCTCATTGCCATACCTGCTGTGGTGCCCATGAAACAGAGCTCTCCACCTGGAAAGGAAAATGTCTGCCATATGAAAACTACATGGAAATCCTGATAGCCGTGTATGACCACATTTGCTGGTCCAATGTCACAAATCCCTGATATCAGGATGGTAAAAGCCCTTCCTTCATGAGCAACTTGATGATAATTTCCAATACTACAGGCTTTTATTGCATGTTGCAGTTATTCAGAGCAGTTTCAGCTGTCTGAAAATAAGAGAGCAGATGCAGCATTTCAGGAGCAATCTCTTAGCCACAGAACAGGAACAGAAGAAAGTAATGAGGAACTGAAAACAGAGTGACCTTCAAATACATTTTTCCTGTCAGTAAAAGCAGGCTGCATGCTTCCTTCTGAAACAGTTGCTAGAATTTCAGTGCAGTCTCACAAATTTAAACAGAAATTTGCATCCAGCAGGCATAGTATGACTCATTTTATAAACTCAACTGAAGACAACCCCCATTAGAGAACGTGTATATCAATATCTCATTGGTGATTTGTGTGCCTGTTTAGAGGGCATAGTGGCAGACTCTGAAAGCACTCCCTGTGACTTCAGAGGTATGATAATCAAACTGGTGCAGGATGTATACTGTCATACATCGGAATCTAATCATGCTGACCTGTGAAAAATAGCCAGGTACAGTGATATATATTCCTTGTTTCCTTCCCCAGAAGCAAACTAAGTTATGAGGTCAACATAACAAGCACAAAAGGTATACTGTGACCTTACAATACAACTGTTTCACGAGGAACTATTTGTTAACTGCCACTGGGATTGAGTGCTCCAGAGCGTGTTAAGCCTTGCCAGCCCACTGGATTCACTTCTGTGGATCAGAGGCTGAACATGACAAATATGCCTATCAATGTATTCCTTGGAGCTACATGTGCTTCTGTATTTTCAGGATCAGCAACCTTTTTAAGTAAGAAGTTATGGGAACTATGTATACAGGGTGTTGTAACAAACTATTGTTGCAATATAAAGTTGAATGTTTCATTTATTTATACATTTTGGGGAGAAGCAAGGACAATTTATATTTTAAACAGCTTGGCTATAAATATACTGTTATGCCAAGATAAATGGTTAAAACAGTGGTTATAAATTTTGTTTTGGCATTGCAGTAAATTGTGTATATTCTTTCCTGAATATATGTGTGAATTAGCATTTTTCTATATTCATAATGTGACCTTTATGTTTTAAACTTTCTTTAGGAAATAATCCTCCTGGAATCTTAGATTTCACTAAGTCCTTACTGAGATGTGAATAAATGAGGTATCTGTCCTCTAATATTTAATCCAGTAGTTTGTGCAATTCTAGAAATCCTTCAAAATTTCTATCAATGCTCTTTTTGCCTTAAAAAAAAAAAAAAAAAAAAAAAAGTCTTTGGGAGGGAGTAAGAGGCAAATCCAACAAAAAAAACCCCTGTATTTTCCCGTCTTTTTTCCCATTCTGAGTCAATTTGGCAGTGAGCAGTTCAGATGTACAAATAGTTGAGTCCTCTTTTGCTTGTCTTCCATTACTGGGTGTGTATGGAGCAAATCCAAGGCCTTTTACATGTCCCCACATGAAAGCACTCAGAAAGTGCACCTTACACAGAATATTTACGATATGAAAACAGGTAACTGTACTGACATCAATTTCCTTACTGGATGCCATAAATCTGTCACAGAAAGATAATTTGGCTCATATTTATCTTTAGTGATATTACATTAAGCATCTTAATAAAAATAATGGAGCTTCAACTTACCCTCATTTCGGCATCTGTCAAATGGGAAGCAAATTAATACAAATATATGTTGTGGAGATTTGTTTTGTTGTTTTTGTTTTTGTTTTTTTTAAAATGACTTAAAAGTCTTCACTATACTAAAAAAGGGCATCTTATGAGTGTTGTTATTTGTGTTACATGTGAAATGCATTTGAAAGGTCACGTGTTACTGATGAGCTCATTGTTTATAATTAAGAAATATTTGACAAACTGTGAACAAATACTTATTTATTTTCAGAATATTTAGCTAAAACATTAATTATTTTCACCTATTAGAACATCCTAATGAGGAACTAATATTAATCCATCTAACAAAGTTCACTTTTCTTTGAGACACTCACCAAGTTAATTACTACACTCCCTTCATTAACATTTCAAATCTCATTAAAATGTAAATGTGAAAATTTTTTTTTTGCATATTAGACGGTATTTATTGGCATTCATCATAGTAAGTACTTTGGTCTTCATTAATTATAAAGAATATAATAAATAGTCATTTACTTTTGTGAAAACAGCTGGTTAAAGGTTGTTTTACTTATGCTTTTTAGCATTGCAATCAAAATGGATGATTCTTTGTATAGACACACTTCATTCTCAGCACTGCACTAGATGGTGTGCAAAGGGGAGGGGACTGTAACAAAAGTTCCCATTCGTCATGCAGCTGTGTATGTGGGAGGGAAGTACCTGTAAGTAAAGGACTTTTTCTAACCAAAAAGATAGTATTCTACATATTTACTCCCACAATTTAGATGGGCAAGGTTATCATAGGCCCTTATGTCACCAGGCTCTGATGAGCATGCTCTACTTGTAAAAAGGTAGTTCAGAAAATTAAAAAAATTATATATATATATATATATAATTAATAATCAGATCTATTGAAGTGTTGTCATACAGATGCCCTTTACACCTTTCCTTCCCTCTCTCTTTGCCCCCATCTTTCCCCCCTCTAAATTTAATAGGTAATGGTGAGCAGCTATTTAATCTCTGCTATAGATTTGTAGCTCTTTCTTATTTTTGAGACTTCCATGGCAGGGAGCAGAGGCCCACAGAGTGGCTGGGACAAGGTAAGGGCTACATGCAGCTAAAGATCATAGATACTAGAGATTGTCTGGTAGCAAAGTGGGAAACAGAACACCTCACCAGCTCCCATAGTTTGGACACACAACCTCTTTTTGTGAGTTCTCGTCCTTGGTGTAGGTCTTTTACTCTCCACCATTTGACAAGCTATTAAAGGAAATATACAATAAAGAGATGGGATTTATGTATAATATATAGTGTTTGATTTTCTCATATATTACCTTTTCCAGTCTTGCATGTATAAGATAATTTTGTATCAAAGTAAACCATATAAATATGGAGAGGAAGGAAGAAGAACATAAAAACAATGAACTGAGCCAATAATATTTCGAAAGTGGTTTATGCACATAAGATTCTGCAACCAGTTTTATTACTAACCAGTGATAATTACTGCGGTATCAGCTTGAGAACAAAAGCATCTTTGGTAGGATTGGTTAAAATGCTATTTCAATTAGTGGCTCAGAGTGTATGGCACTCAGTCACTGAGGGACCTACCACAGTTTCAACAATATATTGAAGATCCCTTCCCCTGCAGGAAGACTGTTGTTAGAGGAAAGGCATGAAGCTGATAATGAATTCCCCGAAGTACCTGTAGTAAAGAGATTTCACATCTTTGAAAGAATCCCACTGGTGCTCTCTCACTTGTTCTTGTCAGGAAAGTCACTAACTTCCGTAAGAGAGTTTGGGAGTTGATGTGTTTGCAACTAAAAGGAATGGAGCAGACAAAAAATATATGTTTTTCCACTAAGGCTGAGTTTTCACTACTTCTTCTTGTTCTTCAGTAATCCTTTCTTTTCTTATAAATTCACCAAAGAATAAAATAATTTGGTTGCTTGTACCAGAATTTGGTGAAATATTTTATTTGGCATAACTTGAACAGCTATTCTAGCCTGTAAAAATAAGGAAACTTAGTACACAATCATGAAAAAATATGAAAATTATGCCATTAGTTTTGGTAATGAAGTTAAAGATCAGTTCACTTGCTCTTTAGCTTGAACTGCCTCCTAGTGCCAGACAGCTGCTCACAGTAAATGGCAATAATCTCTATAAAGTAGCCCATATGTTGCAATGACCACACCACTTTCATGTGTGCACCTTCCAAGAAGATCAAATCTGGTGTGACTACATATGGATCCTGAAAAGGCATTATGTGGACTTGCTTGAGGAAACATTAGCCCAGGAATATCTGTGTTCTCTGGTCTGTCTGCACAGCAGTATCTTGCGTTATCCATGATGCACTCTTTCCAGATTCTTTGTCCCTTTTTTTAAACTTAATAACTAAGATTTTTTTCTTGTCTTCAAGAAAAATATTTTTCATAATTCTAAAGATAAGATGTGCAAGTGTTTTTTGCTTTTCCATTACTCAGGTATATATCCTAAGAGTATGTATGTGTAAGCATATAAAGAGGTATGTGAGATTGAAGGAAACATTTCTTTACAGATTACTAGATTATTATTTTTTTTCAGTACACAGGGAAATCATCATAGGTGATGATTTAATCTGCTTTAAACAAAATATTTTAAATGGACAAAAAATTTGTTTTGGCAACAAAATTCCTTCCTCCAATTTCCAGAAAAAAAAATTATTGGGTTTTGGGGTTAGGCTATCTAAAGTTGCCTAGGAAATGCTGTTTAGAAGGATATGTAGAGGGATTCCCAGTCATTAAGCCTAGTACAAGCTTCTGAGGCTCGAGCTCACATTTTCTGTATCAAAGGGCCTGAACAGCCTGATACTTTTAGTTCTTGTGGCTCAATAGGTTCTTCCAGCCTGTGGTGGAAGGCACAATACTGCTGAAACTGTGTGCCCCTTGCCTGGTGGCATTGGTTTTTTTTTCTGTGGTGTTTGCACTAAGATAAAAGGAAAAGTCTCTCCACCTAAATGAAGCACGACAGGAGAGCTGCCCAGAAATGACTGATGTCCATGCATCCAGGCAAAATTTAAATTTGAGATATTAGAAATGCAGTGTTTTTTGTCATAGAATAAAGTGATATCTTTCACAGTAATTGTTTTTCTCTGAAAGTTGCCAGCTAGTTTTGCATCTATCAGACCATCAGTATTGCAGTGTTCAGATGGTAGCTGATGGAGATAGAAGAAACTGTGAAGAGCTGCTATAGAGAAGTTGTCAGAGGCTGTTCCCTATGACTGAGGGAATGAATAACATCTCCTGTTTGTTCTGATTTTCATTTTCTTTCTTTTAATCTTCAGTATAATTCCTGAAAAAATTGGTAGTTTTTTCTGATTTCTGAGTTTTTGATGGTGATCTAAACTAGTTTTGTTTCACATTTTGATGTGAAATCCTCAGGTGTAGGATTTGATTTTGGAATTTGGACTGCTAATAAGATCTGAAGAAGCCTTGTCCTTCTGTGATTGTTGTTAATTTGTAGAAAAACAAAGGCTAAGCCATGTTCTGCAGCACATATGTGAGAGAAAAAGAGCATTTTTTTTGTCCCTATGCAATCCTCATTCTATCATCTTCTGTAAAACAGGCAAAGAAGGATAAGTCAATGTTGCATCACTCCTATGGCTGAGAATCAAAATATCTGCCTTGAATTTCCAGTTACTGATCTGCAAAGGAAATTGGTGATCCTTTCCATAAAGGGCATCCAGCTTGTTTTTGGAGTTTGGCTACCTTTGTGCATTTGTCAGCAGTCCCTGCTTCTGCCCAGCAATGGGCTGCTACATATAACAATGACATCTTTCTCCCAGGCTTAGGCAGAGTTCCCCTCTTTGCTTTTTGATTAGAGGGCTTTTACGGTTCCTGAGCTTCCTCTGGGACACAACTCTCAGTACAGGGCTGTACTTTAAAGGCCATGACAGAATTCTTGATTTTAAAATAAATGTGATTTCCCTCTAGTCGAGCTTTTCAATATCCTGACAGAGCCCAAGGATATTAAAATAAAATACAACAGAAAGAAAGTAAACTGCTTTATTCAGACAAGCAGGCTCTAGTGTAAAAACAAAACCGAAGTACTAAGCATTCACCCATTCTATTGAAAAAAAAATTGTATCAGATAACACAGTAGAAATAACAACAGGAAAGATTTAAACCTATGTTTTGAATGCTTAGTTCTAAAAGGTCCTTTGCTATAAAGAAAAAAAATGCTAGCAATTTTTTTTTTTTGAAGCAACTGAAACATATTTTCTAATCAGCTCATAAAGAAAGGGAATCATGAAAAGAAATTCGGTTATAGTTTTGGTTATATTGGTCTGTATCACATACATTATACACAACTTTGTTTTTGTTTGTAAGAGTGGATATGGTTACCCTTCCATCTGTCTATCCTTACTAATATGACAAGTGTTGACAGTTACCAGAAAATGTAGAAAATAGTAGGTAGAACAGTGATAAACAAGAAAAACACCATGAACTTTTATTCCTTAAAGCATTCTGCATTTAATGGATCTAACTGAGTTTCATATTAAAGTGCATTTTACATGTTGACACCACTTACTATAGCAGCTGGTTCTTTGTCAAATTGGATGATATTCAAAACAGGATTTTGTTGTTCTTTTTCTTCTTGCCATCTGTTGCTGTTATAGACATTTTTCAAGAAATAGCTTCTAAATTAATTAGGTCATATTGTAAATGTGTTCTTTTTATGAAATGTTTAAAATTAAAAGCATAAGGAAAATTATGGTGTAACTTAATTGTATAGTATAATTTGATTTCTATACAAATTTTCTATCAAAAAAATGAATAACAAACATTTCTTTTTAGATACGTGTTGAACTGGTATAGGTTGTGACTTAAATTCATAAGAAATCTGATTGCTTACAAATCTGTAATTCATTTTGCTATCTGAACAGCAGGCAAATTGTATAAAATTTAAAATTAGGTGCTGAAATATAATAAAAGAAAAACAGTGGAAAAATAGGATCCTGAAATCTGCTTCTATTAGACAACCTGAATCTTATTTCAGATGTGCTTCAGCCTCATTGAGCAAAGTAGATAAATTGCTTTAGATCTTGAGCTCAGCAAATCTTACTAGCATATGTGTTTCCAAGCATGGAAATAGATTGTTTTACCACATTCTACCTGACTTGAATTCCTACATAATTTAATTATTTTAAGGATCAATGATGAAGTTATACTGGAGAGGAGAATTACGCAAGCAGAAATTTAGAGGTTTTTCTTTCTTTCTCTATCCCAGCTAAGCATTTTTTTGAAAGGAGAGATAGGATTAGTCTGGATATTTAAGATCTGACCAAATAAATTTATTTCATCTTCAGAGAGTATCCTGAGCCTTAAATGAAGCACAAAGATGCAGAAAACATGTGTGAACCTGTTGCAAAATACACTGTCATACTGCACAAATAAAGGAAGAGTCCAAATCAAGCCTGTGCTTTCTAGTTTTTAAACCCTTGCCATTGCAACTTTAAACACAGCTTTACAGTAACATTTGCAAAATATACCAAGGGAGACAATATGTCTGAGCTGGAACCATCTTCTTGGAACAATGCTCACATTGTATGCATGACCTTGGTCAGTACCCAAAGCTGCATTTGTAATGCTTTCTGCATACAAGGAAACAGAAGTCATGTGGCAAATCCTCTATGAGTTGTTACTCATTTTCAATACTTGATAAATGTGATAAATGCCATTAATGTACTCTCAAAAACTGATGCATGTTCCAGATGTTGATCAATGTTTGGTAGCTAATTGATTTTTTAACAATCAGCTGACTGAGGTCAGAAATTCACACAATGAACACACCTTCATAGAAGATGGAATATGTTGCAAAGGCTAAAGGACCAGCCTGGCCAATTGCTCCTTTACTCACTATTTCCAGCCATCCTCCATTTAGTGAAACTACTGCTTCTGTAGCTGTAACTTATATTTCTTACCAATTAGTACATATTAATTGTCAGAGTCCTTACACAAGCATGGGCAGGCAACATCCTTCTAATCTCTGGCTGATAGTTAATTTAAAGACAGGGTTGCTTTTGTCCTGCTTAAATAATTATTTGACAACTGGTGAAGTGAGAGATGAGAAAATTATTGTACTGAGTCTAGCAGTGCTAAAAATGAAGTAAGATGGGAGAGAAACTTCTAGTAGCATCAGCTCTGAGCAACACCAGAACACAAAACATTTGCAAAGCCTATGTTCATTGCTTACAGCCTGAACCCAAAAGGATTCATTGATGTCTTGTTCTGCTAAGCAGAAAGTTTGGAAATGCAAAGTCAAGAGACCTGGATCCTGTTATTCAGAGTTCAGGTAAAGACAGGTAAGTACTTAAGCCTTGAGATTTGAACTTCAAACAACCGAAAATGAAGAGCGTGTTGGGTCAGGCTCCGTCTCTTGGTCCCCAAACATCCCTTTCGCATAATTTCTGCCATACATTGGTGAAATTGCAACTTTAAACTTTGTATTTTTTTACTCCCGTTTCTTCTTATGGAACACTGTTAAAGGAATTTATTACTCTTGTGGCTTCAAATCATGTTCCAATTATCAGCCTAAATTCCTCATTGCCAATTTATTCCCATTTGAGCTGTACCAACGTTGTTCTTTAGCTTAAATAGTTCTCTCTCCCTGGAGTTTTATTGCCCCAATCTATTTATTAGATTTAGTCTCTTCAGTCTGTTTGTTGCTTGCTAATTTTCATTATGATAGCTTCCTTATTCCCTGATGATCTTACTAGCTTTTCTCTGTATCCTTACAGATGTTTGTTTGGGTTTTATTTTGTTGGTTTTTTTGCTAACAAATTATCATTAATATATACAAAAACTATATCAGCCGGTATTCAGAGGTCTGCAGGTGACATACAGAACAATCCTAATCAACAGTTCTAATTTGAACAGTAACATGAGAACTCATCACTCTATGTGGTTATACTGATAATACAGCAAATATTTCAAGAGCTACAGATAGTGTGTCAGTCCATAACAATTTGGATTTTGGATGTATGTGCAAGTTAATATTAATTCTTAACACTATCTTGAACAATGGCATAAATACTTTCCTGTTAGGCTTGAAACACAACACCCGATTCACTATTGTGTATAATTTTACTTATATATATATATATATATATATATATACACACACACATTCACACACACAGACATATATATATATAAGTAAAAAACAAATAAACACATACATATATTTTAGGTATATAATGAAAATTTCACTATTTCAGATTTATAATTTTCCTATTGCTAAGCATTTTTTGTGGGTTTTCCTCATCTCTAATCAATGAGCTTAACAACGTTTCTAGTTTTTCCACATATGCACAACCTTCCACAAATAATACTGAATTTTTCTGGATTTTGCAGTTGGACTTGATGATCTTAAAGGTATTTTCTAACCTAAAGAATTCTATTATTCTCTGAATCTCATCCCATCTATAATAATTCAGTCTTCAAGGTCTTGTTCTGTCTCCATGGTTTTCTCATCGCCTTTTCCACTGGAGAGAATATTATAGGCTTATGTTGTCAGCACATTTTATTAGTCTGATTCTTTTTCTGTGGCATGGACAATAATAAAAATACTAAAAATTATAAATATCAAGCCTCAAACTTAAGACTGTTGTGGCCACCTCCTGTTAGCCAAACAGCTGTCCTTTCACCAAAATCTGACCCCTTTGGTTACTTCTGTATTTTAGACCTCCTTTTCTAACCTCTAATTTAAAAAATAATGCCCCATGAGGAGCCAGATGAGGTAATTTTCTAAAGTCCAGGTAGGTTAGTTATATTACATTTCCCTTGCTATTCTGTTGTCCAGTGGGAGTCAGCCCATAGCCCATGGGGATCCACGAGGGATGCAGAGATCCACCCACAGCCCAAGGGGATCCATGGGGGATGCAGAGATCCACCCACAGCCCATGGGGATCCATGGGGG
>JANRMJ010000001.1:70739978-70750678 GCA_025584955.1 Alethe diademata
GGAGACCCAGTGGAGAGAGGGGCCCTGCTTCCAGGCTGGAGCAGCCTGTCCTTGGGGGACTGCACCCCATGGAAGTGTGACTCACACCACAGCAGTTTTGGGAGGACTGTGTGCCCGTGGGAGGGACTGGCATTGCAGCAGGTGTGGTTTGGCTGCTGCTCATGAGTGGAGCCACGCTGGAGAAGTTCACAGAGCTGTCTCCCGTGGGAAGGACCCCATGGCCTCACAGGGAATGACTCCTCTCCCTGAGCAGCAGAAGAAAACCTCTGGTGATGAACTGACCAAAACCCCCACGCCTGTCTCTCTGTACTGTCAATGGGAAGGAGGGAAGGGTTCAGGGAAGAAAAGGTGTTTCAAGGGCTTATTTTATTTTTCATTATCCTCCTCTGATTCTGTTAGTAATAAATTCACTTTGCAACATTAAGTTGAGCCTGTTTTTTCCTCAGAGTGTTTCTCTGGGTCCTTATCTCTACTCATGAACATTTTGTTAATTTTTTTTCTTTTTTCTCTCCCCTACCCAGCAGGAGGAGGGTGAGTGAGCCACTCTCGTGGGTGCCTGGTGCTGGGCCAGTGTCAAACTACAACAGCAGTGAAAAGTCTGCCTGTTACAATATACCTAGATTGGTCAGGGTTTATGAGGGTTTTGGATTTTTTTGGGGGAATGAGTTTTATTTTCAAGGGGGATGAGGAGAGAGGTGAGGGGTATTTTTCTGCTCTTCCTGGTTTGGTTGGTTTTTTGTTTGTTTCTTTGGGGTTTTTTGTTTGTTTTTGTGGGGTTTTTTTTGGTTTTCATTTGTTTTTTTTTTTTATTTTGGCTTTTGGGCTTTGGTTTGGGAGTTAGTTTTGGTGTTTTGTTTGTTTGTTTCTTTTGGGAGTTTTTGTTATTCATTTGGTTGGGGTTTTTTATGTTGTTGGGTTTGGGTTTTTTCACCTTGAAATAGTTTCATTACAAAATCCTATTCTACCACAGGCCTTTTCACCAGGTGAAAGTAAAATTATTATAAAGTATTATGAATACCATAAGGAGATATGAATTGTCTTCTAACAAAAATTTTACTCTTATGGGGTATAACAATATTTTTAAGAGCAAATGAAATCTATCATCTTTTTACCGTGTGGCTGAAGTGCACTAATATCCAATGTAAACATTCATGACATGACTGAATGAAGCCAGGAAGATCCAGACCCACAGACAGAAGTGTGCAGAGAGAAGAAATATTTCAGGGCAACCTGGTGCAAAGGATGACTTATTTTCTGCACTGAATAAATGAATACTAAATCGAACAAAATAATATAAATGTAAAGCACAATCAAACAAGAACGAAAATGAACAGGTTCAATTATTTTGCTTGCTCTCAAACTCAAGCATGTAATTATTTTGATTTTTTTTTCATGAAAGTCTATTTGCTAAACTGTAAATGCAGTTATGTGCTGGATTTACTTCTCTATCTGTTTGAAGGACTCATGCACTGCGTCCATGAAGGATCTATTTACACATTTAGTGAATATTCATGTCTACAGGCTGTTGGTACACATCTGATGCAGCTTCACAGCTGGCTTCATCTATTTGCTCCAATTTAAAAAAAGAAAAAAATTCTCTTATTGCTTTTACTCTGAACTTCTAAGCACTGCCTATGGGAAGACACATGTTGTTACACTGGGATATGTTTGAGTGGGGTTTAATCAAGTATTTTAAGTGCCTGTGAAACATCAGATAGAAAAATGTTTTAAAGGATCTATCTTCTTTTAACCACACTGGTTGTTTGGCAAGTGCATGTACATGTTATTGTGACATGCCACTCTTCTAACTTTTCATATTTAAGATACACAGCACTATGCTTAATTGCTTCCTAAGGAGCCTTGTCATAGTAAATCTTCCTAATATAAAATACAATGCAATGTAGCATGTCTAGACGCAGAAATGCAGAATAGAAAACCAAAATATGCTACAACTTTGATATAATTAAGTACAACAGTGATAGCAGCAGAGTATGTGAAATAGAATTAAAGATATTATTTATGAAAGATGCTGTGGTTCTTCAAGAAGTTTCATGGATCAAATACATTAGTATGTGAGTTGTTTGTTTCAGGGAATTTTGGTACATACAACACTGGAATTTGAATCAGGAAATATGACTTCCTGTCATGTCTTCTACAGCATAATTGGGTAACAGTAGCCATATTTCGGGAGTGTATTCACTGTAGACTCTTAACTATAACTATTGAATAATGTCCTCCATCAGCTTCACTTTAACATCTGCATGGAAACATTTTGATAAATACATGATTTTTGCATTTGTTACACTCCTAATTTCTGCAGATCTGAAGAATTACAAGGGAAATCAATATTTTTCTTCAATTGCCTTGAAATTCTAATTTTTCAAAGCTCCAGCAGAACAGAATCAATGTCATAACAATATGTATCAGACGTTGATGTAAGTTAAAACAAACCAAAGACATTATTTGGAAGAAAAGGGAACCAGAAGAGAGAAATGTTTGATGTGGGAGATGCATGAGTGGAGCACATTTCTCCTTAGGAAACACGGTGGAAGTAGTTCAGAGAACTACTCTGGAAGCATCCCAGTGACTGCAGACAGTTCCCAAACCAAAGCGAGTGCAGGGACAACTCCTCCTCTACTTTACATAGTTGTTAGTGGGGACAAAGAAGTCAGAACTCCATTCAGACTGCTGTTTGTAACCAGGTAGACTAGATAGACATTGTAATCCTCTCATACCCAGGAACAGCCCCTAAGCATTGTTCCAGGTGGTGTCTGTGAGGTGACTTCTCCCAGCTACTGCAGAGCTGCTTTGCCTCTGCCACAAGCTGGGAGAGAGCTCCTCCCACTGCTGCTGCTCCCAGGGCACACGTCAGGCTCTGTGTTTCCAGGCTGGATCTTCCAGAACAAAGTGTCCTGAGGCAAAAGAGAAAAGTGAAAATAATGCCAGCTCATCCTGCTGGTCTGCCTGCTTGGATATAGAAATGTATCTCACACACAGACTTCTCTGAATCCCCACGGCAAAGCATACTGGATTGCTATGCTGCACAGGAAAAAGGACAAGGGGAAAGGTCTGATCCTGTCACAAATGTTTCTGTGGCTCAACTTTTTAAGTTAATATTTAAAAATAAAAAATGTATAAAAAAATAAATTAAAACAAAAAAACATAGATACACACACATTCTCTTCCCCAGAAAAAATAAAAGTTCTGTTACCTCTGTCAGTTGACAATTGACAATATTTTGTATTTTGTCAAACCTATCAGATTAGCCAGGTAGATAAATTTCCCTTAGGCCTTATCTCAGCTCCTGATCATATGAAAATATTCAAAGATGGGAGAGGATATTTTGAGGGAAGTGAAGCAGCTAAAATTAATTCCCAGGTATAATATGTTCAGGTATATACTGGTCCTAAATTATACAACTGATTTATTAAAAGTAATTGATATTACCATAAATAAATGTTCCCAGAATATCTCATCAGCAATAGGCAGACACTGAACTGAATTTATGTTTTGAATAGAAATTAGTTTCACCCTGAGAACAGCAATACCTGTACAGCAAAATGTACTGTTCTTGACATGTTTGAAAAATACATCACAATGAACATGGAGAGGAGTAGGGGGAGGTATGATTATCAAAGCTGAAACAGGAGTCAGTCCTTGACTTCTGTAAGAAACCATAATCCCACTCTTAATAAAGACACACCCTCATTTTTCAGGCCATTAGCTACCACCATTCATTACTAAGTTTTGTGACATTACTGCAGGAATGTCGCGTGTGAAGTAACTCATTAACCTGAATTGGATTTAGCAAACCCTGTGTTACTATTTATCAGCATTGAATATTGCACTGTTTGCCTTTTAATTACAGGAACCAGCATGCCAAATGGTGTTATGGCCATTTTTGCATTATTTGTAGTACACCTGCTGCATCTGTTAATGCCAGTCACAAATGACCACCTGCCTTTTTCTGAGTATGAATTAACAGTTTTCCTTATACAAAGGAAATGTACATAAATGTAGATTCTATGAAATAAACAGAAGACATTTTCTAGAAAATTAGTAAAAACTCCAAGAGAAAACATTTTAAAAGATTTTCATAGCTCATATTCAGCTAAGCCTCTTATTCAGGCATTAAATTTAACTATATTGGTTATGCATCAAGTAGTTGCTCTTTCATGTAATTTGACTTGACTACCTGCAGCTTTTTCTTGAGCGCTAGAAAATTTAGTTATTCTCTTACACCTTGCTTAAGAGATTCCCTCTTTAAGTACGTGGACTGAACCTTGCAAAATATCTTTTTTAATGTACAGGATTTCAATTTAGTTTAAATTTTATCATTTAGAGAAGATCTAAGCCATTCTTGAGAGAGGTAGACATAAGAAAGTATATTTGTTTCCTCAGCTTTAAAATATTGTCTTTTAAATTCCATAATTCTGGAGACAAGAGTTAAAATTATGAAGACATATGTCAGTAAAAACTACCACGGATTATTTCTTTCAGAGTATCCAGTTTATCAAATCAAATAAAAGTCAGTGTTTCTGAGGCAAAAATACTTGTATTTTAATACAAACCATTTTTGTGAACAAAACCCCATCAGCTTACAATTTTCTTTTACATTAAAGGATAAATATTATTAGCTTATTTCCCTTAATACATCCGGAAGGAGAATATTCATTTAGTTTGTCCAGCTGGATTTGAACAATTTTACCACACTCCATTAAGCTGTCTGCTTCACACATGGTGCACAAGGGATGCATTATGATTTCATGTTCACAAAAAACCTATTTAAACATAATTCCTCCCAAAATAGATCACAATATCTAAATAGAGATGCTGCTTTAACATTAAACATGTACAAAAATCCACTCAATCATATTATGCGCAGTTTTTCCTTTCTTTTTTCTTACAGATCTCTTAATCTTCTATCCAAATAGTTGCAAGGGAAAGGATGGGCAATATAGCAATTATTTATGCCTTCTACCACGTAGGCACATTCTGTTACTCAGCATTCCTGAACTGCCATGGCTTGTTTCATTACAGTGTGTTTAGTAAGTATTTAAACTAAATTTTATTTACATCAGCTCAGATCGTTGTAGCTTTTGTACTATAGCAGGAAAGTTTCCATGGATGTAGAACAGAAATCTGCCATAACTAATACTTGCAGTTTCAAAGATACCAAGGGGTAAGCATCGGTGTGATTAAAAAACTCAAAACAACAAAAACAGCCAAATGGAAAAATGAAACATTGCTTTACACAGAAAGTAAAGGCAGAAAATGGTTCATTTACTCTTTTTCCATTTGCACAACAGTAATAAAAATGCCAAACAGACTGATTTTCAGGTAAACTCTACACTGCAGTAAAGTCAAGATTACAAGAGAAGATTTATTGATACAGCATATATTTCTTGCCATACTGCATTTTTAGCTCTCTTTCAATGAGAGGTCTATGTCTTTGTTCAGTTTAGTTTTAACTGGATGTTGCCATTTAGTTTTTAATATTTATGAAATGATCTGCCTTTCTCTGAGATAGAAGCATAGAATTTGTATTTCACAATTTTATGCATTGAACATTATTTCCAGAGTTGTTAAGACTTCATTGTTAGAAAAAATCCACACTGCAGGAGAAAGGAAAAATACCTGCTCCAGTGAATTGGTGACCCAATGCCTTGCTTCATTTATGTGTGTTAAAGCTTTTAGCGATCATTTACATATTCTAAAGCTGTTACAGATTCAAATCCTTTTGAAGATAGAACATAGCAGAAAATGTCACTGTTTGTTGTTGTCGTTTCTGTCCTAGATAGATCTCAACTTTATCTCATTTTAGCTAAAATTTGATTGGCAAATCTAAAAGGAAATAATTTCTACTTAAACATGCTACAAAGCTAGTATTATCCCTCAAAATAAAGTGAAAAGAAAAAAAAAATAGGCAACACACTTAAACCAAACCCTCCTAGAAATCTCCTAAAATGTAACAAAAATTGAAGCACATAAGAATTATTTGGACAAAGACAGAGGCAAAATAGATATAGTAGCTCCTAAAAGTAACCCTATGGAAGCAGTCAGTGAGAGAGGTTCTTAGTAAGGATCTATGAATTGTTAGCATCCCTCTCTATTGAACAAGCCCAGGAAGACCATAAGTCTTATGGTCTTAAGACCATATGCTCTGAGCCACTGTGTTTAAACAAAACATCTTTCAGGCACTGTGAAGCTTGGATCCTTGAGAAGGTCAGAACTTGCCGCATCATATCTGCCACATATTGGCTTTTTTGAAGTGTGATGTGACAGAGTCTTCCATGAAAAATGGTACTTTTTACAAAATTGTAATGGATATCACTCTACCTAAGCCCAGACTGTCATTATTCACTTTGAAGAGTATCTGATTTCGATAGTCCAATTGAAATAAACAAAATCACATAGCTATTTTCAGAAGCTAGACTGCAGACAACTTTGACTGTTATTATTGAGAAGGTGGAACAAATATTTTTGATGGAAGCCCCTCATTATGTTTGTACATTTATTCTTTCAAACTCTCCTTCATTTTAGCAATTGGTCATAGTGTTATAAAACAACATCATATTCAAGGACATTCCTCAAGAAAGAGACAGGCAGACACTTCTGCCAGAATTGATGGTCCAGAAGTGACCATCCTGTTGAAGAGAAACAGCTACCAGGACCAAGTGTTCAGCTCATTTCCAAGAAGAGAAAGCCACAGTCCTGAACATTTGCAGAAATGGGCGAAATACCAGATTTTTACTGATACAAGATCCAATGTTAGTGAATATGCTGATGAGTATATTCACATGAACACACACATTCTTAAGCCAGTATGTATTGTGACATTAACACGTTTTATACAATACTATGAATCAAGTGAATTATGATACAATACTGACCAATGACCTATCCATGATAATTAGCATAAAAATGCCTAATGAGGGCTCTAGTTTTGAAAATGTATTACATTTTAATCATTGATTAATCTGCTCTTTGATGGTACTACTTTTTCTTTAAGTTAATCAAATAAAAAAATTGCCCAACACGGGAAATTTAAATTTTTAAATAGCTCTTGGTTTTCCCTTGAGTAATAACAGCATAGAAATTCCTCAGATATATGAAGTTGGCACTTTTCCTAAAGATAAATCTCTAAACAGTGTAACTTTCCATGTTCATGGACCCTGACATCAGCATGCATTTACATTTTCATGTTGTCCTCTTACTGGAGGCAGAGAGACAACTGAATTACACAAAGCAGAGTCTCTTAATGTAGTTACATAGTCAAGGAGAGAAATTATGATTTGTTATAAAAAATACACTGTGTTCAAATCAAATTGAGTTATTTAAGGGACAACTTTGGAAAAATGGATGCTATCCCATCATGCCACTCAGGCATATTGAGTAGATCAGCAGAAAATGTTGTGTATAAGCTTCAATTAATTTCTATTTTCAAATCCTCAGAGACACTAGAGAAAGAAAGTCTGATACATGCAGTTCATAGTACATACAAGTTCCAAGAACATTTGAGGGAATACAGTTATTATGGTGACAAAAACACATGTTCATAATCAACTTTGACATTCTAAATGAGTACACATTAAACAATTATTTTATGGGCTTTTTCACTGGAATAATTAATAAAGATTTTAGGGTGTCTTTTTTTTGTTTTTTATTTGGTTATTTTTTGTTTGTATTTGGGTTTTTTTGGTTTTTTTGGTTTTTTTTTCTTATTTGTTGTTGGTATTTTTGGTTGGTTGCTTGCTTGCTTTTTAAAAAATTCTAATCTCCTTCCAGTACAATTTGAGTACAGTAGCTCAAGCTTTACCTCATTATATACCAGCGATATCAAGAATTTTGGAACAGCTTCATCTTTCTAATTTTTTTTTTTTTTTTTTTTTAACGGGAGCACACTAAGCCAAAATGTCTGATCTCTAAGGCTACATCTTACTGGAACACAAAATAATACATTAGAGTAGAGAAACTGTGTGAGCAGAACAGAACAAGTTAAAATCAATTTTAGTACTGGGAACTGTATCCTTGCAGGGTAAACTTTTCTCTGAAACTTGATCTCAGTCCAGCAAAATTTAGAGGTTTCATTGGTCATTAAAACTTCAGTCCCTTCTCAATAAAGAGGGTATAATTTTAGTTTCTAAAATAGAAAACTGCTCATGTGCTAGCTGATTTTTCTTATGACACATTCTATTATCTGAAAAGAGGAAAATAGTTTCAATGAAAGGGAAGAATAGCTTCATACCAAAAGCTAATCCAGTGGCAATCTAAAATACACTGAAACTCTGCTCAGTTTTTCCTCCTCTCTCCTTCCATCCTAACTCTTAATAAGCCTCTTCTGCCTTACATACATAAGTGACTTTAGAAGTTGTTTTCAGGAGTTCTGAAGTTTCAGTGCTAGAAAAGTCCTTGCTGAATTATGGCAAAGGTGCATGGAATCTTCGAGGGTAAATAAAGATCTGTTTAGGTTGTTCCCATTCCCTTACACACAATTCAGAAAGAGAAAAGCAAAATAATTGGAGTGTTTTTGCATTTGCATTGAAACAGAGAGTTTTAAAAACAATAACTCTATGCACATAAACTTCAGTATACTTATTTCCTAGCATTGCACTCAGTGAAAGGTACAGAAACAGACATGATTCTGAAATCATACTGAGGAACAGCCCTGTATGTTTATATTAAACACTTTAGTAAAGATCCTGACACCCCTTGGCACTTTCCACAGAGGCCTGTTGTTTAGCATAATGGCATACGTAATGCTTTCTCTACTCTCCAGATTTTTACCTTAGAGCTCATTATTAGCTAATATGTATCTAAGTATCAATTTTATTATATCATTCAAAGCCTTGATATTCAAATGCAGGAAAACACAAGCCTGACCATTAAATATATGAAATTTTTTTGCATATTTGTTTATGGTTTTTTTTTTCTTTTAGAAACAAGATTGGTAAAAGTTTGTGGATTTTGGACCACAAACTCTCTGAATACTTAAGATCAAGTAAGTTACAAAATATGTTACTCATCAAGTAGCAACTTGCTTCTTTCAGGTTTATTAGAAGTCATGTTTCTGATAAAGAAAGTTTTAGCATAGCTGTAACAAATCCTTTCATCCAGCCCTGCTTGTTGTCCAGAAAAAGTATATTTTCCCAAAAACAATGGAGCACTCTATTGCTTTTTATGCATCTGGCACTGGAAAGTATCATTGTGTACTACCTCCAAAGTACTAAACTTCCATAATATTAGTTATATTTCTGTTTCAGTCATGAGGCATCTAAATGTCCTGAGATTAGGATAATGTCTATTACATAGCAACTGAGAATTTTTCTGTGAGTTTCTCTAAAATTATCTGTATTCATTATAAATTTACAGTGACAAAAAAAAATCAGTTTTTCAGGTGAAATTTTATCATGCAGTTACTGTGTAATGCTGACCTATGGTAATTATAAGGAAAAAAACCCCAAACAAACAAGAATCTTGTGAATGACTAACTCTTTTACTGAATAAAATTTTCAGTTTGTATGACTTGTGTTATTGACTGATCTGCCTTAATCTGATTAGAAAAATAAAAAATAAATAAAGTGTTTTGAGGAAAAAAGAGAGTGAAAACTAAGAAGGTAAGAATTCTCCTTGGTAAGAATTGAACATTCTAGGTACTGTCCAAGGATACTGAATATCCAGCAGAATTTTGACCGAGGAAAGAAATAAAAACATTCTTTTGCTTGACAGTGAAATATATCTAAGAACATGACTATTCAGAAGAGTAATTCAGAAGTGTTATTGTCTGTTCAATCAATGATAATCTTATCCTCAAACTATATTTTCAATATGACAAATTTCTAGTTTTATTAGTTTCAAATAGTTGAAAAATTAACTGGTGGTGTCTTTTTTCTGTATCACAGAATGCATATATTTCATCCAAAAAGAATATTTAGAATTACAGAATCACAGAGTAGCTCAGGACCTTGAAAGATTACCTAGTCCAACTTTTTGTGGGACAGGGATTCTAGACAAAATTATCTAGCACCCTGTCCAATTGCACCTTGAAAACTTCCAGTGAGGGTAACTTTATCACATTCCTGGGCATGTTGTTCCAGTGAACAACTGTAAAAATGTCTTCTGTTGAGATCAAATTTCTTGTGCAACTTGTACCTGTTGCCCCATGCTTTCTCCATGTGACTCCTTGTGAAGAAAGAGCCTCTGACCTTTCTGTACTCACCTTTAAAGTAGTGGGCTTTGATGAGGTTCCCCCCAGCCATCTCTTCTCCAGGGAGAACAGAGCTGTAAATGTACACACATTAGATCCAAGAAAGATACCAGATAAAGTACAGCTCATGAACGAGCTAGGACCAAGGGTCTAGCCTTCATTAAAAGTTTGCTTAATTGCTTTCACAGTTGTGATGGACAAAAATATGTGACATATAAAAATGTCACTTCAATCAATGATTTTTCTAGACAGTATTTTAGTGGTGTTAAAGTTTTAAGAAATTAAAGCATAGAAGTCTGATGCCTCTGGTACTTTGAAGGAGGTCCTTGAAAAGAGATCAAAGAGTGAAGAAATGCACTGGAAAATACAGATGGTCCTGGACCTCCTGACAGGTCACGGGTCGGCCCCTGTAGGGGGCTTGCTCACAAGCCTCTCAGTGGGGTGAAGAGCAGTGTGGGAACCACATTGATCTTAAAGCATTTAGATGGAATGC
>JANRMJ010000001.1:70752549-70776467 GCA_025584955.1 Alethe diademata
TATCACAGAAGATGGGAAGGGCTTTAAAGAGACACTGAGTCCTAGTTTATGTGTTTGTGAAAGAAGCTTTTATTCTACACGTAACTTCAGAATTTTCTTTTCTTTACCTTTCTTTACTTTCTCTTTCAGTTCCCCCTCATGTCTTTTATTATCTTTTTAGAACATTTCTTCCCCAACAATGCACTTTTTCCAGCCCATTGAGGTCATAATTTCTAACGTGTTTTGTTTTGTTTTCTGCTTTAGGGCATAGCAATTATATGCACTGTGTATTCAGATATAAAACAAAGGGTATATACACTCTTAAAGGCTGGAAAAGCATTTAATTAAAAAACATGAAATCAGCATGAAGCATTTCATTTAGGGAAACCCCACAGATACTCCTCTTGCTCCCTGATATAATTTTGGTGCGACAGGAAGCAGGGATATCCTGTTAGCTGAATTGATCTGTAGTGCTGGTCTCTGCTAATACCCAAAACTGGTGCAGAAAACTCCTTCTTGCCTTAGACAGGCAAGGTACACAGTTGTATCACAGAAAACTGCTTGTGCAATTTTGTTTTATTATAGCACTCACAATGCCTTGTCAGAAAAACCCTTTACAGTTCACAATAGAAGTAATGGGATATTGTTGAGACCAACTGTAATCAAGAAATGCTACTCCACATTCTACCATTTGTCAAGCACTTATATCTGCTTTTTTTGGAAGAAGTGTTTCAGAAATGTACTCTGTGCTTTGCTATTTAAACCTTTACTTTCAGGACGGACAAATCAAACTATAGATTTGTGAAAGAGCACGAGTTTTACAGGCTTCAATAAGACAAATCTTGCCAGATAAAAAAGACATATGGTACATCTAGGAAGGAAACAAAAAAACCCCAACTAATTAAATAGAATGACACACAAAAAAAATGACTCAAGCAGCCTATAAGTGGCTGGGAAAAGATAAATTTTCATAATACAGACACTAAATGAAAATACTTGAGGATTCATGACCACAACATTTAATTATTTCAAGGCACCAATGATAAGGGAGAGTGACTCACTGACGGCATAGGGGACTTTCAAAGCATAAGACAAAATGCAAAATGAAAACAAAAAGGGGAAGTAATTTCTTCAGCAAACAAGCACATAGTTCAGTGCAGGTTAAACACGAGTATCAATATGATTATACTTGGACAACTTTTAAATAAATTTCCCTATACCTCTTCTACAAAAAAAATAAAATTAAATCTAAAATAAAGCAAAATAGTTCAAAAATGTTTGTTGACCATATAGAAAGAGATAAATTAATAAGTTGTCCTAATTCAAACTGTGAGCAATAATTACCATTTCAAGTAATGAGTCTGGTTTTTGTATGCAATCTCCAGACAAATTTTTGCTACTTTTAACCTAAGTTCACCTATGAACAGTATACATTATTTTCTGCTATATTTTTGTCTAGGCGTATTTTAATTAGACATTTGGTTGTTAAATTTTTTAAAAATTTTATTTTATAAAAAATACTGACTGTAACATCTGAAAATATTCCTTCTATTTATCTGGAGAGTAACAAAGCAATTCATCTATTTGGTACCTAATCTATGACTTCAGGTAAAAGTGAAACTAACCTGCTCATTTTTCTGCTCATTCCTGTCTGCATTGTAATCTGTACCCAGTATCACGAGATATTGAAAGTAAGTATTGAAAAATACTTAGTATTGAAAATTCTTAGATACATTTAACCTCACAAATTCATGCTGTTGAACTACCTCATATTTGTAGAAAAAGCAAGGCTCAGTCAGTTAAAAAAAAAAAAAGAATGGAGATTGGGGTTGGCAGAAAATTGCATCACCAGCTTGTGAGCATCAGTCAGGCATGAAGAAAGGAGGCCAAAACACTGTGACATGTATGTTCACCATCAAATGGCTGGGAAGAGTTGCATGTTACATAGCAGGCTGATCATTTTAGATCCTACCTGTAAGAACAGAGAAGTTAAGGGTAGGATCCAAAAGACAATCTTAAGGAAAGAAACCCTGAAAGATAAGAAAAAGAAAGCACATGGTAATTTTAATCCATTGAATGATTAGGTGGGCAGGTGAGTTGTAGAAGACTCAGTTTTATGGATTTCATGGAAGACTCGGTTGATGGATTATATATGCACTTCTTCCTGCCCTCAGAGTGCTGTAATAACCAGAATATGAGCCATTACAAAGGGAGAAATAAGATTCTGCTCTTTCCTTCCCATTAAAGCTGTTGAACTGTGCAGAAAAGAACTAAAAGTTGTGCAAGATAGAGGTAGTAAGATACTTGGATTGAGAGGTGTTTCTGTTCAGTGTTGCTGCTCAGCCCAGGGGATAGTGTGAGAATACATTTGGACTTAGTTCTGCAAGGAGAGGAACATCTCTTTCTGGCTGTGACAATATACCAGCTGTGTGCTAGGACTGTCAAGACCGAAGGATTCCTATGCATGCTCAAAAGCAAAGTAGGTTCCAAGGCAACATTAATATCAGTGCCTGATGTACTTAGAGTTTTCACGTTATTTGCAATAATAGTTTTGATTTCATGCACTTAACTTCAGCTTGAGATCTTCTTTGAGAATCCAGATCTAAGAAATTAACCCAAAACTATATTGACAAATTTGCCAAGGAACTGATTTAAAACTCCTAGAAATTCTAGGAAAAAGGTTGCAAATAAGACAAACAGCTTTGTTTTCTCGCTCTGTATGGTAAGTTGTGCTGTTTTTACTCCTCCAAGATGAGGCATGTGGTTATATATTAACTAGGAATGAGGAATTAAAAAACTTTATTTCTGCCAAAAGCCTTCTGGCCCCTACTGAGATTTCCATAATCAACATAAGAAATGCATTCTTTTTTAAATCATTAATTATCACTATTGTTATTTCCAATATTGTTCAAAGTTCTTTCTGTCTTGAAATAGAGAATGGTGATATTGGGAAGTGCTAATAATTTCTGGCTTTAGTAATTTAACATTGAGAATTATTATGGATTGAGACTTGTTAATCATATCCAAGCAAAATATTATTGGCCAAGACAAAGGCTTTTTTTTTTTCTTTTTTTCCCAGTGAAAAACTAATATTTAATGATCACTTTCAGCTGGGAAAGTTCTTCTCAGATTCTTTGCTCCTTCAGTCACAAAACATATTTGGCTTTAACCACTCAAATCTTTTTGTGTCCACTCATAGGATTACACATTCATAACAGTAGCAAAACAAGTCTAATATGAAAGAGACATTTTGAATCACTAGCATTTCACTTGAGAGATAACATTTTCACAACAAATTGGGCAACTGACAAATGTTTGGTCTCCAGATCTCAGAGAGTGACTTAAAAATCATGATCTCAGGATACTAAGGAAAACCAATTAACATTACTTGGCTTAAAGATGAACAATTTGTTACAAATTCTTGTTATGAAAATTCAGGATGCAGATTCGCGTTTCATTCCCTATGTGTATTTTCCCACTTTTTCACAAAATCTTGCTTTTTATCAGAACCATGTTAGTTCTTTGCCTTGAAAATCCTTTGAAATACAGGCATCACCTGAATGAATTGTTACATTTCTATTTTGTAACCTGGGGAAAAAGAGAAAAGTTATATTTTTTTTTAATTCTACCAAAACAACTTTAAAGAGTACTCAGGAACAGAAAACTTATTGCAATATTTTATAAATTTTCCCAAAATTGCAATGATGCTGTTATTGCAAAAACAGCAAGGTATTGATGTTGGCAAATTAGAGAAAAACACTTTTTATCAGTTTCTTTTGCTATCTCTTTTTTCATTAATGATGATTATTAAAAGGCTTACTAGTTATTTTTTCTCAACATTTGCAAAACAACTTGGTCATAGATGGTGCAAGGTATGGGAATTCACAGGTCCAAGTATCAGAAAATCTCTACAGATATTTGTATCTTATTCTATGCATTAAAATTCTGTTCAGCTCTCTCTATTTTAGTCTTTGATATTTGGTGAACTACTTCTGTACTCTGCCAACATTTGGTGTTGAAATAGATGCCTGCCTATTTTATATTTGCTGCTAACTTCTGGCTGACTTGGGAATGGAAGTTGATACAAATTCCATCACTGTAAACTGATTTATTATACTTTGTGTCATAAAATATCTGTAAACAAGCTGGACCATTAGTATTTAGGAAAATAAAGTTCAAATAATCTTGATTTTAGAGTGTTCACTGATGAAAAACCTAACACTGATTTGACGAGCTCCTAAAATGTGTCTTTATCTGTAGTGTGATTTTTTCTAATTTTAGCTCTCATTTTTCTTATATCACTCTGACTGCTAGATTTGAGAAGTATAGTATTATAGAGATGCTCAAAGTCCAATCAAAACTTTCTTTGATAAATTAGTAAGAATGAGGTCCCTTGGATATTTTCTAGAGAAAAGCTTCCCAAAATTTCAATTATTCTTGTGGACTTCAGAGCACTATTTCACTTGAGCTGTGAACATTTGCAGGCTTATAACAGTCACACAATTGCCAAAGGTGAAGAAAGCTCATTGTCTCCCTGCTTTTACTTCTCTTTTTTCTAGAATTGCTGAAACACAGAAAAATAAATTCCTTGAATGAGAGAATGTGATTCTCATGTGTGATTTTAGGGATAAAAAGTCTTTTATAGCATTCTTAATGTTCAGGCTTCCTTGCTCTGACAGAGGACTGATCATGCATCTCAGAGTTGTATTTTATAGAAAAAGCAGCTACTCAAAGCTGAAAGTATACATTTTATTTTAACTATTTATTTTTAAATGTATTCAATCTAAATCTAAAATAGAATTTTAAGTCCTTTAAAGACATGTGTATCAGTGATTTTGGTTTTTTCACTATTAAAATTTTTTAAAATGTATACTTTATTCCCTGCTCTTCTTCTGTCAAAAGCTCAACTTAAACAAAATCACCACAAAAATATCCAGAAAATTTTAAACTATTTTTTTCACAGTATTCATATTAAATATTTAGCTTCTACATACTGATCACAAAAATCTATCTTTCCTTTTCACTCTGTCAATTATTGTTCAGTTTTTTTGCTTTTTTTTTTCTCTTGGAGACCCTCTCTTCCTCATCTTACTTCTTCAGCTTCAAATCCTATTTATTTTTATTACCATCAAAATATTTATTTTGATTATTAGCCACTTTTTCTCTTCCCATTTGTATTATCTACAGAGGTGGCATAAAAAAATCACCACAAAGCATGACCAAACATCTTCCATGCTAACAGTTTTAGGTTAATGTTATAGAATAGTTCTCTGGTTTTGTGTTTGCCTTCTAGGTAATTTTGAGTATATCATCAGTGAAAAATCCCCCAGTTTCTTCCTTCTCTAATCCAAATCTTACTTCTGCAGTTAGACTGGACAAAACAGTTAAAACTGCTTTAAGCACTATGATAGTCCCTGAAAACTGTGAATACATGTTCAAGTAAGTATGTCCTTTAGAGCTATGGTATGTCACGATTTAGTCTGGTGTTTCTCCAGCACTATTTAACTAATGTGAGATGCTTACATGGTACTCTAAAGGGACATCTTGTTTCACAAATCTTCCAGAAGTTGCTCATAGGAAGTCACCACAGGAGAGGAAGTTCCTTCCTAGGTGTGTTCCTCTGTCAGGAACAGAAATAGTGTGCTCAAGCCTGAGCTTAAGCTAAGGAAGATTGCTTTCACTTTCAAAACCCCAGTAACAAGTGGTGTTCCTCATGGTCCATACTGGGACCAATGCTACTTAAGAACTTCATCAATGACATAGAGGGACTGATGTCAGGACAAGGGACAATGTTTTTAAACCATGAGAGAGTAGATTTAGATTAAGGAAGGAAGAAACATTTAAAGATAAGAGTGGTGAGACACAGGATCATATTTCCCAGAGCCATTGTGTCTACCCCATATCTGCAGGTGACAAGTCCAGGTTGGATGGGGCTTTGAGCATCCCAGTCTAGTGGAAGGGGAGGTTGAGTAGATGGCGCTTAAAAGTCCCTTACAACCAAAGCCTTTCTATGCTTGTACTCCATGAGCACTCAAGGCCTGTACCCAGCCCAACCACAGTGACAGTAATTGAAACAATTATTTTACTATTTTACTCCTCCAGACTTCCATATACGCTTGTGCATGCATTTCCTTGATGTCTTTCTGACTCTTTAAATAGGCATAAAGAAGAAAGTGCCAGAGAGTTGCATTCAGTCAACTGTTACCTTGGTACATCTTTAAAGCACTTTGTTGAGAAACCTCTCTTTTTTTCAGGCAGTAGACCATGAGATAGGTGAGACTCTCAAAGTCAAATTTGCCAGAGCAGTTTACATTTCTTTAAGCATGATGCTAATCTCTGATATGATAAATTAAGATTACATAAATATTACTAAGCTTCTTTTCTTATTGCATCTAAATCTCCACAGAAAAAGGAAAAGAGTAATAATGAAGTTTTCTGATAGAATAAGGGAACGAAGAAAACCTGATTTAATGTTGAATACCTAGATTTCTGCATAAAAAATGCCTCTCCTCAAATATTTACATGATTATTCACAAGATTTAGAGATTATTTCTAGTCTGGTTGCACTGTCAGTAGTTTAAACTTTGTATAGCAGAAGGTTTTACTCTGGTGTACATGTCATTTACAAACTGAACTTCTTCTCTGACAGATTTTGCAATCTCAAAACAGCAAGGAGTGGCAAAACATCTCTCACACAGGTCCCCGGAAAATCTTGAAGCCCACTTTAAGATTGCAAATCTTAGTTATGATCTTCAGCTAAATCATGAAGACAGAATAAGCCCTTGCAATATCAGAGAGGAGATCAGATATGATTCAGACAATCTCTGCTATGCCATGCACAATATATTTTTGTTTCTATGAAGCCATCAGAGCATCTGGCTTGACTGCATCTTGACTGCAAGCTGTTTCTTGACTTTTGCATCAGAAAACCCATTTCATTCCATCCATTCAAAATACAGGTCAGCTCACCATGTCAGCATGCCTTTTCATATCACCAAAAGCTTGGCTATTTGATCTCTCTCAATCACTGTCTTGGATTTGCTGAGCTGCAAAAACTGTTCAGGTATCAACTCGACATAAATGAACTATTCTGCACCAAACAGGCATTAAAATGCTGAATATAAATAAGGACAATTAGTTTATTCTTCTTTGAATATGTATATCTATATAAACATATATAGAGAGAGAGACATCTGATAGTTAGGAACTATTCAAATGCCAAGAAAAATAATAATGACATGACCATAATAAATTCTGAAGGGGAAAAGAGAATAATGGTTTCTTAAAAAAAGAAAATAATGCTTAAATAGAAGTTTCCATTTTATAATAATCTGAAACAGAGTTCACCCAGAGGCATTCCATAAATTGGCACTAGATCATGAGAAAAGCAAAGAGTTAGATCTCCCAGTACCCACTAAGGAAGCAAGAGTTGCTATTAAATACCTTAAAGCTCAAAGAAGACTCCTGGGCTTGACAGTCCTCTGCCTGTTTTGCATTTTCTATAAGGATGTGTTTTCTCTAAACTCCTTAGGTTTTTAGTACAAACCCCACTTGGCTTGTTCATTGAACTGTTAATTACTTCTGTAAGAAAAGCAGCTAGAATACATTTAGCAAATAGAAAAAAATGAAGAAAAGAAGAAGAAACAGCATGTTTTTCTATAGAAGATATGTGCTGTGGTTTTTGCAGTGATGTTGGATGCTGTAATGCAGAGCATTTTATATGCAGATCAATTTATTTGATGTATAATTCTATGATTCTACAACTGCATTCATAAGAGCCGCTTAAGCTAGAAAAGGCCTTTGGCTATGCTTTAAAGGTAAACTCACCATATTTTTTAATGTTTTGACTAGAAGCAAAATTCCACTGACCCCACTGTTGTGTAATTGCAGTAGAACAATAGTTGATAGGGATTTATCTTCATGGGATACTTACCAAGTTATTCTCTCCATATTTTCTATTTACTAGTGAGTCACTGGATTTGGCACTAGTTACAAGATGACTAATTTATTCAGAACAGACCAGATTTCTTGTCTTTTTCTTCTGCTGGCGATATTCAAGTGACACCTTGCTACTGTAATGAATATGTGTAATAAGTGGGTAAGGCATCCAATACTGTGTCTGCGTGCCAAACCAGCTGTGACTACTTCAAAAGATCCCAGAGAGATGCTGGTTAACAAATGAAGAAAAGTAACCCAAAAGTGAAAATAAACAGGGGAGGGGAGCTGTCAAAACTATGGAAGGAATAGATACAAAAGAAAAACATCTTGAACTGTCAGTTTTTCTAATAAGTGTTTATCTCAAATTTTGAGTAATCCACCAAAAGAGGGTGAATTTTCTCACATGCTTTAGGCTGTTCAATTGATAAAATAAGTTTCTCCAAAACTTTTCATAAATTTACAAAAAAAAAAAGAAAAAATTAAAAAAAAAGCATTCTGTATGGAAAATGAAAGTCTAAATATTACATTTTTGCATTTATACACCAGGCAAACTAAGATGATTTATATCAGATGTTCCAAATTGCATTAGTAAGAATACTAATGTCTTGCAGCACTATTTGGTATAAAACTATGCCCCTTTAGGACCAAATAAATATTGCTTCTGACTAGACAGCACAGAGAAGGTTCCAATAACTTTTGAGAGATTAATAAATTTACATTTAGAATTTATTAGAATGTGTATATTTGGGCAAAGTGTATAATTTTATTTTTTTTTTACAATTCAATGTACAATTATATGTAGCTTTTTTTTTTTTTTACAATTAATTACCTAGGCCACTAATAACTTTTAAAAAAGGTAATTTTTGGCTTTATAGGAAAGTTTATTCCAGTTTGACATGTGCTTTATTTTTCTAACTTAAAATTATTGCATCTTAAACTCAAGAAACAAATTTTTGGCCCTGAAATAGATTTTTATGCCTAAAGTCAGTGAGGTGTCTTGATTCACAGTTAAACCAATCAGAAGGTAAAATAAAGAATTGTACCAATAATACTGCATAAGGTGTTTCTTCATTGTATCTACCAGCATTTTGTCAAGAACAATTTGATTATTTTCATTATTTAATCCCTAGCAGCAAATTGTATCATTTCATCTTAATTAGCTTGTCACCACTAGGAAAATGTACAATACTTCGAGTTAAAAACATTAGCTGATTATCTGAAAGTGCCAAAATCTACTACATACTACATTTTTACAATTTCAAGTTATTTCCTTATTATTCTGTGACTGTGGATTTAACTAGGTTAACAGAATATCAGTTTTCACCTAAGTAGCTTGGAATAAGTTTTTGTTTTGTGGGGTTTTTTTAAATAAATTCAAAAAGAAAACAGGACATACAACCTTTAAACCTGTTCATTTTTTTTTCATTTGAGAGTTCCATTTATGGATGTTTGTGTACCAGAAGAACAAGCCACCTTAAAGCAAATTATTTCCTTGATGTGTGTATAAGCTTGTCTGCACACACACATGAAAGCTCAGGAATCAATAACCAAGCCATCAAAAAAAATTGAAAATAGAATGTTTGTTTTAGCTGACAGATGGGTGAACAGAACATGGCCACCCTACAGAAGGACATTTAGAGTGCATGGTGCTGACGTGGCTATGTGGGATAGGTCACACAGTGAAAATTATCATGTAAGGAAGTACTGTGCCTTGAAGAGCTGTATAAAACTAGCTCATATCTTTGAATAAATGATTCAGATTCCCTGCTGCTATGTGTCTGTGTCAGAG
Organism: Alethe diademata; assembly: GCA_025584955.1. NCBI lineage: Eukaryota > Metazoa > Chordata > Aves > Passeriformes > Muscicapidae > Alethe > Alethe diademata. Next base: position 70,762,256 of record JANRMJ010000001.1, read on the forward strand.
TCACTCACAGGGTATAAAGTTTTTTTGTATATGTCTTCTTTTTCTACTGTAATTTGTTTTGTTTTTGTGAAAACAGACAAAATATTCAGTCTGCTGACAGCTTGTTTAAGGTATTGTTTTAAAGTCTAGTTCAATATAGATCTCAACCCACAGGATCTGTGTAATTTATATGTTCAAAAATAAAAACACATTTTCTCTTCTGAATGCCTACGTATAATTTAGTTGCTTTCTATGTTCTTAATTGCAAAATCTGAATAAACTTCTGCACAGTATAAAAGAATTAAAGTAGGCCATATGGGAAAGCTGCTGTTGCTGTGGACAATGACCTTTCTTTAATGTTCAGAGCAGAGATATAACATAACCCAGAACTTTAAAATCTTTCTCCCTCTGCTTTCTCTTGATACCTGTTCAGGCAAATGACCGAGAAAAGGGATGAATGAAAATAACCACACCTTGCAGCATAATACCTGAGCCCCTCTCTGACTTTTAGGAGAAATTAGTCATATCAGAATTACACATCTAAGATTTTTTTTAGATTAAAATCTAATAAAAATCTTTAGAGTTGGATTTTAGCTACTACAATACCTAAAGATTACAGATGCATTTCAGCAATTGAGTATTTTAAGTAAGTTACTGCCTTGAGGGGATAAAAAATCCATGTCATTCTTGAAGGACTGGTGAAATACATAATTTGAGAAATAATTGCAGCATTCTGTTTTCTGTAGATGTTTGGAATATTTAAAAATATCCAGTTATCCAGGGAAGAAATTTAAAATAAAAGAAGTGCAGGAAGAGGTAAATGCCAACAAAATGGCTAAAAATATCTGCAGATGCAAAGTAACTTCAAGAAAATGAACATTTTTCCTGGAGACTAAAAAAACTCCTCTTCAGTGGTGAAAACAGAAGCATTTTCTTATAGCTTCAGAAATGTCTTTCTAACATCAAAAACTTCTTTACCTCTTCTCACATCACATTGCTTAGCTTCTGAAAATGTAAAGTCTTTGACTTACTTGAGTCTCACAATATTGGACCGAAGAATGTGAGAATTGAGATGCTGTCATGGAAGCTGCCTCCATGGGTACTAGGAGTCCAGAAGGAAAGACCCTGCAGAGGACTTGATCATTGTTCTCTGAAAAAGGAGGGCTGTGCAGGAGAGGAAGGCCAGAGATACTTGATGGGCAGGGGGAAATTCTCCCCAGGCCTCAGAGGAATAATCGCTGTTCCTTGCTGTCCCCTCGGGGCTCGCAGGGCTGTTTCTCGCTCGGTTCCCCTGGCTCAGCCCTGGCTGCCGGGCAGCGTTTGCCCTCCCTTGCCCAGGCTTTCCCCGGGGCTGAGGGGCTCAGCCGTGCCCGGAGCTGGGGCTGGCACCAGCACCTTGACACACAACCTCAGCACAGTGATAAACCCCGTGTAAACACTCACAGACAGTTAGATTAACAGTTCTCAAAGAAAAACCGCAGGATTTTCAGGAAGGCCCTAGAATGGGAAAATCTACATCATTACAGTAGATCATTACAGTATCTTAACATTTAATTTTAAGAATTGTCAAAGTACTTAATGACAAAGTTAGAAGGGTTAAGCAGACAATGAAAACAGTGGAACTCAGTGTTGCATTTCTTATGAAAGCATCTATGTCATTAGTTCAGAGCTTGTGCCTGTTCCTCATTTCTAGGGTTTTCAAAATTCACAAACTCCAACAGAGTTCGAAGTATTGAAACACTGGGGTTTATAATTTTTCCAATGGCCTAGTCCATAAAGACATGGTTAGCAGGAGGGAAATGACAGGTAAGTACCAACCCCTAAAGTGAGATCTCTAATGCAAGGTAGGAATCTCATTTAGAGTTTATCGAAGGTGCCTGGGAGTAGTCTTTAAAGTGATATTCAGCAGACAGGGAGAGTTAAGTAGTTACCATCCTTGTACCAGTTTTGTGAAAACAAGGTTTTGTGTCCAAAGCGCTTCATCTAAAGGGTTGTTGAATTAGGACCTTCTGACACCACATGGTAGTCATACCATGCATACAGTTTTCAAACATTTTCCCTTTTTAATGAACAAAATCTTCATATGATGTGCTTACTGTAGGTGTAAATGTATTTCAGGAATCTCTTATAGGGATGAAAAAATTTAACTGAGAAAATTAGATTTGAAAATATGTGATACAAGTTAGAGATGGATTTATGGTGAGAGGACAGTAAGTATAAACACTGTATGAAAAAAACTACTAATAGAACTCATAATACAATGTCTTTATTTAAAAGCAAGAAGACTGCCCAAATCTTTATTCTACTGAAAAGAATTTAATTTGCTTTCTGAATATTTATTACAGTATGGTTGTTTGGAAAATGGAAACCATATAAAATCCAGCATTTTAATCTCTCCCTAAACTAAACACACAAGTAATTAATCTGTTTCAGGATTTCTTTAAGTAGTGTTAAAAAAATAATCTTATCTGAATGATAATAATATTACATTCTGTTGTACATGTCCCAGCTAGGTAAACTGAAAATATTAAATTTGAAAATTCAGTTCTGTTCAATAGGATATTTTGCACTTTCACATTTATGTGTTCAGAAAAGGCTTCAACTTCATCATTCTCTAGTTCACTGTTGGAATTTATTTTAGCATTTTTCTTAAACTGTAGCTAGTATTTTTCAAAGGTGCTAAAGAAAGATAAATATTCATTGAAGTTTGGTGTTCACACCTGACTTGTATGGGGTCTTTTAAAATTCCTGCCTTTAGATACTACAAATTTTGTCTGCGGGTATCATAGGAGTCCTGGTGAGATCTTGAAAACCAAAATCCTGACACCTATCATAAAGCTCCATACTTTAAAAAGGGGAAAAAATTAGGTTTTGGGTTTGTTTTTTGGTTGTTTTGTTGTGGTGGTTTTTTTTTGCTTTTGTTTTTGGGTTTTTTTTTGTTGTTGTTTTGTTTTGTTTTTTGTCCCTGGGATCAGAAGGCATTAACTGATTGAAGTAAGCTTTAACAAAGAGCAGTGAAGAAAATGGCATTTATGTGAGTGCTCCATGAAGGAGTCCATGCATATGACCATTTCAAGTCAGCAATCATGGTAAATCAATACACAGTTTGAAAGAGACAGAAGGAGGGGGAGTAGTCAATTGACATCTACAGAGCTGGGAATATTAAGTTTAATCTGTAGCTGTAACTCTTGAGGGAATTTATGATGAGAAGCAGCAGTAATTATTAAAAAGGCTTTATAGAGTGTGGGATTAATTTGAATGAAAAAGTGATTATGTTAGTAGAAAAAATGTGCTGAATTTCACAGCATAATGTAAGCTGCCAGCTTTCTGTTATTTATTTATTTGGTTTTTTGTGTAAAGGAATGCATTTTGCACTCATTTCTAGGAATAATTTAGTATATTTTATTACATCTAGCTTTTGCTGTGTTTTAGTAATGCAAATACTATAAATGCAGGTTTGCCATGATTTCCTTTATAGATTTCTGTTTTCAATTGCTTATGACTCAAGTGAATTGAAAAGGAAAAATTCTCCATTCAGACTTCAAGTACTGTGCAAATAGGCTTTTGACCCTACATGGACTTCATCCTGTGGTCTCTGGCATTGTGCTTTTTCAGAGACTTGAGCATTTGCTTTTGCTGTACACAACAGTATTTTAATGATAGGCATATACATATAACGCTCTTAGAATTCCCCTTGCACATGAAAAAACCTACAGACAAAAAAAGCAAGTAGTGTCAAAACTGAGTCTATGGATGTAAGTACACTTGAATAAAAGTCTTACTTAAAAAGTCTTTTGAAGGATAAGTGAAGTTTCCAGAAGAAAGTTGTAAGTTCATGTTTTTCTCTACCAATTTTAAGGTAGCTGTAAAGCTTTTATTTTCCAGATGTGCTGAAGATCAAGTACCTGAAAATCAGCTATTGAAAATTAAGAGCACTATTACTATTCCTGTCTTTAAACAATCCTAGCTGCAAATATAAATAGGCAGATTCTTCTGTTGTTTTGGCATAAGAAATGGTAGACTTGGGTAAGGCAGGCATAAATCAGCATTATCTTGCATCTTCATGAACAGAATTATTTACTAAAATTAAGAGTAAGAATGAGTATAGTCCACAAATTTATTAACTTAATAGAGTGACAAATGTATCACCACTGCATTAGGATTCTTTTTCATAGAGTTAAAAAAGCTGAATAGATGCCTTGGTTTGAAAGACAGGTGTCTAAGGAGCCTCTCTTGAAATGTAGAATGTAAACCCCCTCCCTATGAATTATTATAATTTTGAAATTAAGAAGCTCTCAGGCAAGGATTTGGGAATAGGAATAACAGTTCTTTATTAGGAAAATTACAATAAAAATACAGTTGTACAAAAAAACAAAGCGTTGACAGAGTAAGAATACCTCATCAGTCAGAGCGTTGGTAGCAGTCTCATTAAACTGTGGCTGCATTCCTCCGGCAGTGACAGATGTGGTTCTGTTGAAGCAGTGGTCCTGTAGAAGGTGCAGTTTTCCTCTGAAGGTCCAGTGGTGATGAAGATGGGCCTGGTGTTCCTCTGGGAAGCCAGTGGAAAATGGCTGCTCTGATGTTCCAAATCTCAGATTTTATCTAGGTGGGAAAGGCTTGGCTCCTCCCCCTGGCTGGAGCATCTCACAATGGGATGATGTAATTTTATCAGTCATGCAGTGGGACTCAATGGCACGTTAACAGAAGATACTTCCCTGGAGAAAGGATGGGCTATGGAAAAGATGAAGAACACTGCCGCACCAGGTTCTAACAGCTGGCCCATTAACTGAGGATTTCCCCCCCTGGAGTTTTGAGGGATTGGTAATGGAAGAGATAAGAAACACTGTTCCACCTGGTTTCAACACATGGTAATAGAATACATATTTCTGGATACATCTTGCATTGCAACCTAAGACAATGGTCAAGAAGTGAGAAAAATTGGGATTTGTCCCCATTTAATAGGTCTTTAGAAACACTCATTACCCTACCCTGTTCTGATTGCTATAAATTCAATTAATTTTCCCAAGCTGAGCCTGTTTTGTTTTTTTTTACATGTGACACCAATCAGTGAGTGTTCTCTCCCTCTCTCTCAACCCATGAGCTTTTCACTCTATTTTCTCTGCTCTGTTCATTTGAGGAGGGGAGTGACAGAACAGCTTGAGTGGCCACTTGCAGTACAGCTGAGTGCAAACCACTACCAGAAAATTGAGACCATGAGATATTTTCTTCTCAGTGGTTATTACCTCAAAATGGCTACAAGAATTTAAAAAACAAACAAACAAATAAAACGACACAAAATCCGACCAAAAAAAAAAAAATAAACCAAAACAAAGCCAGTTTATGAAGTACTTTAATACTATGGAAAAAGAAAATATTAGGGAAAAAATCCCCAACATTTGGCAGACAAAATGTGATTGCAATTGAAAAAGAGGCAGAAAAATAATCTAATGTATGGATATCTTCTGCTTTCAAAATAAAAGTGTCCAGTAGATGCAAAAGCAAAGAAAGTTAAGCAAAATGTGCTGCAGACTGTTCTTTGTACATCCACCTCTTCCCTTTATTCCATGAATACCTTTTGCAGCCTACAGCAGCAAATAGAAAAGTAATTAAAAAAAAAAAATAGCGAAATGTGGATAGGTCAGAGATATTATTTAATTTAAGTGACATAAGTGGAGTCTTCCATACAACTTCCTGTTGGATATAAACACAGGTATCTTAGTCATGTATGGAGTTAAAATTTTGTGATAAATGTGAGTTTAGGTTAAAGAATGCCTAAAGAAAAGAGACACCCTAGAAGAATGCAAATGCAAGTATTCCAGCCATGATGAAATATATAAAAATGCAAAGACTGTACTTCCACACTGCCTTGAATCCTGAGTTTGGACTGAGTCCACCATATCTGCCTCTACGAATCTGTGACTTGCACTTTTATTTGAATTTCTCCAAACAAGGAGACCTGACCACACAGAAAACTTAAATTCTGTTTGTACAAGTGTGAGTGAAATGAACTTGACTATTTTTATTCTGTGATGTTTAAACTAAATTAAACATAGGCACTGAAGCAGTATACATGTAATCTATGATGATTTTACCTTCCTGAGACAGAATGGTTCCTCCTTAGACATTTGCAAAGTGTGCATTGTTCCTATAGATCTGGAGTTCTCTCCGTGAAAATTGCTCCAAAGATGTGGCACATATGGAGATATAACTCTCAAAAGTCAGTATTTGCAGAAAGCAACAGTATTTTTCACAGATAGCTCAATCATTTGAAATTCTTTTCAAATAAATAGTTATGAAGACTTTTTTTTTCAGTTTTCTGCTTTAAATAATAATAAAAAAAATAGAATACAGCATTCAAAATGGAAGACCTACTTGCCAGAATTCAAACACTGAATTTGTAAGGAGGTTTAAATATTAGGTAGGGGAGGGTAATTGGATACACAGCTTCAGGGATTTTTATGCTTTCCAACTTTTTTTAGACATCAGTCAGAATTTTAGCAAGTCTCTAACAGTTCCATCCTCATCTTGCTATCAGACCTACTTCATCTTCTTCAGCTAGTTTCTTCCCCTTGAGCTGAATTTTTCACTTTCATTTCAAAGCTTAAAAATTCAACACCTTACTTTCATTTATCTTTTGTCCCACCAGAAGTATTTCCTCTTATTTATTTATTTAGTCAGTAAGTTAGTTTGCTATTTTCAATATATGTCAATGCCTTTTTCCATATTTATGAATTGCCATCTGCCTGAGTTATCAGTTTCTCCTTTCATTTTCCAATGTTCATCTTTCACTGAGATATATCTGTTATGTCCGGCTAGTACACCAGATCAAGAAGCACTTTGAAAATGTTCAGTGCAGGAGCAGTTCTCAGTGTACCTGTGTATCGTAGCTTAGCCCTAGTAGATGACTGAGCCCACACACAGCCTCTCACTCACTCCCTCATGATGGGACAGGAGAAAAAAATCAGAAAGGTAAATGAGAGAGCTTATGGGTTGAGATAAAGACACTTTAACTGGGCAAGCTGTATTGGTCTTGCGTGGGCTGGTTTGTGGTGGTGGGGAAACCGCAGAGGTGGCTTCTGTGAGAAGCTGCTGGAAGTTTCCACCCTTGTTATGATCTGTTTTAATGACAGATGAGTAAAGAGAACTAACTTTGTGAATAAAACAGAAAGAACTTTGAAGGTTTGAAACATCCCCCCTGCCCCCACCCCATAATGAGATAAAAAGCCAATGAGATTAAATGTTGATGCTGAGAGGAAAGCTAATGTCTTTACAAACAATTCTGTGGATGGAGGGATGGGTGTTAATATCTTTGAAATGGGTCTAATGTCTCTACTAAATTTGGGCAGTGGGTTTGTTGCACATCCCAGACAGGCTCCTGAAACAGACAAGGATCTGCACAAGTCCAAACTTCTGAACTTTGGGGTAGAATGACTGGTTCAAAATGAGTATATGTGGTAGGTGGTTTGGGAAGGCATACCTTGCTAGTACCTCAGCCAATGGGGAAATGAAGAGGCTGGGGATTTAGGATAAAAGGAGGCTGCACCCTCTGAAACCTCGAGAGAGAAAACCCCATGGGTGTGTGCCCCAGTGGCACACTTTATTTGAATAAATTTGCAGAATTCCTCTGTCTCCTTTTTGGGCATAAACCTCTGGCATTTGTGGATTTTTCTGACAATGCCAAAAAAAAATATAATTTTTTATTTAATATAAAAGAGGCAAAGACATTGGGAAGTAGAGAAAAGCTAGAAAAACCTAAGGTAACTTTAAAAGTCATAGGATAGGTCACCACCACTCTGCACTACCTTTATTGCTGCTGAGACAGGGTAGGGAGGAGAGAAGCAATTTTTGCCTTATTCCTTTTTTTTTTTGCAGTTTGAAGCGTCTCACCTGCTGCCTCCAATGGCAGGAGCAGTTTGTCTGGGATGCAGCAGCCTGTGCTCCAGGATGCAGGTGCAGTGCCCGGTGGCTGTGGCCGAACCTTGGGATGCAGGAGGGGGATGGGGTTCCACAGGTCACTGTGGCTCCAGTCTGGGGGTGCAGGGTCTGGGGGTTCTCCCCAAGCAGATGGCTTCTGCTCCTTGAAGGAGGAGCAGGTGATGATGGGGAGGAGGGAGGGAAGGTGAAGGTCAGGAATTCTGCCCTTCGCTTTCCCCTTCATGTTTTGCAGCAGTTTCGCCTTCCTTTTTATGGGCCTCAAGGTGGGCTGCTCACAGTCCACCCCACACGTAGTTTTCAGGTGTTCAAGAGATTTTGATAAGCAAACATAAAAACAAAGCACTTTTTGAAGAATTTCTCTCATTATCAGGCTCTTACAACCATGTCCAACAGAGCCAATCCCTGATGGCTCTGAAGATGGACATGCCGCTGGCCAAGGCTGGGCCAACTAGAGAAGTTGGTAACGCCTCTCTGATAACAAATTTAAGAAGAAATAAAATCAAAGTTTGTGGCGCAGCTGTAGTTTTACAGTCAGAGGAGAGCTGAGTGATAATATGTGAGGGTAGAACAACATGCAGACACCAAGGTCATTGGAGAAGAGGGGGATGCCAGGGCATCTAGAGATGCCCCAGATGCCAGGGGCAAGATTCCTCTGCAGCCTGTGGTGACACCATGGTGAATCAGCTGTGCTCCTGCAGCTGATGGAGGTCCATGGGAGATAGAAATATTTACCTGCAGCCTGTGGAGGAGCCCATGCTGGAGCAGCTGGAAGCCTAGAGGAGGCTGTGATCCTGGGGGAGACCCATGGAAAGAGGGGTTCTGGTCCCAGGCTGGAGCAGCCTGTCCTTGAGGAACTGCACCCCATGGAAGAGTGACTACACCACAGCAGTTTTGGGAAAACTGTTGCCCATGGGATGGATTCACATTGCAGCTGTTCACAGGGAGCTGCTGCTCATAAAATGCAATCACTTTGGGGAAGTTCAAAGAGTACTGTCTCTTGTGGAAGGAACCCGACAGTGCAGAAAGGGAAGGACTTCTCTACCTGAGCAACAGAAGAAGCTACAGATGATGAATTGACCTTAATCTGCATTCCCTCTCTCCTTGCAGCACTGAGGTAGGAAATAGAGCTTGGAAGAAAAGAAGTGTGGGGGGAAAGTATTTTTAAGGGGTTATTTTACTTCTCATTATCCTGCTCTGATTTTGTTGGCAATAAATTTATTTTATGTCTCTAAGGTAAGCCTCTTTTGCCCTTGATGGTATTTAGTGAGCAATCTCCTAGTCCTTATCTCCACTCATGAACCCTTCATTACATTTTCTCCCCTCTGTCCAGAAGTAGAGGGGGGTGAGCAAGTGACTTTTGTGGGTGCCTGGCATTCGATCACCATCAAACCATGACACAAGTAAAAGATAAACACACAAGCAAAGCAAAACAAACAATCAATTCACTTTTTCCCATAAGCAGGCAGGTGTTCAGCCCTCTCTAGCAGAGCAGGAATCAGGCCTAATGGTGACTTGAGAAGAGAAACACCAAAACTCTGAATGCTACTTCCTTATTCCTCTTGTTTGCTCCTTCTTTTCCCAGCATTTATTGCTGTGAGAGCATCGTATGCTATGAGATATACATTTCTCTGTTTGGGATCAGCAGTTGCAGATGCGTCCTCACCCAACTCCTTGTGCACCTCCATATCAGCTTCTCTAAAGAAAATTTACTCTGTACCAGACAAAATGTGTTTATCGGCAATATGGACTATTCTCACATTTACATGCTTTACACTCCACTGGCTTAACTGAAACAACTGAGAACTGAGGCTCTACAAACATACCAGAGAATAAACTCTGTGGAGTATCACTGGAAACATTGTCAAACACTCAGCAATGATATCCTGAACTGTTTGCTGTGGTATGAGGAAGATGTGTGCTCCGTGTGCCTGTGTTTCTAGGTTTGATGTCAGGATGATAACAAATATAACCTTGAGATCATTTGCAGGGTGAAAGTACAGACATTCTCAATGATGTCAAGTTTTCACTAGCTGTAGTCAATAAATATTGAAGACACATGATTTCAAGATATGTGGCCAATTAATTGAACAATCTGTTCTGCAACTCTTTTTATGAAAGAAAAGCACTCCTACTCACTTATTCATCTCCATCTCAAAGCACTTTTAGGATGTAAAAACTGTAATTAGTGTTTATTTCTTCCTTTCAAAAAAATCTTTAGTTAGCAGAAAAAGTGAACAAAATACCATGGTTTACATTAGCCTTCAATATTAATAAGTCATTTAACAGTCATAAATAAAAGATGCAAATAAACACTTTAAAAAAAAAAAACTATTGAAACTATTGTACTTTAATAACATGACATTTCCCTAACTTTTAGCCTTGACAGGCTTTCAGGGCACTTTCCTTTTTTTTTTTTTTTTTTTTTGCCAGCATAAAACAGTATTCTCAGTACCACTCAGGTTTATTTAAATTTCAGTGACCAAAATTTGATGGTCAGGGCCTCAGCTGCTTTTAAAAAACCCAATTGCACCAAAGCTGATATTTCACTCAATTTAATGATCCTGGAGAAAGAAAGATCCTTTTCAGATACATTATTCTTTATATGTATGGACTCATATAGAGAAAACAAATTTAAACTGAAGTTAAACAGAGTGCTGTATATTCTCTTAAGAAGAGAAGAAAGTATTTTTTTTGCCACACAGTAGACTATAGATTGCATAATCCTTTATTTGGGACTAAAGTATTTAGCAGATTGTATAAACTACATTACTATTGAATGGAAAGTTGCTGACTCCTAAGTGTCACTCTGGCAGCTGAGATTTAACAGTCAGGAGGGGTATTGAGATGAGAGCCTCTTGGACTTGTTTTTTTGCTCTCAGGAAAGTGCACATCCAAGGACACCTCTCAGAGACAGTATTGTTATGTTACATTACGTAATAACTTTTAGCACATATTAGGAACAGAGATAACTTCAGTTATTCTCTAATCTTTCTGTCTCTGTCTAGCCAGATACAAAAAAATTAAAAACTAAAGTTAAATGATTGCAATATTACTCAACTCTGTGCCTAATCAAAACTAAGTAGATGGCAAATGTTTTTATATTTGACCGCATATAGAGAAAGATGTCAAATACAATCTGTTTCCTTTCTGCCTTCTTTCACTGTCATCATTGTGGCACGAATGTCAAATCTTATGTCAATGTGCTTCACTTCGGCAAACACAGTCTCCAGTGGATAAAATTTCAATACTATGTGCAGGTGCCAGTATTTTACAGGTGACTGCTGCTGTATCATCATCATTGAAGTCAATCAGGATTGTTTTCCCACTCTGATAATTCAGTTCTTAATGAGTTCATGGCCAGCAAAAACAAATGTTTGAAATGAAGCATGAGATAAAAAATGACACTTATGACTGTTGAGCCTTCCCATTACAGCATCTCATGTCTGAGACTTTAAATTAGTAAAATTAATACTGAGTGCAGTTTGAACAGAAGTAGAGCAGTTCATTATGGTGCTCACTATGGAATGAATTTTGAAAGCATGCCAAATCTATTCCAGCTTGAGCAAGCAGTGAGCAAAATGATACATCATTTACACTGCCCACAAAATCCCAGGAAAATAGCAGTTTTCAATTGCATTCAAATGGTTTGCATCAAGTCCAGAGTGCACCAAGCAAAGACAATATAGGTAGTGATATATTTTTCTTATACTAGAGCTGAAGAACTAGCGTAACTTATTATGGGAATTAGAAACAAAGAATAAATTTAATTATCTGAGCAAATTTTTCATTACGCAGTAAACTATAGAAATTCTTGCCCCATTTATTACTATTTGTGCATATGTATGTCCTAATAAAAATTTTCAGATTTTTTTAAAATTTGATCATATAGTGCGACAATTGTGGAACTAGTGGGTATAGTATAGAACAGAAAAAAGCAAAATCTCTATGCTTTTGGTGTTTGAGCTCTTGAAATGGAGTTGTGAAAGCTATTCAATAGTGCTTTTTTTGTGGTAAGATACTTGTCTAAATATCTGTTTTAAGAAAAAGAAAAGGAAAAGAAAATACTTATAATTTGTGGACACTGAAAATGGTAGGCACCAGCTGTATTGGCTGAAAGTTCACAAATCTATGGGACCTGATGGGATTCAACACAGAGTTCTGAAGGAGCTAGCAAATGAAATGGCAGGTTACCGATCATCTCCCAAAGATCTTGGGAGTCTGGGGAGATCCTTGCTGACTGGAAGCTGGCCATTGTTATTCCAGTCTACAGGGTATAAGGGAAGATTCAGGGAACTATGGACCCATTAATTTAACCTGAGTTCCTGGAAAAATTATGGAGAAGAACATGAGTTCATAAAGGGAAAGTCATCTTTAAATAATTTGATGTACGTCCTTTATATACGTCACCCACCTAGTAAACTAAGGGAAGGCAGTGCTTGTAGGAAGGTGTTTTGCCTTTTGGAAGGTGTTTGATGCTGTTCCTCACAGCCTCCTGCTGAGAGTTCACAATGCTCTGGGTGAAGAATTTGTCTGATGACCAGCAGTGTTTTTCAGGGTGCAATTCTAAAGTCAGTCCTGTTCAATCTCTTTATCAGTGATCTAGACGAAGGAACTGAATGTACTACTAGCAAGTTTCCTTATGATTTCAAACTGGGAGGTGCTGTTGATTGTCTTGAGGGACAGAATCACAGAATCAATTAGGTTGGGAAAGACCTTTGAGATCATTAAGTCCAAGCCATGACCTGACATCACCTTGTCAACTAGACCACGGCACTAAGTGCCACATCCCATCTTTTCTTAAACACCTCCAGGGATGGTGACTCCACCACCCCCCTGGCCACCCATTCCAATGACTAATCATACTTTCTGTGAAGAATTTCATCCCAATGTCCAACCTAAACCTCACCTGGCACTGTTTGAGACTATGTCCTCACTGGTTACCTGGGAGAAGAGACCGACCCCCAGCTGGCTGCAGTCTTCTTTCAGACTGTTGTAGAGAGTGATAAGGTCTCTCCTGAGCCTCTTTTACTCCAGCCTAAACATCCCCAGCTCCCCCAAATGGAGTGTGGAGGAGGAGGTTTTGGGTGTGTGCATAACCTCTGGTCAGAGGCAGTGAATACCCATCCTCCTTTACACAAACTGGACCAGTTGTAAATGCCCCCACCCCAGGAAGGCCCCACACCCATGGGACATTCATGTGAGAGGCAGCTGAGAGGTGCCATAATCCATAAAAGACCCCTGAAAGTCCTACCCAGACTCATTCCTGAGGCCTTGCACCACAGGACTGCACGCCATGCAAAGTGGTGCACCTAATCCAGACTCTGTTGCAAGAACCAGTGCCAAACTTGCATCCCTTCTGAAGGAAGATACCTAGCCATTCCCATCTGGCCTGACTGTATGTTAATCCATTGCATTTTATGTTTTTGGGAAAGAAGCACCCTCACCACAAGAAGACCAGCTGGAGAAGATCAGCACAACACCATCGGTATCCACAGTGGTGATACTTTCTTTAATCTGTCTACATTTCTGTTCCTCCTTTCTTTTCTATTTCTTTCTCCTCTCTCTCTCCCTCTCTCTCTCACACACACACACATTTACTATAAAATAAAATCCATACTGTTGCCTTTGGTACATGGTTTCATTTGTACCTTAATTCAATCAGAAGCATTTCTAATAAATTCAAAACCCAGACCCTAACACCTTCCTAAATTGGGGAGCTCAGAACTGGACACAGCACTCAAGGTGAGGCCTCACCTGTGCTGAGTACAGAGGAGGAATCACTTCCCTCATCCTGCTGACCACATTATTCCCGATGCAGGCCAGGATGCCATTGACTTTCTTGGCCACGTGGGCACATTGCTGGCTCATGGCCAGCCTGCTGTAAATCAGCACCCCCCAGGTCCCTTTCACCTGGCCATTTTTCAGCCACTCTATCCACAGCCTGTAGTGCTGCATGGGATTCTTGTAGCCAAAGTGTAGGATCTGGCACTTAGTCTTGTTAAACCTCATATTGTTGGCTTTGGCCGTTCTATCCAGCCTGTCCAGGTTCCTCTGCAAAGCCTTCCTACCCTCCAGCAGATTGACCCTCACACCCAACTTGGTGTCATCTGCAGATTTGCTAATGGTAGGCATGAAGCCTTGCAGGGCAATCTCAATTGATTGGGGCATTGGGCTATGATGAACAGGATGAAATGTAACAAGTCCAAATGCCAGATTCTCACCTATGAGGAAAGAAGTCTGGGAACAAGTATAAATGAGGAGAACAGCAGCTGGAAAGCAGCCTGCAGAGAGGTACCTG
>JANRMJ010000001.1:70777123-70791115 GCA_025584955.1 Alethe diademata
TATTCTATTCTATTCTATTCTATTCTATTCTATTCTATTCTATTCTATTCTATTGCTTTTCCATGTGTGAGGTGAGGACCAGCTCTGTGTTTGATTATTACCTGACACAGTAGGGTCTTAATTCATGGCTGGAAACCCTAGGCACCAATACGAATAAATAAATCATGGTTCTGTGCTTTTACGTCTATGTGAAGACAAAGGAAATTCAAGTCCAATCTCTCTCTGTTTCAATGTAGTATTTCATAACCTTCAAAAATTCCTTTCAGGTCTTTGAATTTTTTATAAGCTAATATACATAATGAGTCATTCCAATTGCTGCCTTACCATGATTTTATAAAGGTTCATTCATTATAGCTTTAAAATATCACATCCATTCTATATACACACACACACATGTAATATCTATAATTTATAGAGAAGAATGTGAGTGACACAGGGTCATAACACACCTTGATGAAGACTATGACAAAATTGAAAGTTAAATCCTATATTTCTATTCTGAGAAACAATTTTATGTCCATTAAAAACATTTTAACTTTAATGAGACAGTGAATAAGTTTTAATACTTTGAAAGTACTTTAGTGTAGTTCTGAGATCTGAAAAACTTTATAAGTGAATCCCAGTCAAAACTTGAAAAGTAATCTTGACTGAGCTATTAGGCTTAAAAATATTAAAAATAAAATACTCTGCCTGAAAATTACAAACTATGCTGTTATGTGCTTTATTTCTGTGGATAATGGCCTTATAATACAGAGTACTTTATTTTATGTATTATATACTGGGTTAATTAATTAACTGGGACATATTTGAAAAAGATACATAGTAAGTGAATAACATATGTTCAGGATAGATGACTGCAGACATCATAATACAGTATATAATTTTCATTAAGATTCATTTTGAGAAAATTATATTCCTTGTAAATTAAAAAGTCACAACTGTGTTACATATTTTTTGAAGTGTGTGAACTAAGCACTCTACCACATAAAAAGTCTATGTATTCTCTTAGGATTTTTTGGTCAGAATATGTTCCTGGAATTATTTTCAAACTGCTTAAAACATTTCTATTTAGATTTTTATACACACATCCTTTCAATTGGATAGTTTTACTCTAATGAATCTAAGCTGACATGTCTTAAAGACAGTGTAAATAATTAAATATCAAAACCTCAGAAAAGAACCAAAAAAACCTCTGGTAACAGTAAAATATGCATACTAGAAGGTTCTGTCCCTTTCTCCCACTTTCCATTTATTTTTATCAGTTTTGAGACACCAGACCATACGTAAAATGCTCTCTTTTTGGAGGTCCAGTATTCAACATTGACTGTGCTGCACTGAAGAGATTTTGTCATTAAAAAAATCAGAAAAACTTTTGTGGTTGCTGTCTATAAAAATACAGAATATTAGTGAAATTTGCACACTGGAAATTGTGTTTGAGTATCTTAAGAAAGAAGACTTTTAGTTATTGGAATGTAAAACAGATGCTCAAACAGGAGAAAAGTTTACATTGTTGCATGATCCTATTAGGAATATAAATGAGGAATACTCTAAGTTGCTTTAAAATGAAGTCTGTTCTTTTTCTTCTGCTTTTCAAACATGAAATTAAATCCTTGGACTCTTCCAGAGAAACAATATAATGGAAGATATGAAGTTAGTTTTCCCAGAGGTTTTTGAGTTATATAAGTAAAAAAGGTTTGACAAAACACTTTATAGTATGTTTCAAACACAGATGTTGTATATAGGAATAAATAGGATATACTTTTAGAGTTTAAATTCCTGATAATTTCTGGATATCAAGCAATCTAAGATTTAAGAAGTTGATAAAGAAGGGAAAATTCTTCTAGGAGCTTAAAATACTAAAATCTTTTTAAATTAGATTAATTCACAACTTAATTCAGTGTGTGATTTAGCACTGGTGTGTAACAATGGATCAATTATATAAGATTATATTTATTTTCTTCTTTTGTCTTGTGTGGTTTTTTTCATGAAAGTCTATTATAAAGTTGCAAAAGGAAATGCAAA
Organism: Alethe diademata; assembly: GCA_025584955.1. Taxonomy (NCBI): domain Eukaryota; kingdom Metazoa; phylum Chordata; class Aves; order Passeriformes; family Muscicapidae; genus Alethe; species Alethe diademata. Next base: position 70,779,146 of record JANRMJ010000001.1, read on the forward strand.
ATGGACAAATAGCAGGAGACAGAAAATTGATTACTTCACTTAGATATTAAAATGGATAGCAGTCAGGAGGATTTCTAGGCACCAGTATAAAGTGAGTGACGGATTTTTGATGTGCTAAAATTCAACCATATACCTTTCATATCATTGCATTTTAGCAAGATACACATTAGCAAACATAGTCACTAAGCTGAAAATGGAATATGTTTATTTCACAGCTTAAAAGGCATATGTATCCTAGAAGCCTTTCAGTTTAGCCTGAATCTTATGACACTTAATCTCTAACACAAGTCAGAGGCCGACGTGATCAATTCAGTATCTACAAATACAGGTACAATTTGCACAGCTATTGCAATATGGGACACTGAATCTGTTTTCTACCAGATGCTATAGATGTTAAGCAAATGCTCTCAATTATTAATTAAATTTTGTTTCTATGATATCATAGAATGAGTAAAGTTTTATGGGAATTTGGGAGATTTTTTAGTTCATCCACCACTGCTTGTTCTATGCACTACAGCAAGTTGACCAGCATTGTTAGATAGTTTTTGAATATCCCCAAGTACAGACACCCCATGAACTTCTAGGTGTCTTGTCCAGTGTTTAACCACCATTACATTTAAAAAAAAAAAAAAAACAAAAAAGCCAAATAAAAAGTTTCTTCCTATAGTTAAATGCAATGTCTTGTATTTCATATTTTGCCCATTCCTTTTTGACTGGTCACTGGGCACTCCTGAGAAGTGTGACATCATCTTCTCTCCCTCTCAGACATTTATACACAATGATAAATCTTCCTGAACTTTCTCTTCTATAGACTGTACAGCACTCTCACTGTGTCCTGATGTGTCAGACGCCTCAGTCCCTTAGTGGTTTTTGTAGCCTTGCTCTGGACGTGTTCCTGTATGTCCAATTGTCTCATATGGGGAAGCCCAGCACTGGAAACAGTGCTCCAAGTGTGTCAGCAGTGCTGAGCAGTGGGGCAGGATGGCCTCCCTCTTGTTGGCAGTGTTCTTCCTAATGCAGCCCATGCTATTATTGTCACTGTTTGCTGCAAAGGTGCATTGCTGGCTCATGGTCAACTCAATGCCCAGCAGGGCCCCAGACACTTCTCTGGAAATGTGATTTCTGGCTGGATGACACTGCCCTGCTCCACCTCTGTGGTTCTATGTTCCCCAGATGCAGGAGTTTGAACTTCTGTTTCTTGAACTTCTTGATATTCCTGTTGGCTCATTTCTTCAACCTGCAGAGGTCCCTCCTAATGATGGTGCACCCATCAGGTTTATCAACACTTGTCTCCGGTTTTGTATCGCCTTGCTGAGGATACACTGGCTCCCATGACTTAAATCATAAGGGAAGTTGATAAACTAAATCAGCCTTGCTATGATTCCCTGAGGTTTGATGTTAATGACTTCATGCTACTGATGATGCTACCCTCTGGCAGCAGCAGTTCTGTCAGCTTTCACTCCACATAAATGTTCTTTAACATGATCTGCAGTCCATCAGTTTATTTGTAAGAATGTTATAGGGAAATGTTTTTAAAAGCTGTGCTACAGTCAATATAATCAACATCAACTGCTCTCCATGCATCCACCAAACCAGTCATTTACAAGGCTATCGGGTTCTTTGCCACTCTCTTAAATGAGTTTTTCCCCATAAATTATTTCTGGTTTTCTACTGAGATGCACAGACCTGCCAGATCTTTGCTTAATTATGTGAACAGACATTTAAAATGTTTAAAGGTAGCATACATATTAGAGTAGATTTGTGAATCTGAGAAAAATAATACCTAAGAGGATGCTTGAAATGGGGGCTTGGGAGCAACTAAGAAGTAGTTTATGAAAAAACAAATTTCCCATGGTATAATAGATCAAAGAAAAACAGTTTGTGGGATAGTTCTGGAAAGGTGAATGCGAGCACTCCTTGGGCACCATCTGTTATTGGCAGGAAGCAAAATAAATTGTTAGGTCAGAAAGATGGAAAGAAGAAACTTAAATATCAACCCAAATCAGAAAAGACATACACTTTTTCAAAGAAAAGGTATATTCTATAACAAGTTGCCAACAATTAAAAAAAAAAAATAAAACAAAACCAACCAGAACCCAAAACAAATCCCAAACCAAAATCAAGTGAACAGAAAAAAGATTGATGCGTTATGTAAGTCATAAGAATTTGATGCATGATCGCTGCCTCTTATTAAACCACCATCTCAAGGGATGGAATCAAGATTTCTATTACATCTCTCTTTAACATGGCATGGAAAATACCCACAGGTTGCTGAATTATTCTGCAAAGTTGGTGAAAGGTTTTGGGTATTTTTTGCTTCAGCATGCATATATACTCTTCTTAGTTAGCAAGGGCAGTTTATGATTTTTTTTGGGAAATTGTTTCCTTGCAATTTTCACTGATAATGATGATATTTGCAATGCAAGTTATTTGCATGATGACTATAACAATAAAGTGTAATAAAGTAATAAAAATATAATGGCCAAATAAAATGGTGTAAATAGTGGTAAAGTTATCTATTCAAAGTTTGTAACAGTAACAAAAAATAAATAATGTATGATAGCAATTACAATATCAGGGCATCAAGACCAAGTTCGCAATAATAACTATGCTCATAATTGTAAATGGATCTTCTGCTACTGAAAATATTCTTATCATATTATTGGATTTGGGAGAGAGTTTTGCCATAAATTCAGCCTAGAAGTCTAAATGTATATATAATTCATATACCACATTCATTAAAACTTACAAAGCATATCCAAAATGTATTTATAGAAATAAAGTAAAATAAACTAGGGAAACTAGAGATATTAAGTATCTCTCATCTTTGATAGTCATATCAATAGCAAGATCTAAACACATAACCTGGCTAGTGAATTCCTAATGAATCCTTGTGTCTTGTTTGATTATCGATAAGGTCTTAAGCTTGAGAACTTTTCTACCTAAAATGCAAGTGAATTATAAAGAATATGATCTAACACAAAATAGGGAGATAAAACAGATTGATGTCTTGGAAAAATGAATAAAACTGCAGACAGCTGCCAAAGAGCAGGTGGGAAGATGGCAATTGTGCCTTAGTGGTTGAAAATTGAGCTTCTTGACAGCATCTGGATGGACCTACATAAAAAAAATACTGAATTCTGGGAACTGTCATGGCAGCTGGGAAGAGGCATTGGCAAAGATCAGAAAAGGCTTTGAGAGAGAAATCTCACTTTGGGGAAAAAGATTGTTTTGTAGCATTTTTAATTTTCTAATCCACAGTAAACTACAGGAGCGGGAAAGATAAGGCATGCACCTTGTCTACAATAACCAGCTTCTTCTCTATCTCTCTGTCCTTGTAATACATTGAGAAGAAGTTGAAGAGGAAAATATGACAGGATGGAAGTCCAGACAACAAAACTGATCATCATTGCTGATTTCTCCAAAGTCTTCATATAATTTAGTTTTTCACAAAATTCATGGCTCTTTTAGGGTGTTTATTTAACTATATTTTTCTTGTTTTATTTAGAACTATGGTTTTATTTTTGCTTTGATTTGCAAATCATTGTGATGTTTACATGCCCATTTTAGTTAGCTACTCTTCTTAAATGACTTACTTTGTGAACTTTCCTGTTTTTTAAAGGTCTTACTTTTATCCACTAAATTTAGAGTAAGGGAAAGCTAAAATATTTAGTTGAAATACAATAGTAAATGAAGCATCTCACCAATCCTATTGAAGTGATGCCCAATTAGACAAAAGTAGTTAGCATAAAAAGACAAAATAAAAATCATTACCCATGTCAACAGATGTATCAATATAGTACCTATATAACCAATTAATTCCTCTCAATCCATGAAAATGGTGGGGCAGAATGACACTGACCTCACTCAAGAGATGCATTGAATGTTTGGAACAAGTAATTTTGAAACAGCCAGAGTGTGCAAGCAATTATTCTCCAAGACTGTCATGTGTGACATAAAGGTAACAGTACTTGGCATGCCTTTTCCTTCAGCTTTCTTCATCAGTGGGTCTCTGCTTGTGGGTTGAGCTCACTTCTCTACAGTCTTTTCTAGCTTTATAAATAGGTCATAAGAGTAAGGCTTTTCATACATCAGCTTTCAAGCTATTTTGAAAGCAAGATTTTTGTCATCTTCTGTTTTCCAGACGCTCGTTTTCAGTCAATACAAGAAAAATGTAGGGTTTACAGCTCTTTAAACTGTAAGAAGTTATTTTCACATGTACCAGAAATAATATCTGCTGCCAAGAAAACTGGGGAATTAAGGGACATCTGGTGTCTTTGGTTCTGCCTTTTCAGTGTTTCCCATTATAATTACCTGGCCTCCTGCTGAATGCAGAAGAATTAAGAAGAAACAAAGTCAAATATCTTTTTGGTTCTTCTAATTTATACAGAAAAATACATTTTGTCTACAACATAGGTATAAAATAGAGTTCAATATGAAAATCTTGGATTTAGATTGAAACAGGAAGCCAAAAGTGGTACTAATTCCAATGGCCAGCATCTTCACCAGTATGACAGGCGCTGAATCACAGAATCACAGAATCAACTGAGTTGGAAAGGACCCACAGGGATCATCAAGTCTAACTTCTGGCCCTGCACAGCAACATCCCAAAGAGTCACACCATGTGCCTGAGAGCATTGTCCAAATGCTTCTTGAATTCCACCAGGCTGGTGCTGTGACCACTTCCCTGGGGAGCCTGCTCAATCACCCTCTGGGTGAAGAACCTTGTCTCAACATCCAAACTAAGCCTCTCTGGCACAACTTCATGCCATTCCCTTGAATCCTGTCACTGGTATCCACAGAGAGGAGGTGAGTGCCTGCCCCTCTTCTTCCACTCACAAGGAAGTTGTAGACTGCAATGAGATCTCCCCTCAGTCTCCTCTCCTACAGGCTGAACATAAGTTCTGATTCATGTAATGCATGCATGCATTCATTTAATGCATAAAGTAATGCCATGTGAACTGGAGACCTGAGGATTGCTACTGCTGTTCTTACTTGTTGAGAGCTGGTACAGAGGGATGCCAGAAAGAAGCCTGCACAAGTGAGGTTCATAGTTTTCCTATGATAAAGGGAATCTGCTTTTTTTCCTTGTGCCTCACTCCTCTCTCCACTCCTTCCAGTCTCTTCCTATAGACACTGAAATCTGGAGTGCATATGAGGGAAGTCCATCCCTCCTGGGCAATCAGCTCACAGGAAAATGTGGCCAGAGTAGGGTATCTGTGGCAGGGGAGATCTCTCAGAACACTTCCAGCAACATTACTAGAGGAAAACCCAAATCATAACCTAGAAGGAACTCATGCAATTGGATTGCACCTGTTGCTGGGACTGCTGCAAAGAGCAAAGGCAGCATTTTTGTCTGATTCCCTGGAGTCGTCATAAGGCAAGTGATGATCAGCATGTTTAGAGTTAAGAGCCATTCAGCATAGAAATTCCCAGCAGGAATTACTTTCTTCTTCTCCTCTTCTCTATGCCATTGTAATTTGGCAGGCTGTTCAGCTCTCAGTTATTGGCTGGCCACAGGGAGCATAGAAAATGGGCAAAATATGATGAAGTATTGCCTTCAGTGAAAACTTTACTTGAAGGAGACCAATCATAATATTAGTCTTCTTGGGGTTCTTGCTTTATTGTCTTAACAGAAGTATGTCTTAAATTAACTCTTAAACAACAAAATAAATGTATAATTCTGAGGTCTTACAATAGGTATATCTACAATTTTAATCAGTGGCTGTGTATCATAATAGGGGAAGGCATTCACAAGCACCTAGATAATTTAGGAACATGCATTCCATTGTCTTTTTTTTTTCCTTTGCTCAGTTTTGTTTAAATATTTTTGAAAACTACATTCAGTTAGGCTACAGGCAAAATTGACTAGAAATAGTAAAGAAAGAAGGCCAACTAAAACTCAAAAATAGGATATTTAAAAAATGAAGTAGTAAGCTTTTAAAAGTCTTTGATGAAGAGACTATATAACTTCTCCTTTGCAGTAGTCAATGTACGTACCTAAGGATACTAAGGATCTATCTTAGGAAGTGCCATTCATTTACTGTGAGGATGGATTAAAATTGCAAATGTTGCTGTGTCAAATGGCCTATTTAATAATTTACTTTCCTTGCTTCACAGTGAAAAAGAGGCATTTTCTGAGAAGATAAAGGGTGATAAAGAGGCTTCATTGTACAGAGTGGTCAATATAGAGGAAATCACTATCTCTGAGAAAATAGACAGGTATTTCATTATTTATCTACATCTAGTTTTTGACAATGCAAAATCATATGCTTTCATCTCTGTTGTTCATCTTTGAAAGGTAAGTATATGACCTTTATATCTCCAGACTCTTTGAGAGAGGACAATTTAGAATACAGTATGAAAGAAATTACAAGGTTATATTTACAACATTTCTAACAGGACAAAGTGCTCAGAGGCTTGTGCAGTTTTTGCTCTAATTTTTAAATTTTACTGAAATGTATTTGTATCACCAAATTGTATTAATATGTTTTTCTTTTATTTTGCTTTTATTTTGACCTTGTCCGCCAGAATAACAGCCACATTCATATCAATAAATTGTCTACCTTTGCATTAGCACTGGGTAGCATTTTGTAGCAGAATTCTTCTTTGGAACAAGTAGAAATCCACATCAATGGCCTCAGAGCAGAAGTAACTATTAACTACATAGTTTATATGCTGTGTAATAAGAGTGGTGTCTCTATGGGGATATTTCAGAAAGCTGTAGGCTACTTCACCTCTCCTGCATATTAAGCATATATTCATGAGGACTTAGGGCACAGAAAGCAGTGCTCTTTAAATTCTTGCCCTACCTTTCTTCTTGGTGATTCTCCTTGCATATTTCTCTATGAAGACTCAAATCCTCTCTGCTGTGGAGTCCCACAGCAGGTTTGTGTAAACTTCAAGTTAAATTACATGACTGATATTGAAGACAGTTAACTTGACAGAAAAAGATAGATGTAATTGGAACTTAGAGTAGAAATATTATTAAAGAGAATTAAAGTTCTGCCTCAAAAACCCTTGACATATTAATTTTCTGTAACTATTGTCTCTACTCAACCAGTGAATTCTGCTGATTTAACATCTTGAAAAAGAGAATGTTGGGGGGACAGAGGAGATTCTGGAGCATAAGAAGGAAAGAAATAAAACCATATTCTAATAGAATTGAAATTTAACATGTTATCTTAGAGAAGTTTTGAATAACCCTGCAGACTTCTGTTTCTTCATCTCACTCGTCTGAAAACATGTAATTTATTGGTTGCTTAAGCATTGTCTGGAAACAAATCACAGCATAAGAACAAACCCTAGACCTGTGTCTGTCCAGGATTTGCATTATAGAGTGTGTTGATATATGTGTACATGCATATGTACACATCTATAATGATCTACAGATGCTTAGCTTAATTTTTGGTTTGGTTTTAGCATCTCCTTATATATCAGTAAGAGCCCAGGAAAATGAAGTGTTGCAGAGGTGGAAAGCAACACAAATTCCCTCTGAGTTTCAATAGGGTGTCTGTCTTCTCTGACAAAAAATGTTTCTGCCATGGATAAAACTGTGTCATCTATTCAGTGTGCTATCCATATTGGCTACTTGTAGTACTAAAATTCCAAGACACTGCAGTACTGCAGTAAGAAAGGTTGGGGTGTCATAATTGTTCTTTTTAAATTATCAAAATATTTGTAAGTCTGGCACTGATTTAGAGTATGTGCAGTCCTCATAGGTAGCAGGACACTATGTACTGCAGATTTTTTCCCATGGATAATACACTTATTGATTTTTCATGATATAAAAATTAATGACAGATTCATAATTCTTAAGAGATTTGCTCTTTTTGTTTGCTGCTATATTTTAAAATGGCAGTATTTTGTATTCTTAAATTATATAAGCACTATATTTTAATAGTCCTGTTAGCACTTATTTCATACAATCGTATGGCATCCTGAGTTAATTATCAGTGGAAAAATTGACTACTTAGGTACTGACAGATGAGTTCTCTGAGACAAAGCTTTACTCTTACACTAGTTCAAACAGTTTTATTTCCACTAGGTGGAGCATTGTTATCGCACCAAAATTTTTTTTATATTAGAAAGATTTTTTGAAGTCAAAGAAGAGAAAAAAAAGAGATTGAGCTGGAGAATTTGGATCCAGATCTAGATAAGTTTTTGTGAAGTGTGTGACAGTTAAAATATGCAAGCATCTGTATTCCAATGCAGTTTGATTGGTCTGCCTCCTTATCTTGTGAATTCTTTCTCCCTAGTTCATCATTATCCCTTCAGGCTTTGAATAACTAAAGGTAAAAGACAAGAGGTTCTTTGACAATCTCACCAGAGAAAGTGGAGGGGCAGATACCAATTTTTTTACTCTCCTGACCAGTGACAAGACTCATGGGAATGGCATGAAACTGAGTTGGGGGAGGTTTTGTTTGGGTATCAGGAAAAGGTGTTTCACCAAGAGGGATGGAACAGGATCTACAGGGATTTGGTCACAGCAGCTAGCCTGTCAGCATTCAGGAAGCATTTGGTCAAAACTCTCAGGCATGTGATGTGATCTTTGGGGTGACTGTGCAGGGCCAAGAGTTGGATTGGATAAACCTGACGGGTTCTTTCCAGCTTAGCATATTCTATCATTCTGTGATTTCTGTTAAAAAAAATAAATTAAAAAAAATCAAGGTGTTTGCTATGGTGCAGATTTCTGTGTGTAAAGGATGGATTGGCAAATTATGAAATTGCCATGTTTTAGGAGACTATAATTAGTGATTAGTTTAGTAAAAGCATAATGAATTGCATACCATTTGGGGTCTAACAAACTCCAAAGTGAATAAATTCAAAGATAAAAATTCACTGCTAAGAGGTGCCTTTTTTCAAACTAGGGAAGCATAAAAGTACCTTATAGAAGAGTAGCCTGGCTGATGGTTCTCAGTTAGACCAAAATATGGATATTCAGAGGCTTAATGGATCACTATTGACTTTAATCTCACTCAGAAACACAAAAATGTTAAGAAAATTGCAAAAAATGTGTGGCTAAACACCAATGTTATATTCAATTATAGCAAGAATTATATATCCATACTTATGGTTATCACTGTCCTCTTATGTTTTCAACACTACTCTTAGCTGTAATCCCACAAAAAAAAAGTGGTAGATCAGCTTTTTCTGATGTCTCTGATGAAGCTTCATATTCCCAAGAAAGCCATGTTTGGGCTTGTACCTTTTCCTGCTTTTTTCTTAATTGATTGCTTTTTTCTTAATTTTTATCCAAATATACAAGAGGTAAAACACTTTGCAGATATGTAGAATTCTTCAGGTGCGTCCATCCTAATGCTTTGTCCCACAGGAAGGTACAAAAGGGTCTCCAGCTCTGTGGTTATGTCAATACAGAATTGAAAGAGGATTAACCTGGCCACAGAGGCACTTTCAGTTTCCAATGGTTTCAATCAGAAACAGCACCTGTGTCTGAAGAGCAGTCTACAGCTGCTGTTTTGAGTTGTGTTTGTGTCTGAGCCGTTCTGCATGCTGCAGCTGGTGACAGGTAGGCTGATACAGCTGAAGCAGGCTGTGTCTGCTCTGCAAATGCGACAGCAGGTTTCTGCTTGTTTGTACTGCTCATATATATATATATATATAAGCATCTACACCACACTAACAAATCAGGTAGCAAATATACACAAATTAGCTTAACAGCAGTTAGTTTAGTTAGCAGCAACAGTCTTAACCTCAGCCTTGTTTAGCTGACCAAGAATGACTGCAGTGTCACTGGGATGCATCTGAAGGCCTGTGCTCATAAAGATTGAAGGCTCTTATTTTTTGACCTTGTGGCTTTCTAAGTCCACTGAAGGCATAATTTACTCTGATATCCATTAGAGAATACTTCATCATGTTTATGAAGTTCTAGATGTTTGATGTGGGTTCCAATGTTATAACTGAGTATCCTTTTGAAACTGGCATTGTATGGCTCTTCTTAGGGTAAAAGAATAGTAATGGAATAGTGATTTTTACCAGACTAAGATGCAATGGTTTGCAAACTCAAGCAATGCAATTTACTAATTGCCTTTCTCCTGCACAATCTTATGTTGGTGGAAATGCTTCAAATATGTCTTAGAACAGGGAACTTTAACCTGCAATATGACTCTATGCATAACACAGGTCCACTCTGAGAGGTGACTGACAAGACTGCCAGCACTCTAAATATAACTTCTTTAAAGACAGCTATGGGTTGTCTTGAAATGTTTGAGACAGTAATAGATAGTGTGGATAGCAGATTAAAAGTCTTTTTAGAGCTTCATGTAGTATCTGGGATGCTAATTTCTACAATTTACCTGGCAGCCTAGCATAATAGACAGCTATTAAAAAGGAGAGCAAAATTTTTAAATGGTTTCTTTAGTTAGGGGTTTGTAGCTTACCTAAATTGTCCTAAATTGCAGGGAAATATCTATTATATATTTTGTAAGTAGTAGCTTGAAAAGTAGTAGTAGAAAAAAACCCCAAACTAGATATAGATTGAATTCAAAATTAATGTTTTGCCAGATGAGAGAAGCCCAATGGGAAAAAGCTTTTCTGCAGCTATCCACAGAATAAAAAGGTTAAGAATACACAGCACTCCAGAAACTTGTTTAGCTCCCTTGGCTTTCAAATCAATCTTGCTATCAAATCAATAATATCATTTTTCTTTTTGTGAGACCTAATGAATAACACATAGTAAGTTAAGAAAAACACTACAGTTTCTATAGCCAGTGGGATACTGTATGCATAGTGTTTTGCTTGTTATCTAATGATAATTGAGAGCCATATTTTTTTAGAGACATGGAATATAATTAAATCAATAAAATGTTTATGGGTATTGTTAAAAGAGTGAAGGACCTTCCACCTACTGAAAAATAACTGAAAAATTAAAAGTTAAGTGTGAAAGACTAAATACACTGCCATTAATTTTTGTCTGAACCATTTCTAAATGTGTCTTAAAATGCGTGAAATCTATGTGATCTATCTGCTGCCAGGGCAAGCCATATGCTAATTTAAACCATAAATATAAGAAACCACATCAATCTATGGTCTAAAAGAGTTAAGTAAAACACATTTTTAAATAGAATGACTAACCAGCTACAAATTTTACTATGAGGTTGAAAGATCAGTAGGGCTGCTGAAAAGTGTTAAGTGCTACAGTTTAGGGGGGACCATAATAGTCCTTCTTGGCTTTAAAGTATGACTTTATAGGCTGTCTTAGGTGCAGCTGAGTGTTGCCTATGGGGCAAGCACTCTCTTTAGTAGTGGTTTTTTACTGTTCTGGGCTCTAAGAATACCCTACTCTATCACAGCTCCATGCTGGAAGGAAAAATTGACTTGCATGTCCAGCTTCTCTCATAAAGACATGAACTAGAAAAAGTTCAAGAACAAGAGAAATGTATTCCTCCAGTTGGTCCTCTCTGAGATACAACAAGAACATTAGTATTTCAGGACACCCTAGTGTCTGGGGACTGAGTTATCATCACCGTTTTCCCTTTTCCTTCACCCATAGTTTACACAGATTTATTTATAGCTTATATTTCTGTTTCTAGTAAAAAAAAAAAAACAAACCCAGAAGCTAGTCAAAGCCATTATCTATTTTTTAAATTGTGGGTATTTAATTCAGAATTTTCATTCACAATTCCTTTACATTTCTCTTTAGCCCTTTAGATAAATCTTGAACAGGGCTGTTTTGAGCCTTTAAGTGTTGAGTAATTCAAATAGCAGGAAACAACCTCTGGGTCCCTGGTCATGGATCCTAGCTCACTGGCAGGTAAAGGAAATAGTTGATAATGAATCAGACATTTTTCTACAGATGATTTTGAGGCTAGGTGATGAAAGATAAAGATGGTCAGAGAAGTCTTTCCGTCTTAGTGCCTAAAACATGGGAACATACATTTTTTTCTTTGCCTTTTCTTCTTGGAAAAAGAAAAGCTCTCCTCTCCTCTCCTCTCCTCTCCTCTCCTCTCC
>JANRMJ010000001.1:70791245-70802152 GCA_025584955.1 Alethe diademata
TCTCCTCTCCTCTCCTCTCCTCTCCTCTCTCTCAACTAAAGCACAGATAGTCACACTCAGTAGCACACAGTTGGCATCAGTGGTGCAGGCAACATTTTTTATTTTTTATGTAGAATCAGAGACACAAAACTTGAGACTTTTCACTCCACTTGGCTGTGGTAAGTCAGTAGAGGGCAGCAGTACACGTGCCCACTAAGCAGTTATTACAGTATAATGTACATTTTATTGATGTCTTAAAATGGATTGCTTGCTATATTTATGATAACATTTATTACAGGACATATAGTTCATCTTGCTGGAACAAACCATTTAGTTCATCTTGTCCAGTAAGCGCTTGACAGTGGCAGTGAATAACTGATGTCTCAGAGCAAGCATAAAAATAAACAAGATGCACTCAGCCAATTGTGCAGTGCCAAACCTCTGCAGGCGATTAGATAACACCCTCAAGCATGAAATCTGATTACCTTATTATCATCTTAGCTTGCATAGGCATGGATTCTCAGCAATGCTATTAGTTATCCACTCCTCTTTAGAATGTAGCTGTAGTGTTTTGCCTCAACGAGTTCCTGTGGCAACAATTTTCGCAAGCACATTATGCAAACTTTTTTCTTTTTGATCAGTCTTGTTAACTGAATTTCAGCAGTAGAAACATATGTTTGTATCTAAAATATAATAGCAGATTCTTGAATAGACAGTTTAAATACTGAGAATTTAATCAGACCTTAATTAAAAGTCATAAAATTATGAAGCTTTCTCAGTGTTCATTACTTTAGAGATAACAGACTGTAGGGGGTCTTTTCCAAAAGAGAGGGAAAGAACTTTTCTCCATGACCAAAAGAGACTGAAACTCATGCTATTTTTAAAACAAATCCCGAGATTCTCATGTACCTACATGAAACTAGGAGCCAAGGATTTAAGATCATGATGAAACAGGATAGGATCTGCAAAATTTTGCAAGCAGATAACAGTGGGTTTATAATAGCTGCTTAAAAGGGAGCCCATCCTAAGCTACAATGCCCTTGACAAATCTAAGTGCATTTAGTAGTGCTAAGGAGGCTCGATTGATCAACTGCTGACAGATCTACCAAATAAAATATGATAAAAATCTAACAGAACTCACAATCTGAACAGCTAAAGTGTCTTGACTTCAATTCCTTCCCTCCTCCTGTTTGCAAGCAAGCTGGGAGACAAGGTATGGTTTGAAGAACAGATTACAAGAAACTAAGACTTCTGTGTTATTGAATGTCTTACATTACTGTTGATGAAATTTGCATATTAGGACTTTAAAGAACATGACTTATTGTCTGCTCTTTGGCCACGTTGTTGGCGTATGACCATGACTCAACAACCCCCACTCCAAATCACCCAAGCTCTACCAGGAGTTTGGAATCCCTCACGGTTATGTGTTGGGCAGACCCTGCCTACTAGATGATCTAGATACTCTACCAGGTGCCTGCCAGGTGCTCTGTCGCTCCCCTCCTCATCTGGACAGAGGAGAGAAAACACAGCAAAAGATTATACAATGCATTTAAAGGCAGGGAGAGAGTCACTCTCTTATCTTTATTTCTTCATGTGACAATTCACCTATTTCACATGAAAATTAATTACTGTCACAGGCAAAACACACTCGACTTTACGAAAATTGTTTAATTTATTACCAATCAAATCAGAGTAGAGTAATAAGAGGTAAAGCCAAACCTTAAAGCAACTTCCTCCTCTCTTCTTCCTCAGCTCTGATTTTCTTCCTGATTTTCTCTGCCTCCTTCCCCCGCAGCAGTGCAGGGGGACAGGGGATGGGGGTTGTGTCACTTCACCACACATCTCTGCTGCTACTTCCTCTACAGGGGGAGTACTTCTTATACTTTTCCTCTGCTCTGGAATGCTGTGTTTCCCATGGGAAAGTCCTTCATGAACTTCTCCCACATGATTCCTTCCCATCAGCTGCAATTCTTCATTTACTGCTCCAGCACAGGTAACTTCCATGGTGCAGAATCATTCAGGAGCGGGCTGCTCCAGCATGGGTACACTGCATGTCACACATCCTGCCAGCAAACCTGCTCCAGAGTGGGCACCTCTATCCACAGGGTCACAGACCCTGCCAGGACCCTGCTCCAGCATGGACTTCTCACAGGGTCACAGCCTCCTCCAGGCATCCACCTGCTCCAACATGGGGTCCTTCCTGGGCTCCAGGAGGATCTCTGCTCAACTGTGGACTCCACAGGCTGCAGGGAGACAGCTGCCTCACCACAGTCTTCAACACAGGCTGCAGGGGAACCTGTGCTACTCTCCTTCACTGACCCTGGTGTCTGCAGAGTTGTTTCTCTCCCCTCTGGTTGCAATTGTGCAAGGTCTTGGTTTTTTTTTGGTTTTGTTTTTTTTGTTTGTTTGTTTTTTGTTTTTTTTTTCACTTCTTAAATATGTTATCCCAGAGCTTTTACCATGCCTGCTGATAGGTGCAGATTCAGCCAGGTGCTTGGAGCTGTTAGGCATTGACTCTGTTGGACATGGGGAAAATCTCTCACAGAAGCCACCCCTGTAATTTCCATCCCCCACTAATATCAAAATATTGCCAGCCAAACCCAACAGTTAATTACTCTTCTCACAGGTTTCCATATGCTGTATCCTCTCCTTTATATGCCAATGAAATAGCACTTTACTGTAGACTTTACTGTACTACATAAATCTGGCATCATTTTCTGCTGTAAAGTAGCAAGGAAGTGTCAGATGTCAGATTGTATTTAATGTTATAAAGGACTATGCAGAACATACAACAGTGAGTTAAGCATCTGGTTATGAAAATCTGGCATTTTAGTTTTAGTTTCCTTTTATTTTTTTTCACTTTTCATTTCCCGTAGAAGTATGCTCAGTTCAGAAAATAGGTATGAGAATGAAATAGGAAGCTCTATTTGAATTGCCCAGGGAGAAAGGGCATCAGCACACTGAAATGAAATCTTCCCCTTATTGTACCACACTTCACAGCAAAAAGAGAAGCTGACAAGAACAGTGTTTGCAGTATCCTAGAAATAATGGAGATATTCCCAGATGAGAAGCTTAGGCACATTAAAGAAGGGGGAAAATGAACATGTACATCCCTGTTTTTCGTTCTATACACCACTTTGCTCTCAGCAGCACAAACATTATATGAAAAGAAAGAGTATTTTTACTTATTTTTCTTGCTACTGCTTCCAGAACCATATGTATTTCTCATTAAACTGCTGTGGATTGAGCATGGAAGCAACCCTGAGTGCTGGACTCTCCCAATTTTTCACCTCTGCACGCTTGGCTCTGATGTATGGAGTCATATTTCACAGCTTGCCACAGTGAACACTGTGCTATCTTCTGCCTATCCAGCTGTTTGTACCAGAGTATGTTTTTTGGTTGGTTTTGGTATGGTTTATTTTTTCAGTTCTGAGAGCATATATTACAGTGAAGACATAACATTCTAATGGCCATGGAGTAACCCCACTCTGTTCTCTGCCATTATCTGTGATATGCATATTGTTTGATTTGGTCCTTTTACAGCCTGACAAGGTAGTATTATATCTGTTGCTACAGCAAAATTCCATGCCCCAATGAGGTGTTGGTTTTGTCAGCTACATATATAAAATTTTGTCCTTTGGTCTTTGCCACTGTGCCTCAAATTGTAATTTAATTTGTAGTCTTTCCCTGGAATGTATTTTTTTGGGAGGAGTGAGGGGTGGGAGTAATGATAGGGTTTGGATTTATTTTTTTTAAGGGGCTGATGGGCAGATAGCCCTTCCAATAACACAGAAATTGGGGCTGTAAATACCATTAAGATCTTTCCTATTAGAAATACTTTGGTTGCTATGGAGTTACTTGCTGCCTTTCAGTCTGGAGATGTCTGACTTCCTTAGCCACTTCTACCTGTGACATTTGATTCTCATGCTGACGCCTTTGCTCTCAGCACTGTGACCCTGAGCTCTGTGTCCTGGCTCCTTGGTACTGCTCCTTTCCAGCCTACAGATTCACTCCATCTCACTATTTAGTAATGGCTTTATTAAGCAGCACTCAGCTGCTTTAGGCTGCAGAGCAGCTGTTACAAGGGGATCCTGTATGAAAGAGAAATCCATTCCTTGGGAGATGAGCCCACACATTTCTAAACAAGGAAGGATTAATATAGAATCAGAAGATCATCTTGAAAATACTGGGTTTTGCTTTTTTTTTTTTTTCTTTTAATGATTTGATTTAAAATGGAATGAACAGAGATAGGAAGGATATACACACAAAAGAGAAAAAAACAAGTGGGAACAAAGAGGGTTATTTGCAAAGAAAATTGAAAGCTTAGTTTTTCTGTTCTGTGGCCTTGTAAATTGTCTTCAAGAATGTAAATGCATTTCATTTGTTTTGAGGGAGAAACACTTCTTTTTAATAAAATTTACACCATTAAAACAATAGGATTTTTTCTTCGCAAATAATGACTCTTCAATACTTCAATTTATGTCTTACATACCAAATAGCCTCATCTTTCCGTTATATTTCATACTTGTGCTGAATGCTTTTCATTTGCTGGCTTGCTACTGTAAATGGAATTCATTAATCTGAGGCAAAAGTAATTATAAAAAAGAACATAAAGTATCAGATTATTAGGATGATATCTTTCTCTGTCGAGATGGGTTACTTCAATCTATTCATCATCTCATAGAAACACTTGGTTACTTTAGAAGGAATGTGACCTGAATTTAAATCTGAGGACACATATAAGTGTATGTCTAGTACTTCAACAACAATAACAAAAACAAAACAAAACAAAACAGAAAAGAAAAAAAAAAAAGGAGGAGGCGCTCAATGCCTGATATATGAAAGTCTGGTTGATAATGTCCAGATATTCCACTTCTGTTTTTAAAGTGTGACTCTCACATTGAATCAAACTTCAAAAAGTGAATTTCATGCCTGTCCAGAGTACAAAAATTAAGCATGATTGATGCGAATATATTCAACAGATTGTGGTAGCAACTGTTTTGAGTGTGGGAAATGATCAGTATTTCAATCTCTACCTTTCAGTGAATGGTAGAGAATCTTCTTTGCAGTTCAGAAATGTCCAGGGACTGTCTGATTTCTTTGAATTGTCTCAAGACTGGGTAGTGGAGCCCACTTCATTTTTACTTTGTTTCACGAGTGTTAAAGAAGCAACCTTTTCAACCTCTTTGCTTTTGTCACAGTGAAGTCTAGGAGGCAGAATTCAGCAGTATCCAGAGGCAGATTTGTTTTCCGAGGACCTTTAAACTCCCTGTGTCCAGAGGGAGGTGGATGTCTTTCCTGGGGCACAGTACACGTGGACACTGCTACTGCCACTGGTGCAGCACAAGCAGCGTTTGCTGTGGGTGTCTTTTGCTGTGACAGAGGCCAGCATGGGCACCTGCTGTACACCATGCTGCAAGACGGCAATTGTTCCCTTTGCTACAAATTTTTTCATCACTGGAGCTTCAATTCATGGCAACCACCCCAACTGAAAAAAAAAAATCACATGCAATATAATTTTCTGCAAGCTTTTCTTTCTCTCTTTTATTTGAATCTTGATTAAATTGCATATACAAAAGGGACACAAGACTCTTCTTTTTCTTCTACTTGACAGGATATCAATAATGGCATGGACTTTCTCACTGCAAAAGTAAACTACATTTTTGTTTCAAATGTCCCATAAAGTCTGATTTTAAAAATCCTGATAAAGCCTTTGAAAATATTTTTAATTGTAGTTATCAGTAAACCATAAAAGTTGTCTATGTACTGTGGATTGCAGAAGTAAAAAATAAAATTCTCACAAATATGCTGCCTCTGATAATGGATAGTTCTGTGTTTTTGCATATCTGTACATGTTCAAACATACTGTAAAATTCAGATGGATGCCCTTGAAATGTGTACCCTTGAAATTGCTAATAAATGTAAAGATTCCAAGAGAATGTCTTCAGGAATGTTTGACTCAACATTTTACTGAAAAATTTTGCTCTTTTTTCTAGAAATGAGGCCCATTTTTTGAAATTGAAGTGACTATAGAAATAGAGTGTTCTGCCTTGTCACATGGCTGGGTTTCATCTAAATTTATAATCCAGTTAGAAATAAAATGTTGCGTAGACAAGTATTTATATGGAGCAGACTGATAAAGCCATGATACGAAGATATAAGTATCTCACTTAAAAGAAGATACTCAAAAGAATATGAAGTTCAGTGATGGTAGAGAATCTCATTTGCTATAGAATTTGTTTGTTCAGAAATGGATTTACAATGCTGTAGGAAGCAATGGTACCATTTCAGCTCACAGGAATCTTGACTATCAAAAGAGAAACCTATCATCTTGAAAAAAACAAAAACCCAAGCAACAAACCTGCATTTGATTTTGTAGGTCAAATTTTAAATTGTCATGAAATATTAAACAGAACAGCAAGTATCATTACTCTATTATTAAATAGAAGAACCAAATTCTGTGTAGTAGGATAAATCACCTAAAACCTAAGCATTTTGTTCTTTGGGGCTTTTTAAATTTTAGTTCACATGTTCTTACAAATTCTTGGAAATATGCTATGGATTTAAGGAATGGTCTTACTACAAATTAAAAAAAATCAAAAAATAAGAAAAGTAGCCATATGTACATTTTTTAAAAGGTATTCAGTTTATGGTCTCTTAATATTAATTGTCACTGTACTGAAAGCAAAACAACAATATAGCCAGTATGAAGTCTTTTTATCTGTAGGCAGTGGTGTGTAATCTTCTATTTTCCATCCCCAGTTGTCAAGAATAGATAGAAAAATATCAACAGCTTCCACTGATAGTTCAGCCAGGTGAAAATCAGAACATGGTCCCTTAGGAAGCGCTGATATTGTGACATTTGTGTCGGCCTAAGCTAACTACTCAAACCTTTTTGTACACAAAATATTCAGAGAGTTCAAAAAGTTTACAACTTGAAAATGACAGAATTCCTTATTATAATTTGGTTTGGTGTACAGTTGAATATCCTTGTGCTGGCACATCAATGAGGGCATACTTCATGCTTTCCTCCTCCTTTTCTTGTTCTACATGACTTGACTTTATCAAACAGGGCATTTATCAATGTCATAACCTGTCCAGGAAAGTCTGGACCCATAGGAAATCCTATCAGCAGTGTATGTATTCTTGGCATGACATCACTAGTAGATACAGCTACACAGTAAACAACTCACGAGAAAACTGTACTTGAATTGGGCAATTTAAAATGTTTTGGTTAGATTCAAATTTATTAATCTAAATAAATTAATTAGTCAATTTCAGTGAGAAAAAACTATTAAACCTCCACAGAATTTCCACGGAGAAATTTCATTAAGAGAAGTCTTTATTTGTTATTCCTTACCTGAATGCAATTTCTTTGCCCAGTTCATAGGTATCATAGTATCTAGCTGAAAACAAAAAAAAATAGTAAATTGAAAACTGTGACTGGAACTGAGATTTTTATGCAATCTATTGAAGAGAGGAGGAAAACTCCATCCATTTCTGTCATCAGAGTCTGCTCTGTGCTGGGTATCAGTAGAATTATTTTGTACTCACAATTGAAAGGGAGGCAACAGTCAAGATGAAAAGACTTCAGGGACAGTCGAGCACAGTGCATCAGGAACTGTGGTCTATATACATGAGGTGGGCCAGAAAAATCTGTGCCAAAGAAAAGGTCGAGATTCTCCTTCTGTGTAAAAACACTAATTGCAAGAGATCTTTATAGGATTTTCTGAGGACGATGTCTGTGCCTCACTACTTAGCAAAAGGATGGCTGCTGTTAATTTTGCTGGAAAATGGTTTTAGCTTCAGTACATGGACCAGATCAAAGGAAAAAAATCAAAGTTGACCGTCAAAATGTGACTCACTGCTACATGTGCTGTAAATTTATGCCATTATGCTCTGTTACTGAAAAATATCATCTAAATTAACAATACAGTATGTTTCATTTCAGTTTTTCTGTCACAGATACACTTTAAGGAAAAAGATAGAAGAAAACAAAGATATTATCTGAGGAAACTCATTTGCTACTGTGATTATTAACAAGAGGAGTTTTTAAAATTTTTTTCTAGCTTAACAATCTGAAAAACTCATACAGCTCCCCATCCTCAACTGACTCTAGAGCCATTGACTTAAACTCCAAATATTGATATTTATATGGAAAATTGTAATATGGAGCTTAATTTTTATGGGAAATAGTAACAAATATATATGAAAAAAAAATTCATCCCAGTAAATAGAAGTACCACATATTAATTAAACCCAAGTACACAATAAGATAAAAAATTGCAATCAACTCCATTCTGCTGTAAATATTCAAGAAGGCCACTATTTTTAAGCATGATTTGGTATTATTTCCAAACCATTGACAAATAATTATTGAGCTCAAAACACCAAGGAGCATTTGCAATGAAGTGCTGACAAACATCTTAATTGTAAATCTCTGAAGATCTGATTCATATTAATATGGAAATTAAATATTAAAAGGCTAATGCTGGACTTCGCAATCTGTTATCTTGCATCCTAAGCAGTTGCAGTTTCATAGATCAAATGTTCCTTCAGTATTCCAGAGAAGATTGCCTTTGTTTTAGTTCAGAAAGTTACAACCTATCTGCTTAATATATACATATTAGATATATTACTGTTTCAGTAAAACACTGGGAATTTACATGCTCTTAAGCATCCCTGGAAACACTTACTCACACCTGGGGCATTACTTAGGGTGGATGGGTCATACGGGGTACACTGGGATTCAGGCAAGGGGATCATCTGTGCCTGTGGTTAGATGTATGCCACTGGGGTTTCTTCCTTGAGTTTATACTGGATGTGGCTACTCTGAGGGCTGGGATTACTCTGCAGTATTTTCCAGATGCTCCTGGTCCTTTCCTTTGCTGGGTTGAGTACTTATCCTGATGATTCGAAACAGCAGTGGTAAGATCCTCCCACCCTAAATCTATGAGGCACCCAGCAACTACGATGCCCTCCCAGTTCCCACTCTTACAGTTAGAACTATTCATAAGTTGGAATAATTCTGATAATTGACTTCAAATTGACTGCCAAAGTAGTCAGTCACCTGCATATTCCTAGGAAATAGTCTAACATAGCCTTCTTGTACCAAATTTTTTGCTAAAAGTGTTAAGATACCTTGCTAACAAGAAGATTCTGGTATATTTGGTGATGTATCATTTTGAGACCATTACCATCATCGTGTATATTGCACCCTGTAAGATCAGAGGTACAAATCAGTCATGCAGACTTAGATGTAAGTGGCCTGCATAGTTTCACAATGAAATGGAGATTTGCTAGAGGCTAAGATGTCTTCATGTGGAAACACTATATCTCTGTAGGGAGCTCAGAATTTCTTTGGCAGAAATGGTGCTAGATGCAAACACATGCATGCCTCAAATGAGTGCCGGGTATTTCATGCATCAGTATAATGTACCAAACAATTAATCATATCCTGGAACTCCTTCTGTGGAATAAGGAGCAGACTATATTTTTCCCCCTAAAAATATTCAAGCATTCTAAAGCCATCCCTTCTAGAAAGGACAAGATTTTACTTGGAAATAAAAACCTTGGAGAGATTTCTTTTTCAAAAAGAGGAGGACTGTTATTTGCATTCGCAACTTCATGAGGACATATGTATTTCAGAAGGATATGCTTTTAAATGTTCATCTTTGTCTGAAAGTGTAAGTACTCTGTAGATTCCAAAGAAGTGTCTTTAGAGAAATATCAAACAGTCATTCAGGCAGGTAGATAACATACAAATTTTCATGGCATACGTAATTTTCTGCCTCAAGCCAATCATTCAATCAAGATAGATATTATATTATAATTCAGGAAATCCTTCTTGAGGAGTCATTATAATTAGCAATCCTGAGCTGCATACTTGTCAAAAGAAAAGTTTTGCATTTATCTAAGTGAAGACAAGCTTTTTTTTTTCCTCCTCTCTCTTTTCCTCATCAGAAGCCAAAAATTTTCAAGCAGCTTGTCATCAGATGTGTCTAAAGTACAGATCTCCCTAATGGATGGCATCTGATAAATTCTTTTTAAATATCTTACAGTAAAGGGCACCTACAGCAGGCAGTTGCAATTTTTTTGATATTGTTAATCAAGGTTTCATTGAGAACAGGTGGCACATACTCAGGATGAGTGCATATTACCTGTATTTAAATGTTCTTGATAATAGGGCATATTTATACTGTTGGATGACATTACATATAAAGGACCATGGTTTGACTGGGTAATAGGATTTATACAAAAATATGCTAAGGTACCTCTTCCACTTAAGATTGGTCTTGAGAAGTTTCTTTAAATATTATCAACTGAAGTAAGATTTTCTGTAGAAAGATTTAAATAAGCAGTCAGGTCTTAGAGGAAAGAGCTTTTTTTCCTAATAGGAAGCTTAAAAAGAATTTGAGTTATCTTAGTGTCTTAAAAGCTTAGCAACCAGTATAAATAAATGCCATTAATCAGATTTTCCTATTTATTTGCCTGTAGGCAAAGTGACCAGGAAAGATGAATAACAATAAACACCCAGAATACATAGTAATAGCATTCCATTGTGGTTTTTAAAGCTAAATCAATTACTACCTGAGATGATAGTAAATATAGATGAAGATTTACAATGACATCTGCCAAAAAACTCTTTAAAATAGATTCTTTGATCTGAATCACTGATTAAGAGCAGATATTTTCTTACCTTCCTGTTTGATTCTTTTTTTTTTTTAATATAATGAGAATGTTGACATACTTATTGCTCAAAATGTAATACTTAAAATTAGTAACTTACATAATTTGCTTAAACATACCATCAATAAGGAAAGCAAGCATTTTAATATTTCTATAAAGCATGTTCAATGGACTGGATGCTTCAGACAGAATTACTCTTTTCATTTTCATCTCTTTGTTTTCCTGATCTTCACTTAATC
>JANRMJ010000001.1:70802252-70825100 GCA_025584955.1 Alethe diademata
TAATATTATTATTATTATTTAATATTATTTAAATATTATTTTTAATATTTTAATATAAAGCATGTTCAATGGACTGGATGCTTCAGACAGAATTACTCTTTTCATCTTCATCTCTTTGTTTTCCTGATCTTCACTTAATCAGTCTCTACCACTCTCCTCTTCATTGTTCCTATTTTGTCTAGCACACAATTCCAGCTTGATATTTCCATCACTTAATTACATTACTAGTAAATTATTATTCATTATAAATCAGCGCGGATATGTTTCAGAATAATACTAGATGTGGACAATGCAGGCACCCATTGTAAACTGGTATTTCTTCTGCCTTCAGACATGACTTCTTGTTGTACTTGGTATGAGGAACTCACATAGTATTCATCTTCAAGATTCCACTTGGCAATCCATATGTGGCAATGAACTCTTTATGGCAGAAATTTTCCACAGTCAATTGTGTCAGTTTGTCAGAAAATCTAGCAATAGCATTTGTGATTTTATTCATTGCTACAGTTCTAGGAATAAAAAATATTATAATTTCATAATTCTTCCCCAAAAAGTTGTCCAGACTTGGAAAGGCCTGTTTTCAAATTGTATTCGCAAGTTTTTTACTTTTCCCTGAAGAAGCACTCACAATATCAAACTGGTAAAATGTGCTCTGTGCACATAAATCCTAAAGGAAGTCCTCTGCTTCATTAATGTAAAAACCTTGTCTGGCTCTGTGCTCTAATGTCATAACTCCTGTCAATTTTAAAGCAGTAATTATGATCGATTTACTGTTAGCATTTGTGGCATGATGTATACGCAAAATAACATGAGTTCTCATCTGCCTAATATTTAGAAATTCAGTTTTCAAAGATTAGTTTTTGATGTGTAATTTATCTCTGTAATGTATTTTTTTTTAGATCAATCGATAAATAATTTGATGAAGCCTGCTTTGTTCATGAAAATGCACAAATTATTTCACTATTTCTGGATTTTTTTAGTCCAGATGGTTTTTTTCCCTGAAAATCAACGGATGTGTTGGCTTTTTGTTGCATATCTCAGCATCTTCTATTAATACCTCCCAGTGCATGCTGCGGTCCATATTCACTGTTTGACCTATAGCATGTTCTTGTCCTGCTAGTCACCAGGCATGTTTCAAAAGTTTGGAAGTGTTTTGCTAGCGTTCCTCAGCTGGTGAAACAAAATGCTGGGGTATGCTTTCTATAGGGTTCAGAATCCAATACCATATCTTTACTCAGAAATGTCTTTGTTTTTATTTTTCAGTGTTTCACTTAATACTGCTGATGCCTAGAGAAACAGACAATGCAATTTTTCTTAAATGTCCCACCATATGCTTTGAGCACCAACAAATGTGTCCCCAAATATATTCTTATCTGCTTTGAGTATAACTTTCTTTCCTGAGGTAACTACAACTCTTTTTTGAGTTGATGACTGAAAACATTTTAAGGACATCTCATCGTATAGTTTCTGAAAAGAGGATGAGAAGCATCTCACATTTTAGATGATTCTTTTAAAAATCATTATATGTTTTTATCTCCAGTGACTTCATTAAAGCATCAACAACATCTGGTAAGATTCATTGACCAGTTGATAGACTGGCAAGGACTTTCTGGTAATACTCACTGGATTATTCTGTTTTCTTAGGTATTTCATGTAAGGTTTGAAAGTGTCCTTGAATTTTTTAAACTAAAAAAAAAAAAGAAAATAAATTGAGGCGCATCTATGACAAAATTCTGTTTAAGAATTGTAATCTGAGTGGTTGCAATGGGTTGCTTCTATTGCCAGATGTACTGTGATTCTCCAGTCTGAGACAACAAGCCTCCAAACTTGAGCTAACAAATACATTCGTCATCTCTTCATAGACGGTACATAGGAGACGTAGTTTGGATTACATGCAAAAATTCAAGCAGTCATGACACAGAGCACCCACAGCCTTTTCTAACTTCTCATAAACCTAGACAAAATGTCAAATCAGTGTAAGAAATCCAAAATATTGAAAGGCTTCCATTAGCATACTCTCTTTGATAACTGAGGTGCCCTTCAAATAGACACATGCTTTGTGAAAATGAGTAATTATAAAAGACTTAATCAAAAAGCACTTAGCAGATGTTATCTCAAGCACTGCTGATACTTTTAAGTGCATCTCCAAGTGGGCAACGTCAGAACCGTAATTATCTTTTAGGCAAGGAGAAAATTCACTCAATGTTAATCTAAGAAGTGTTTTTTAATACAACTTCAGCACTTATGTGCTCCTCAGTGGCTGGTTCATAACAGGTGAAGGAGAACAGATTAATTTTAGGGGAATGAATGGTGGAAGAAATACAATCTTTTATCAAAGTTCACTATAACAGTACCACAAACCAGCAGTGGGAATATCCCATAAACTAAATATAGGATTATTTTAGTTTGGAAGCAGGTAAGCAGACATAGGAAATAGCATGTCAATTTTTTTTCCCCCCTTTATTCCATATATTATGCTGACAGTATTATTTACCTGTACTGGAAATTGAGAAGGTTCAATCCTTTCTGAGCACTTTAATAGACAGAAACAATATAATTGTATTGATTCTTTTGTACTTACTTCTTGCCCTATTAGCTAATGTACTTGATGATGCTGCTCTAGTGAAAAGAGACAGAAAAGCAACCTCCTCTAAATGAGACAGTGCTCTTTCCTCAGATCTGACAATTTAATTCCAAGATGGAGTTCTTCTCTATAGAAAAGTTTGAATATTTCTGGTAGAATGATATTTTCTTTCAGAATAAAAAGTTTGCATCTCTCCCTGTGATAATTCAGTGACACTAAAAATATTCCAGATGTCTGAATGTTCAGAGTAGTCAGAACTGAGCACTTCCTCTGTCTTTCCTCTGACCTTATGACCTCCTCCTTATGAATATATCTGTTGAATATTGGTTGAGTTTTTGGAGGGAAGGTTACCATGACTCCTTCACCCTTTGTACTTAAGTGTTATCTTTCAAACAAACTGTTCTACTTAAAATTTCTTGCATGTGTTCTATATGTTATTTTGTTAATCTCAACTCCATATTTAGTACCTTCAGAAAGCTTATTTGGATATGCAATAAAATCTCTCATTTTGAACAAAAGAATGTGAATGTGAGGCATGCCTGTAACCTTCCTTTTTTTAATGGTATGTATTCTTGGATATTTTTTCAATTCACTGACTTTCATTGATCTTTCAACCAACACTAATCTTTCTGTAAGGATTTATAATGTTTTCAAACTATCAAATAGATTATTTCTAATAAACAGAGCCATTTCTTCACAGAAAGTGTTTTCCAGATTGTTCACAGTCTGGATTTTGTCACTCTCTTCTCTGCTGCTATTTTGACTTCTTCACTGCTGCTGCAAAAATGGACCCTTTTATGAGAAAGAGTTTCTTCACCAACAGTCTATTTACTGTGTAAGTTGAGGAACTCATCTACTTTTTTCTTCATAATATAAATTTGATTCTCTTCACTTGTACTTAAAGTATTTCTTTACTGGGTTTTGTTCCTTTCTGTTTGACTTAGGTGCTTGCTTTTCTTGGACAAAACATCTCCCTTGTTTTAAATCACTTGGAACCTCACCGGCTTTCTCTAGCCAGCATAATTTTCTAGTTGCAGTTTTGATGGAAGAGAATTCAAAAACTGTTTGATATGAATATGCCTTTGCTTCTGCTAATATCATATCAGCATTTTTTCTGCCTGGCTGTAGTTTTTAGTAGTGTCAAAACTGGAATATGACTGTGAATGTCAGAAGAGGATGCCGTGAATTTATGTCCCTAAATGACGTTTACTTGACACATAAATCTGCAGAAATTCTGTCAGTATTCATGTCTTTCATGCACATTTAAAAGGATCTATCTTTGCTGCCTAATTTCATAAATGAGACACTTATGTTTCAAATTTGCAATAAAATACTGCATTGATTATAACTTACATTATGCAAATGAGAGAGATACTAGCAATATATAAAAAGCTCATTCCTGTGTTGTGACATCAAATTTTAGTTCACATAAAATAGAAAATGTGTTCATACATAGAAATAATCCTGCTTGACTCAAAGTTTGCCACCTCCAATGATAGTTGTTTGGAACGCTTCATTGCCTATAGCTTTGAGTGAGTTAGAGACCTAGAAATGGTATAACCATAATGAAAGTATATTAACATATTCAATCCAAAAACATGTTAACAGAAGCAATAACCCTCCTCCTGAACAATTCCTGGGATGAGATTCTCAAATTCAATTTATTTCGCATGATCTAAGGAAATATAAGAACCTGGAAAATCTGTTTATCTGAATCCGAGCAAGTATGGTTTCATTAAACATTGGAAAGAGCACAAGCTCAAGTAAGGTATTTTTACTTTTTGCATGTATTTTATATGATGAAGGGATAGGTTTTGAGCATTGAAGTAACAGATTTTTTAATGTTTGGCCCAATTACAATTTGTCTTGGAGAACCCTTCTATTTGACAACAAATATGTTTTCCATGTCCTAAATAATTGATTTCCACCTTCCAAACATATTACTTTATAAGACATAATTTTTCTTTGAGGTAAAAATTATAGGAGGTAGAGATGTTTACATTGTACAGAGGAAAACAGTCATTAAAAGTGGATTAAAAGTGGGCTTGCTGGCTACCAACTTGCAGAGTACAATTGTCTGAGCAAAAGACTTAGACCTATTATAGCCATCTGCTAACCCATTATGTAGCAAGGCTTTTCCTAAAGTGTCCAGAAACATTAAAAAAAAAAAAAAAAGAAAAAAAAAAGTTTGGAATCTGTTTGTTTTACTGTCTGTTCCCCTGAATTTCATGACTCTGAAAGCCACAGTGAGCAATGTGTTGTTGGTGACAGCCCTGCCAAAGCTTTAGGTTTTTGCTACTCTAGGTAAGAAAAGTAAGCCTACAGTGAGAGCTGCCAGGGGCATCAGGCCTCCCTGTGGACAGCAGCTGACACAGAGAGTTCCCTCAGGAACAACAGCCACCGCAGTAGCAGCATGCCTCTTTTATTTCAGGGCTCTGGCATTAATATTTCTGCAACTCCTGTTTTGCAGTGTCTGGCAGCCAGCTTGCTCTGTTCAATTACTTCTAATTTTACCTGTGTGTAAAGCTGTCAATGAAGGGAATCTGCACAATTCTGGCATTATAACAGTAAAACAGGTCTACTTGGTTAAGATCTAGTCAGGCACAAGTCACAGACAATGCGGACGTTCGCTGTGTAACGTAAGCATAAATGCAGGGTGATAAACTTCACTCAACTAAGCCACAGAGATTTTTGCTGGCAGCCTTCTCATGGCTGAGCTTCCAAATTAAAACAGGTCATGGGCAGCTTTTAGAGTTGATGAGATCAACTGTGGAACAAGTGGAGTTTTTTTGTTTGTCTCAGGATGTGACAGCAAAGAGCAACCTGTAGGTTAGTTATGAGTCCAAGTCTGGGCTAACAGAATAGGGGAAGAAATTCCCCATCGAGAGGTTGGTGGGCACTATCTCTTTTGTATTTAGATCTGACGCTAACTCAAAGCTTCCACTGCAATGAATGGAACTTAAGATACTATGAATTTGGGGACCAAAAAATCTAGGCATTCATTTTAGGAAATCAATTTAAAATAATGATTACACACACACAGACAAAATGTGATAACATACGGCCTGCCTGATTAGTGTTTCATAAACCACTGTTGTATTTGATCATAAATGATACTTTGCTCCTACTTACGTGTTGCATATGAGGTTTCTATGAAAGAAAGAAGAACAATAATGTCTGGTTACTACCTCCAGTACAAAAAGCAAGCTCATATGAAATTCTAAATCAAGAAAACAGATCTTAGCAGCAGCTGTTTGTATGAAGTAATACACTCCAAGCACACAGAACTCATTGTTAGAGACAATAAGGAATGTAAAGCTGTCAGTGTCATTTTGTCAGGAGAAAGGTAAATGTATCTGAGAAAAGGGTGAAAAAAAAGAAATGGATTAGTCATGGAAAATTTTAATATTACTTGGGTAAACAAAGCTCTTGTAACTTAATTCAGGTGAATGTTCTTGCCTTTTCATGTTATTGTAGCTTCATAGTTCAGTCTTAAGAGAACAGACTTAGCTCTCTGGTGGTGACTTGCATTTGAAAACTAAACTAAACCACATGCTTAATGTGGAAGCTTCTTTCATACAAGTGAGATTTTCAACTTTTCACATGATATGTTTGAATCACTAATTGCTAATTGCAGATTCCCTCACTGCTCTTTTTAGTGACATATTTGTACCAACCACTGAAAGATTATATCGAGAACATCAATTGGTGCATAAATATTTATGAATACTTAAGTGGAATAATCAAGTGTAATAAACTCTCCAGAGATACTGCTGGTATCTGAAGAAAATTTTAAGAATCATATAATGTGTACATATATGCTGTGAAAAAGGTTAACATTTGCCTTGCCAGAATCCCTCTGTTATTAGAGGAATTATTTTGCTTTTGAGTTTTCCAAACAAACTTTTCACTTAAAATGGGGAGGGTTTTCGCTGGGGAAGAGGTCTCTAGGCTATAAGAATAATTGTATTCCCAGTTTACTTCTCAAGATACAGCAGTGCCAGATAACTTGTGACTTAAAATTTTATTTGCACTGTACTTTTTTCCCTTCAGAAGTACAGACCTTCTCTAATTTCTTATGGCTTTATTATCAGTAGAGGCTAAAAGGGAGCCCTGCTCAGTAAGAAAACTGAGCACAGCACTAGTCACCTACAGGGCACCTTGTCCCACCCTGTGGGGCTTTTCAAGTGGAGGAGCCTTAAAAGGTGCCAAGGGGAGAGAGTTGTTCCCCACTCTTTCTTCTCTTTAGAAGGACAAGATATTGCTGATGGATATCTAGAGGAATTTGCCATTGTTGTAGCAAATTTTGTGAAGTTACCTTTTTTGTCTCCTTGGACTGAAAAAGAAGTACTGATTACAAAGTTTTATATTAGGATGTCTCTGTCAAATCACTGGCTTCTAGGAAGCATAATTACAGGTAATATGTGTAGTATAGAAATAAATGATTCTGCATAATAATGACATCTATGGAGATCTTAATGGAAAAAAATAATATTTTTTTCATATTTTGACAGAAGCTCAGACCTGAAAACAGATATAGACAATCCTACATTTTCACTCTTGCTGTCAGGATGTTAAGCCTCTGCAATTTATTATTTTAATTCTCCAGTCATTATTTACTCATAGGTTCCACTCAGTTTAGTCTCAATAGACAAAGCTGTGTAATGTCCATCACACAGAAAAGAGCATTATCGAGGAATCCTGACTTTAGCTGTCATCATCACCATTCCTGGACCTCAGCTTGGTCTAAGGGTTTGGACTATCACCCTTTACATTTCTTGTCTTAGTGGAGTGATATATTAGACTTTAAATCTAGAAGTAAGATATTTAAGAGTAAAGATTATTTTAAATTCTTATAAAATTATTGTAATTTAAATTCTTAATCTCAATTCTAAAAGTGATTTCCTCAAGCTTTTTGGTACAGCAACTAGAATTTTGAGTCCAGAAACCAATCCTCTCACCCCTCAATGCACAAAAACTTTAATGAATTAAATATAAAACTAGGAATTCATTCCAATTAGTCTTGTATTACCTTTTACGAATTCTACTTCACTGTAGTTTCAAGGCTTTGAGCTTTGAACATCATTTTTTGAAGGCACAGAACAAAACTGATGGCCCAAATACACTGATTAGATTTTGGCAGTTCTAGGCTACAATCTTGCAATGAATTCAGGGATGACAAAGATCATGACAAAAGTCAGGATCAAGACTTGACACAAAGAAAAAGTGAAACACATCAGGGTCAGGGTTGTGCATGCATTGAAGAACTGATTTATGTGCTCGTATCCTATTAACTGTTATTTAATGCTGAAATGATTTGCTGAGTTTTTCCCTGGAAGATTGGCATTTCAATTCATACAAAATGAGAAGAACCACCAGATATTTCCAATAGTCTCTCAAGAAACTGGCAAATATTGTCATTCCAACTGAGGCAGATCACTAAATCAATTGAAAGTTAAAATGTTGAGAGTTTATTTTGGTAATAACATAATCCATTTTACATCACATCCCCTCTCTCTATTTCATGCAAGTAGTTACTATAGGTAAGGAAGGAAAGAGGAAACTTTGCTGTCCCTGTTCACTGAATAAGGGAATCCAGCATCCAAAGCTTGGTCTTGCATATTTCATTACCATTAAACACACAGAGACAAATGAAAGAGTTCTATTTTGATTTTAATTTCCAAAGGCATTTCCTAAAGCTGTATAATATATGTTCACACAGTGATAGCACTCTCTTTAAGTAACTCTCAGTATTAGTAGTGACATTATGATCTTTTTTCCCATTAAAAATGTTTCCTTCAGTGATAAATAATCAGCTTCAATCTCAATTATTTTGACTCTATTTTGTAGAGAGATGAATAACCAGGTACAGCTAAATGCTGTTGCCGGACAGGTTCATGCAGATGCAAAACTTTATTCTATTTGTATACATTCATATATAATAACAACAAATGTATATTTGTAGCTCTGCTTTTCCTACTCTTCATATAAGAGCAACATTTAATGTGTTGCTTTAAAAGAAAGGAGCAGAACTACTTGCTAACTAGGGTTTTAAGCCTTCATTTAATTTTCTTTTTCTCTTGGGCCATAAAATAACTCATGAAATATGAGATATTTAGTATGACTAATTAATCCCCATCTGATGTTTTTTCTAATATTATTACCATATTAATTAGCTAATTACCCTAACATTGCCAATGGTTATAAAATGAAAGCTATACTGCAACCACTCTTGTTGAGTTGTAATCTGGCAGACCTCAATGAATTTAAAGTATTTCTGAAACAAATTGCAGTTCTAGGGGGGAAGATAAGAGTTGCACCCTGTATCAAATCTATTTGACACCATCAGAAAGTCCAGCTACCAGGCAACTTGAAGGCAACATGCCTTTCATACCACTATGTGCAATCTGAGAAATTGGTATTCCCTTTCCTATCTATGAAAACAAAATAGGTACCAAGAGGTAGAATTTTTAGGGGAAGGAGGAAATGGTTCAAAAAGTCAGCATATTTTAATTGAGTACATAGATCAGTAGGCAGATAGATAACAGTTGAGTAAACAGACATTGGGATGGAATTGTTTAGATGACTGACAAACCAGGCCAGTTTTTGAACTTCACTAAATAAATTAGTGGTACATTTCTTGCTAAAGTTGTACTTGGGATTCATTAATCATGATCATTGCATATGCAAAACTATTAGTTCTTTATACCTATGTTCTGAATTATCTGTGAATATAAAACAACATAGGGCCAATGATCTGTAGCTGCTAACAGTGGCCATGCTTCTTGGTGTTATTAGTCACTGACATCCAAATGATTAGGCTGGAGGACTCATTGCTGAATGAATTGATGTAGGGCCAAAACCAAAGTGATTTTGTCATCTTTCTTTGACTTTTTATACTTATGTCTGACGGTTTTATGTCATTTTCCTCTCCTCAGAAGGGGAGAATGTCCCAGTCATGTTTCTCTACTTTCCTTTCTTTTGTCAATTATCTTTTTGTGTATCCAAGGAATCCTATTTGTACTCCTTTAGACTTACCTTTTCTCTGTCTTGCACTTTTGCATTAATTAGACACATGTCTTTACATGCCAGCACACCCCTCTTTGCTTGCCACTTTGGTGGTCATACTGCCCATATAGTTAGTGAAATGCTTATATACTTTTTCCGGTGAGATCATGATAGAAAATATCATCAAACTGTTTTACACTACGTTAGTTTGCATATAATCATATAACAGGCAACTCAATATTATTTATATCCTTATTATCATACTATTAAATTTTAAGTGCTTTAGTTACAAGGGTTATGCAGCAGAGTGTAAGCTCATGTTGATTACAACTGGAAACTATTACTTTGACATTTTCTCTATGGTAGCTGCACAAAGCATGTTTGGTTAACTCACCTCAGTGTATGATGAAAAAATGTTTATGTATATTCAGGGCCTGAGTTCTGAAATATAAACTTACTTTATTTCAGTACAGAATAAAGAGAAAAGGGATAAAGTTTCAAATCCTCACTTTTCTTTGACTAATAAACACCTCAAAATCTATTTTCTTTTCAGCCTTCATCCACAGCACTAACATTAGACTTGGTTGTAGTTTTAAAGTTGTGATGATAGTAAAGAGCACCTCTGATGAGTTCAGTTTGTAGTCTAATAATCTAAACTGAGTTCATTAAGGTAGCCGGATGCAATCCCACAGAAAGGAAGGAGGCTGTGTCCAAATGAGGCTTGTCCTGGCAGCAGTTAATGGTTCCATGCAATCTTCACTCAGTACTCTGTCAAAGCAGGTCCTTAGCTGTGCTCAAGTCACTTATACAAACAAGTGCTCATCAGAGTGTAAAAGGATCAAGACAGTAGAAAACTCTTCAGTGTTTACTTCCGAATTTCATAGCTGCCCTCAGAGCAACCCAAATCTCAGCAGGACCCCTGAAGTGGGTGATACAACATTATCACCGTAGAACACATGGACTCACATTAGTCATGCTACAATGACATTTAAACTGTGCTCGCTTATCTGAAGAAAAAGAGATCATAAATCCTATCTTAAGCTTTCCTAGAACTTTCTGCTTGTAGCTTTTTCACTGCAAGTTCACCTTTATTATCTTTTTTCCTCAGGTGCTTGTTCCCACTGGCTGATAATCCTAGGACCTGATACACCGCTTCCACCAAGCACACGGCAAAACTTGCTCTAAATCAAATGTTTTGTTTGGATTTCTGTTCCATTCTTGTGGAGAGTTAAAGGAAAGTCTTTGACTAAAAAGTGTTATTTTCTTTATGTTCTGCAAGACACCTTGAATTATACTCTTCCGTGCAAATGAATGCATTCAAAATACCACAGAATGAAGAAAGCGACCTGTTTCCTGAGTTTTCTTTCGGATAACATAAGTGAAAACATGGGGAATCTTGACTTACTCTTTGTGCAAAGCTACTTTTTATTTTTATCGCAGTTGAATCTCATTCACTTATAGCACTGAGAATTATTTGTGAATACATCTAAGAACATACATAAACATAAAGTATACATAAAGTATAAGACAAGTTAGTCTTACAGCATAAGATACACCAATTATGTCTTTACAATATATTTAGTGCTTTAATCAGTTGTTAAAGTGCATTGCTTTTGAAAGGTAGAAATGGTTTTCAAAAATGTATTTATTAACTTATTTTCTCTCTCTTAAAAATGGAAAAGCTATTTCCCATCCCATATGGGCATTTCCAGAGCCGTTGCCATTTCACTCATCAACAGTAAAGTAGATGCAAAATGACTCAAAGATGAAAAACAATACTTTAGCTAGCACATATATTTCTCACTCTCACATATATTGAATGTCAACTCCATGTTATGTTTATTTCAGTAAGAGGGATTTCTAAAATACCCTTGAAGTTCTTCACCTTTTTAGATAAATTTTGAAGTTTAAGGAGTTTTTCTTCTCTGCTTGTTACTGAACAATGTTTTTAGGGTTTAAAATGCAATTAATTGAGTTATATACCACATGACAGTTGATTACACCTCTTCAAATTTTCTTCTGTCTTGAAGAATGCAAAAAAAATATTTTTTTGCAAATTGAAGGAGGGAGAAGTAGATATTACTAAAGCAATTTATCAGAATATTGTTCACCGTCAAGTTAAAAGTTCACTTTTCTGTCTACTTGTGGAAGGTCTGTAATTTATTCCCATGCCACATTGAAACCCATTCTTTCTCAATTTTCTTATGCCAGAAGAACTCCTGGATGACATCTCACTGGGTTGGATAAAGGATCCATTTAGCTCAATATCAAATCTTAACCAGTGGCTAAAGAAGTTGTCACTAGTATGTGCATGCTGTGTATGTAGCTGTCACCACAGAGAGCACGCGAGCTTGAAGGCTGTGTACAACCTGTTCCCATCAAACTTAATACTATCCGGAGCTGTTGAACAAGAAATCAGAGTGCACATATCTGACTTTTTCTTTTACAGCCTATTCATGGGCCTGTTGTCCATGAAGTTGGTCAAATGATTGCTGAGCTTGCTGATGCTATGTACCTCGAAAATTTACTGTTGCAACTAGTTCCAGAAGACTGCTTATTATTAGATAAGATTTAAAGAATTTTTTAAACAAATGTATTAGTTTCTGTTGTCCTCTGGTTTTACTGTTACATTTTAAATCTATAGATCATTTTAAGATTTTGTAAATGTTAATCCTTTCCCTATCAAGCAAAGATATAAGCTGGGAGAAGAATGGATTGAGAGCAGCTCTGAGGAGAAAGACCTTGGGGTGTTGATTAATAAGAGCTCAACATGTACACTTGCAGCCCAGAAAGCCAACTGTATCCTGGACATCATCAAAGGAAACATGGCCAGGAGGTAGAGGAAGGTGGTTTTCCTCCTCTACTCTGCTCTTGTTAGACCCTACCTGGAGTACTGCATCCAGCTCTGTAGACCCAGCATAAAAAGGATAGGAACCTATTGGAGGAGGTCCGGAGGAGGTCCATGAAGATCATCATAGTGCTGGAGCACCAGTTCTGTAAAGACAGGCTGGGAAAGTTGGGGCTATTCAGCCTGGAGAAGAAAAGAATACAGGGACACCTTACAGAAGCTGGATAAGGACTTTTTACAAGAGTGATCAGACAAGATGGAATGACTTTTAAGTGGAGGAGAGATTTACCATGAGGGTGATGAAACACAAGTGGCCCAAAGAAGTTGTGGATGCCTCATCCTAGGAAGTGTTCAAGGCCAAGTTTGATAGAACTAGATCAGGAACAACTTGATCTAGTGGGTGTCCCTGCCCATGGCATGAGCTGGGAACTAAGTAGTCTTCTAGGTCTCTTTCAACACAAAATATTTTATGATTCTATGATGATATTTTGTGTCCTTCTGTGAAATATCTTGAAACTCCTTTCTTAGACCAGAGTTATTAAGAGTACTCAAGTGATGTGCAAAACAAATTTTTATTTAGAAGCAAAAAACCCCCAAAACTTTCTTTTCTAGTTGTTTTTTTGTTTATTTGTTTGTTTGTTTGCTTGTTTTTTCCCCTGAATACCTTTCCTGATTTTATCCAACATTTCTTTTGCTTTTTTTTTTTGGCTACTCAGCATACTGAACTAAGGATATCAACAAATTGCTAGTAACCAATCCAAGTTCTCTTTCCTGAATTACAGTTGCCAGCTGTGACTTCACTCTTAGTTAGATATGACTTAGACACTTTCTCCTAGATGCATTACATTTTAATTTAATAAGCTTAACTGAAGCTTACTTGCTACCATTTTGTCCAAATTCTACCTTACATCCCTCTGAAAGACAGTATAGGTCAATTGCAATACATTTATTAAGAAAGTTAATTTATATTCTTCTTTTGGATTAGTTTTTGATGGGTTGTTGTTTAAATGATGCAGCACATATACTTAATTTTTTTTAATTGCAGCAGTCATTAATAAACTCACTTTCAAATGAACAAGGCATACCTAGCTAATTGTATGAAAAGGTACTTTACATACTTTTCCTGTAAATGCAGTATAAAAGCCCAGGTTCTTCCGAATATCAAAGCAGAAGCTCTGTTTAACTGTAGGTTTGTAATGCTCCTATTCCTTAGGAATGATTGGAGTTGGACGAATTGGAGAAATTACATCATTTTTACTTGATGATAATGCTGCATACAAGCCAGGCTCTGGATCAATTGCCCTTCCCATTTATTACAGAGAATCTTTCTAAATCTTCATAAAACATAAAAATGTTGCATGTAATCCAAGTATTTTTGACGACTGTGAACTCTTCAGACCTTTTCACACTAAGCATAGAGAGTAATTTGTCTCTGTGATCCCCTTTTCTCCTAAGTGATTAAAAATTTATCTAAAAAGACACTCTCAAACTTGCCATACATTGCAAGTCCACCAAAATCAGATTGTTCTGTGTGTTTCAGTGTGTAAAAGGCATTATGACAGAGACTGTTCAGCAACAATTTCCTCTTTCCCTGTGGAAGATGTATTTTTCAGGACCTGACAAGTTTTATTTACTCATATGACCTTACAATCCTGAAGTACTCCAGCTGAAAATTATTTTAGCAGTGATATAAGATATCGGCAGTGAGAAACAGGGTAATAAGTAGATTTAATCTTAGTTACTCCAAGTGCCTCACTTAGCTGCTCCTAAGTTTAAGAACCTAGGCTGGCTGGGAATCATTGAACTCCAGGCAAATCTGTCTCAACAGCATGTACCAGTACTGCCTCTTAGTATGAGCAGCCATTCTTGATGGAATTGCCTTTGGACAAGAGGAGAGAATAATTTTTTACTTACTTCTTCTTTATAAATAGGAATGTTCTCAGAACCAGCAAATACACATAGATTTCCATCATTATCAATAGCAACTGTCTGGTTAAGGTTGCTTTACTGTAATGCAAAGTTCTGCTTCTGTACATTGAGATAAATCCAGAGTATGACACACAGTAAGCTCCCTGAGAGCATGATCTGACTTATACTTTCAATTACCTGGCATTTTTTTCTAGTGGAGATAGTACAACAACCTTCAGTATTAAATATGAGCATTCAATTTTTCTGAGTTTATGAATTACAATCTCATTCAGCAGCTCAAATACCTGTTAATTACATGAATGAAGAAAATATTTCTAAATCTTTTGTATTCATAAAAAAAAAAGTAAGTTTAGAAGATAAGGACATTGTATGTATGAGGGTAGATTAAATCTTGGAAGCTGATCCTAGAGCTCTCAGAAGCACAAAAACATAAAATGCTCTTC
This sequence comes from Alethe diademata, assembly GCA_025584955.1. Taxonomy (NCBI): domain Eukaryota; kingdom Metazoa; phylum Chordata; class Aves; order Passeriformes; family Muscicapidae; genus Alethe; species Alethe diademata. The sequence goes on from JANRMJ010000001.1 coordinate 70,817,065, forward strand.
ATAGAATCACAGGATCACAGAATACTGAACTAGAAAGGGACTTCAGGGATGATCTGGTTCAACTATTCTTGAAAAAAGCACAGATAAGTTGGCCCAGTACTCTCTTCAGCCAAATCTTAGAAGTGTCCAACACTGGGAAATCCCCTATTTCCCTGGGGAGATTTTTCCCCTGATACCATAATGATTTTTCTCATTACGAAAAATTGTGTATAATTGGAATCTCCACCGCTGTACCTTAAACCCATTACCCCTCATCTGTTCCATGTGACTCAATGCAAAAATGGAGTCTCCATCCTCTTTGTAGTCACCCTTCAAATAGTGGCACATAGTGATAAGGTCTACCCTAATCCTTCTTCTCTAAAGGCTGAAGAAACCAAATTCTCTCAGTCTTTCCTCATGTCAGGCTTCCCAGTCCTTTGGTCATCTTTGGAGTCCTGCTCTGGACCCTTTCCAGCTGCCCACTTCTTTTTTTTACCCAGTGGGGACCAAAAGTGAACACATTATCCCATGTATGGCCTGACAAGTGCTGAATGGAGCTGGGTAATGACTTCTCTCTCTCTGCTGGTGATGCCCTTGTTGATGCAGCCCAGCATCCCATTGGAATGCTCTAATGCAGCAGCACACTGTTCCCTCATATTGAGCTTTTTGGCCACAAGGATCTCTACGTCCCTTTCCAAAGAGTCATTCCCAAGATGGGTAGATCCCAGCCGGTGCTGCACTCCTAGGTGATGTCTTCCTAGGTGCACTTCTCCTTGCTGAACTTTGCAAAATTCTTGTTGGCTTACTCTTCCATTCTATCCAAGTCTTCCTGGAAGGTGTCTTTCCCTTCCAAAGTGTCCAGAATAAACTTCAGAATAACCTTGGGTGGATCCCATGTGGCCCCATAGATTTGTGTGGGTCTACTTGGTGTAGCAGGTCACTGATCATTTCCCCTGGTATTTTGGGGAATTTTCCCTGTCTCTGTCTTTCAACTTGGGAAACTGGGTACCCTGACAACCACTGGTCATGCCATGAAAGACTGAGACAAAGGAGCCATTAAGTACTTCTACATTTTCTTTATCCTTTGGCAGTGTGGTTCCTTCTGCATTCAATAAACTGTGGAGATTCTCCTTAGCGTGCCTTTTGTTGTTGATACATTTGTAATAAAAATTTTGTTATCGTTAATGACAGTATCCAGATTAAGTTCTAGCTGTGTTTACGCTCTTCTTCTAGCTGTGTTTATGTTTTCCCCCTGCATAACCTCACAACATCCTCCAGTAGTCCCACTGAATTGCTTGCCTCCTCTTCCAAAGCTCATAAACTCTCTTTCTTTCCTTGAGGTCAAGTCAAAGCCCTCTGCTCCACCAGGCCAGTGATCCTTCCTACTGGTTCATCTTCATCTTCTTTGTTAGGGTATGCTTGATCCCACCTAGCCAGTCACATATGAACATATTAAACTGATTTGGGGCCAATACCAGTCCCAGGGGGACCTCACTTGCGACAGGTTGCCTGTTTGAAAAGGGACTTTTACGACCTCTCTCACCCCATCCACCACACATATCTCTTGTCTAGACCACAATGCCTGTGTTTCTCCAGTAGGAGTCTGTGAGGAACTGTGTTGAAAGCCTTGACTTAATTGTACTGGATTAAAAAGCCTTTCCTTAAAGGAGATAATGGATCTGTTGTTGGTTTCAGAACAGTTCTTGGAGGCCGAGTGTCTTGAACTGTCACAAAATGTTGCATCCATCTTATCTATTAACAGCCTAGGGAAAACCATTATAGAATGCAAAAAGTATGAGACTGGAGTTCACTTCTCAGGGTTACAGCTTCTAACGGACTGACTGTCACTGATAAGAAAATGATGGAGGAGCACAATGCTCTTGCAATCTCATTAGCTGGATATATTGTGTGATGCTAAAGCTACCACCCTGCAGAATACTAACACATACCAGTGCAAAAGAGTGAAGAAGAAAACAATTTAAAGTTCTACATGAAACTTTTATACTCTAGTTGCTTCTCTGAAATAACAGTTTGCAGGGCTTTTTTGTTTGGTTTTGTTTGCTTGTTTGTTTTGTATTCTGTGCTTAACTCTTTTAAGACATTGTTTAGTTGGTGCTAATATTCTACTGAAAAAAAAAAAGCCCTCAATGGCACCCAATTGGTAAACCAACCAACCAAAAACACATCAACACAGAGAGTATTTCTTGGATGTGCTTTCTTGTTACAAGGACTTTTTTTTCACCTTTCTTTGTCCGTTATGTCAAATATTTCAATGATGCTGCTTTTTTTTTTTTTTCTTCAGAAAAGGATTTGAAAATGCCAAATAAAGTACAAATGAGGTTCTCTTATTACAACGGCTTGACTGTCCAATACAGTTATTAGAATGTAAATGTGATATTTCTTACCTAAGGGAAAATCTAACCAAAGTGGCTGACATTTATACATTTGTAGTAAGCCTACCAATGATATTTTGAAATTGGATTTCACATATATTGCTAAATATGATGCAAATACTCCTCCACACATCTTCAGCCTAATTAATAATTTTTCTCTTAAGGTAAAACACTTTTGATGCAATAGAAACTCTCATTCATGAGTCTTTCAGAGATCACTCTATAGAAGAAACGTGGACTGAGAAACCAGAAACAATTAAACATTTATGGCTTTTCCTTCAAACTACTCAACCTGGAGTTATATAAAGTGGGCTAAACCAGATATTTCAAGTTATAATACTTTGCAATTATTAGCTAAGAACTGTTTGTGAAAATCTTGTCTCTGCACTAGTTTTAGTACAATTTAGTGGCCGGTTTGTGTATTTTCTTAAGGACTTTGTTTCTATGATCTTGTTGGATCATGTTTCATGGGTAAGCTAAATTTCCTCATGAGCCTGGAATCGTTTGATTTTGGCTGTTCCTCTCCCTGATAGATGTTGTCATCTCCATTATACCCTTAATGAAAAATACACATGTGCTAGAGATACCTCTCAGGCTACATCCTAGAGCTTTCCCAGCAGCAGGAGCCAATATGATCTGTCCACGTAGCTCAGGAATTATCCATGGGAACATGCTAGAATTACGGGATAGCACTCAGGTTAGAAGCAGGTAGGGGATTTTGTGTTCTTTGCTGTTATTTGGGAACTCAGAGTCACAGTTAGGTATATAAATGTTTCTTGCTATAGAAGGAAAGGTACATGTATTTCAAAATGCATCACTTTGGAAATCAACGGAATCTGTACATCCAGGTCTCTGTGAGGCTCCTAGCATGATCAAGAGCTGTTTTAAACCAAAGAATTTTAAAGATTTACCCATGCATTTTGCAGATGATCCTTTGAAAGCTTTTAGCATGTGGTGGCAAATTTCTTTTAAGAGTGTTGTAGTCCATTGTCTCTGGGATCAGCTCAGATGTGTGCAAATACTAGTTTCATTTTCCATATGTAACAGCACAATTTGCACCCTTGCCTGCTAATTTGCATGTCACTGAACTGTAAAGATGTTAACCTTTTTTTAATACAGATGAATTTGATTAAGAAAAAGAAAAATGCTGCACTCAAATTAGTGATATCAAGGATGAATGTACAAAAAAAGGTATCAGAACACACAAATATTCCAAATAATCATAGAATATTCGAAGCTGGAAGGCTTCACAGAGGTCATCGAAATTCAACTCCTTGCACTGCACAAGATAGTCCCAAGAATCCTACCATGTGTCTGACAAAGTTGTCCATACTCTTGTCAGGCTTGGTAACATGACCACTTCCCTGGGGACCCTGCTCAGTACCTTCTTCACGATCTTTCTCGGTGAAGACCCTTTCTTCTAATATTCAACCAAAATATCCAATATGACCAACTTCAGGTCATTCCCTCAGGTCCTGTCACTGGTCACCAGAGTAGAGATCAGTGCCTGCCCCTCCTCTTCCCCTCAAGAGGAAGTTGTAGACTGCAGTGAGGTCTCCTCTCAGTCTCCTCCAGGCTGAACAGACCAAGTGACCTCAGCCATGCCTCACATCTTCCCCTCCAGGCCCTTCACCATCTTTGTGCCTCCTTTGGACTCTCTCCAATAGCTTTATATCTTTCTTATATTGTGGTGTCCAAAACTATACTTAGTACTCAAGACAAGGCCACACCAACTCTGTTTCCGTCCTTTATAGTTAATGAAAGAGCTGTGGAACCACAACTTACCTCTTTATTCTCATATGCATTACCATACATTCGAGATCGATGCCAACAACAGACTCTAAAGCTTATCTTTATAATAAAATTTCTCCACCCTTTAATTAGAATATTCTTGAATATTCTAGAAACAGAATTAGATTGTCTATATATTTCCTGAATACTCTAGAATATTTCTTGCAATATCTGGAACTTTTGCCACCAAACTCATCATATTGAACAAAAAAAAGCCACCCTGCTCAATTATAGTGTTTCTACTGGTATTTCTAAGGTAGTAAGTAAGGAGTCATTAGAATAATTTCCAATTATCTGATGACAGAATTGCCAGCAGAATATAGCTCTTCAAAATATTGCTTGCAACTATTTTTTTTTAATTTGGTTGGATCTGTTTTATAGCCAAGTAGATATGGTAAGACAAAATAAAATGAGAGGTCTCTTAATTAGAGGAATGTCACAAAAATCTTACAAAATTTATGAGCATTTTCAAATCATCCTTTTTCTCTTGAACTAGAGAAAATCCTGTTCCTCAATGCTCACAGTAAAAAAATAGGTAATACTTAGGAAGTTTTCCATACCTGTAACACAATTTTCTTCTCCCTGCAATCCTTTGGCTGCCTCATGCAGCTCACTGAGTATTTATGGAAATGTCATGACACACTTGCTTCCCTCATTCAACAGAGCACTGGAGGAAGGGTTTTTCTGTCAGAAACCAGAATCTCAAGCTTTAAGTATACAACAAAAGTAAAGCTAGAGGAGTAGAAGCTAATATTTTCAAAACAGATTTTTATTTTTTTACTATGTTCAGGATCCTACCAAATTTAGGGAAGGCTTCCATGTTTTTCCTATGAAGAATGAAAATGCTGTGATCTTGAGCAGGGTTTAAGCTAAACAGAATCTAATATATTAAGACTTCTGGAGGTAAAACTAATATGCAAAAGATGTTTACTCTGGATGATTTGTTTGATTTCATAGCAAACTTTAATGCTTTTTTTTTTTAATATTTTGAAAAGCTACTAAATTTCTTGAATTCCGCCTTCTTTTGAACTTGCCTTTCTGCCTTCCTCTTTCAACAGAATTTGATTCAAAGTTTTCAAGGGCACATTCACTCTTTTCCTTGAAATGATGCCAAAGTCCTTTAAGTCTCTAGTGAGAGAATATATTAGTTAGAAAAAGTGGGAATGAGTAAGAGTTTTCCAATATTCTAATAAAAAAAGAGCTATAAACCATTCCCCAAATATACACTTCAAATGAAAAATTTAATAGGAGTTTTAAATTTGAAAAATGCTGACAAGTCTTCTTCTCAGGATTCAACATTTGTATATGTGCTCTTGTTTGTTTGCTTGCTTGCTTGTTTAAAGGAGCTTTGATACCCTTGTGGGATTAAGATGAAATGGCTGAACTGAATGCTAATTGAAACTGATGAATGCATTTTGTGGAGTAAAAATCCCAGCTCAAGCATGTGATTAAATGTTTCAACCTTACAATTGAATCTCTGGATGGCCATAAATACTTTTTGAAATTAAACCCTAGATTGATGGTAGAAAGCAATATACACCTGTCATATGATTGGACTTTTATGAGATAATTTTCTCTCTAGCTTTTGAAGTATTCACTCTCTTGAGTGCTTATTATATTTTTGCTTGCTATTTTTGTCATGTAGAATTATTTAATTCAGAAAAAGATGATTGGTTACGCTGGAAAATGTAAAAATGTTCAGTGTCATATTTTAGTACATGATAGATGTCTTTTAGTGAGAAATGCATGCAAGTATTTCTGTGAAAATTGTTCTTTAAAGCATTTTCTATTTCGTTCTTTGTATTCTAGATTGGTTACATTTTTGAAAATATCCCTCATGTCATTAAAAATAGGAACTCAGAAATGCTCTGAGATGGTTTTGCAGAAAGTACAGCTGCAATTCCAATTTCTCATTTAGCTCATATTTTTATTGTTAATCAGTTCTTCCTTTGTCAGAGAGGGGAATAAATACATCCATTATAATGTTATGAATTTTTAAGAGCTCACCATATACGTAAATTACCTATACATGACAATTCTACTTTTTAATCTTTTATCTAGACTGTTGTATCTTCTTGGTACTGTAGGTCCTTGCTAGCTACTGGAATAGCCCAGCACATTCTGACATTCAGATTTTCATCATGGCAGGTATTCTATATGCAGTATGAAGTGTTGCAACAAGCTCTTGCTACTTATGAAACCTTATGTCACCAGAACAAAGCAGCCCCTGGCAGATACCAATGATGAGCTGATTCTTTGCCTCTTCCCTCAGCTCATCATTCACTTGCAAGAAAAGTGGAATTATCCCAGATATTTGCTGCTCTCCAAGTCACAGTGACCTAATTGACTAGGATCGCTGTGAAGAAATATGAAATATCATCAGTGAGTTGTTTATTGCCTTTAAAACCTCCTTTTTGTAAACTTTCAAAATATACAGGAATAAAGAAATGCATGTTGTAGTTAAATCTGAGGGACAAACAAAATTTTAACCTTCCATCTACGTGCTTGAGACACATGTTGTTGTTATTCGTACTAAAAAGAAATACATTTCTAGGTTAGTGTTAATTATCCCCAGGCAAATACAGTAAGAGCAGCTTCATCTAACATGATTATTAAATGTTGATTTTTAATTAAGAGATATTTGCAATATAAAAGGAGCTTTCATCTGTGTAGAAAGAATATTTAAAATATTTTAATTTCTACTTTCTACACTGTTCCATTTTTTAATTACTATATTTTCTTTTGCAGTAAATTTTAGCAGAATATAGATTCAAGAGGTAATTTTTAATAACATCTTTTTAATAGTTACTATTGTGAAAGCTAGGAATTCTGACCCTAATTAACATTGTATGCTACTTTTCACTGCCTGAAGGGACCAGCTAAATTTTCCTTGCTGATTATAATCAAAAGTCTGTTTGTTTAGCAATCATTATTACAATAAAAAGAGAGCAAGTGAGAGAGAGATTATTTATATTAGTGTCTGTGCTCATACCACAGAGATGTCTGCTTTCAAAATAGAAAGAAAAGGTCCCTCAGCTCACAGTGATGTTAATGGAAGTTGTCCAACTAAATCCCTGAACATCCCTTTGAAAACAGTTGCCTAATGTTGATAAAAGTGTAGGTTTCTTCTTTCTTTTAGCAAAGGGAAAGTTTGGTCAGATTTATTTTGCCCCCTCCCCTCGTTCTGATACACTGTCTTGGTGGGCTTTGTGAAATCTCTGCTGAGAGACATATCTACACTCTTCTTGCAAAAACAGTTCTCTTTAGTTCAGAAATAAAAGCAGGCTTCATCAGGTTTTGTTTTTGTTTTTGTTTTTGTTTTTGTTTTTGTTTTTGTTCGTTTATTGTTGTTTTTGTTGTTTTTGGTTTTTTGGGGGAGTTTTTTGTTGTCTTTTTGGGGGGGTTGGTTTTAGTTGTTTTTTGTTTTTTTGGTTTTTGTTTTGGTTTTTGGGTTTGGGTTTTGGTTTTTTTTTTTATGCTGGTAAATTCTCTTTTTTTCTTGCCCTGAAAAGGATGTCTGCAAGGGAGAGGCAAAACTGTGATATAAATTGGTATAAATTGATGTCATGCTTGGGGGAAGACACCCAGCTGGGACCTTGACGTCTCCAAAAGGGAACACTTTAGGGAAAAAAACTTTATTACCTTTATTATTCACTTGCAGAAACTATCTTCAGCGTGTTGTTGAAATGAAGCAGGGAAAAAGTTGCCACAAAATGGCTCCCATCACAGCTTTGTCCTTGGATCCACTCTCACTCCCATGCGGATACTAATGCCCACCCCAGGGTTAGGGCTCCGTATAGGGTTAGGGTTCTGTCTAAGGTTAGGGTTAGGGTTAGGGTTAGGGTTAGGGTTAGGGTTAGGGTTAGGGTTAGG
>JANRMJ010000001.1:70832231-70848352 GCA_025584955.1 Alethe diademata
CTCTCCTCTCCTCTCCTCTCCTCTCCTCTCCTCTCCTCTCCTCTCCTCTTCCCTTCTCTTCTCTTCTTCTCTTTCTTCATTTCTTATTTGAGTATTTAATGCTTTACTTTGAGAACCAGCCGCAAAAAAATCTCCCTTTGAAGGACATATAAATGAACAGAACAGTACTGTTCACGGAGTACAAAGAAGTCTATTCCCCATTATTTTGGGATTTATTTGCTAAAATAGAATATAATTTTCTCAGCATAGCTAAATTATCTCTATTTTCCTCAGTTTCTGACCTATAATTAACTCCTTGCAATTTTGTGCAGATACAAATATCTAAATTATCTACCTTATTTGTGAAATGGGAGTCAATTTAATTTGTGCTACAGAGGTTCTTCTCTGCATGAAACTCTATTTCCCACAGGATTTTTAATTTGATTATTTTTAAAAATTCCAGCCTTTTAAATACATACAACAGACCTAGCTAAATCAAAAGCAATCTTTGTACAAAGTACTGCCACTCAAGTCATTGGACACCTTATTAAACCCTGTCATAAATCTAAATTGCAGCAATTTTTTAGTCAATACTTCAAATCTTTGGGAAAAATTTCTCTTGAAACTTTGTCTTACCTTTTGTGCTAAGGGCAAATGGTACCAGTAAAGACACATGGTATCACAATAATGATACATGTAACTGAGCAGGATCATTCTGAAAGCTTAATACATATCCACTGTTCTACAACAGTAGTAGTTTGGTTTCTTGCAGGACTATCCCTGCAATTTTCCTTTAGCAAATTCTTCAAGCAAATTCTGAAATTCTAGAGTGACTGCCATTCTTACAGACCATAGGCACAACAGAGTCCCAGTCTGAAATAGTGAAGTTGAAGGAATCTTTTTTCCAAACACTGTTTACAAACAGATTTTAGAGCTATATCAGCTTAATAAAAAATGAAATTAGTCCTTAGTTACAGTGAATGTGAGTAAATGACTCTCTTCTTTCTTCTGTATCTCATCCATTTCTTATATGTAAACAACACTTGACATGAACAATGAACATCTCATTGAATTTTATTAGCATTTCACAGTTTGAGAGAAAAACAGAGTTGTGGGGGAGAAGAAAGAAACTTTGTTCACAAATTTCAAACCTGTTATTTTTGATCTTCCATAAGAAATCCACAGAGAGGAATCTGAGGGTTTTTCACTGTGCTGGATTTTATAATTTTTTTCAGTGTTTGCCACTTAAAAACAGACTGTACCAGATATGCTACCCATTTTGCATTTGTGTTTCACTTCTTGAAATCTTGTCAGTATCTACTTTCTGATTAGCCATGCTTTTGATTTCATGTAGAAGGTCATACATTTATGTATGGTGGCTGATGAGTCCATGGGATGTACTCCTAACTGCTTTCTTCTCTGTCGCTGACTTTTTTATCCCCCCAAAAGTCCTGCAAGAAGTATTCAGTGAGATTTTACTTATAATGTTATCTGGAGTCTAAATGGATACTTGATTGCGGCAGCAAAAGAAAGGCAAAGTGTCCACAGAATTATTCCATGTTCTTATGCTGCATGCATCAATAATTTTGCTTTGCTTTCCCCAGTTATGTAATTAACTTCTCTAAGTGGAGCACATCCTTTTTGAAAACAACAGTGTAGGAGCCTTGAGCAGGACCTTAACACTTACTGTCTCCTCTTCCACTCCTTCTCTTCATTTAAATTCCCATAATGATAGGACTATTGTATTTCATGCCTACATTTCATAATGTAGTTTTTAATTTCTTTGACATTTTATATCCTCCTTATATACTCTGACTTTTGAGTGGTAATAATATTAATTTTTCAGGTCTTTCTTAGTAATACTACCAGAACAAAAAAAAACTCAAGCTGAATTCTACTATTTTCAACAACTCATTTGCCCATCCAAAGAAATGGAATCCTCTTCTGGATGCCATTTCAGGTTTTTATATTGTAAAATATTTAAATGGCAATGTAAGGAATTAATAGGTTCCCTAACTCGTAATCTGTTCAAGCAAACAGAAGTAAGGTCTCCATGGTAAAATAACATTTTTCTTCAGAATCTCAGGCCTTTATTCACCTAATTTCTGAAATAATTTATTGTAAAATCCCATGTCTCTGGTGACTTCTACTGCCCAATCTCACAAAAATGCTTCTATTTTCTTCAACTTTTATCTGGAATATTTTCTGCCTTCCTTAAGGGAATATTATCCTTATTTAGTTGAACATTTATTTTTTTCTTTCCATGAGGGTATTATGGACATCACTGAAAGTCAGTTGAATATCTTCAATTAAAAGTGTTAACTTTTCTGAATTGTGCTTACTTTTCAATGACTCTAAATCATGTGTTGTTTTAAAAACTGCTCTTATGAACTGCCACAAATTCTTCAAACCTTTGTTTGATGCACTCCATAAAAATCTAGTTTGTCTTCACTCTGTATGGATGGTTTTATTCTGATTGACTGCACTAACTGTTATGCTTTCAGATCAAGCATGCAATTTCTTTAGGCATGACTGCTTCCCTCATTACCTAGGACACAGTGTCTTAGGGCAAGCCATTGTGCAAACCCAGGTTAGCTAGGGAAAAGATATTCTGGCTGTTCTGATCTAGAGATAGACTAAAAGTACTTAAAGAACAGTTATTTAGTGAAATGGTGGCGGCTTTTATAGCTAGTATTTGTCTAAACATATGGATATTGTTTCACCATTTCTCAGTGTACAGGTCTTAAGGAAAATCCTTACTTGGCTGTACATAATTGTGTAAAAGTAGAACAGCTGTAAGCAAATTCCTTCTATATCTTCCAAAAGAGTTAGTTAGAATTCTTGTGTAGTGTGAACCTGAGTTGGAGGTGGTGATGGGCTGGTGGTGAGCATTGTTAAACAAACAAAAAGAATAGGAAATTCAAGGAACCTAGCAAAGCATGTGTTACTGTTCACCTGCTTGCACATGTCTTTCTTATTATTCCCTTGATATTACACTGACAAATCAAGAAGAATTCAATATCTTCTAGAAACAAAAAAATCTTAAATTGATGAGTAATTACTCAGAAGAATGTAAAGCAGAATATAATAAATTGTCTTCTGAAATGTAAAAGCATCAACTTTATTTTTCTCTAATATTAAATTGTTTTCTTTCCTCTGTTTATACCATGTTCCTGGTAATATACCTTTTGCTGGACTTCCTTTTTACATTTATCAGCTGCTCGGGTTTTCCAACATTGTTTTCCAATTTTCATTTTATTATTGGACACTAGATCTACCCTGTCAAAATTATTTCTTTTATTGATTATTCCAACTCTAATTATAGCATGGGACACATGAATTTATTCTATTAAGACTACCTCCAAATAATACCTTCTGTATTCTCTGGAATCATAGATTGTTGCTCATCTGTAGACATTAATCACAATTAAGGTTCTTATTAACTAATTCTCTCCCATTACAGTAGAAAAAAAAATAGGTACTGGTTTGGGGATTTGCTTCTTCTAAAATCAACCAATTTAAAGCGCCTGTTCAGCTGCAAGATTAAGTCTAAATTATTAGTCAGGGGACATCTATTTTTCAAAAAATATATATTACTAAATGCTTATAAGTAAATAACAAATACAAGTTTGCATAATTAATTAATTATTCTTTTATCATCTGTTAAATAGTTTCTTCTTATTATTTTCATACTAATAGGTTCCACAAAGCAGTGCTCCAGGTAGAAAAAATTCTTTAAGTACCTATTACAAATTATAGCTTATTCCAATAAATTAATTTATTGCAACTGAACTAAGCAGTTTATTAAATATTAATTTTCTTCTATCTTCACTGATATTTGTGATTTAAGTTTGGCTATAGTATAATCAATTACAGTGAAACATGCTGTGAGAAAGTGAGCCTAGCACATTAATTTAATTTATTTTAGCTACTCCTGCTGTCTCCAAAATAATTTCTATGGTTACAAGGCATTTGTCAAAGATTTCTAAAAGAAAACATCCTGTGCTGCTGATTCTTCTCTAAATAAAGTTAGAATTTTATTATTCTCTCTTGAAATACCTAGTTTGGGATTTCTGTATCTCTAAACATTTCTCCCTCAGTGGAAGAGAATTAAAATATTGTCATCAATTGACATTTTCTATAGACAAAATACATGGTAGCTGCTTGTAAAACAGATACAAGAAACATGCAAATGTTTATAAGTAGCTAGGAAAACTTGACATGTCTCATCTGAGGTATCAAGGTACTCAGTTTCTTTTCACCCTTTCAGGAGACACACTGATGGAATCCATCATGGCTTTTAGAGCTGTAAGACTTTAGTTGTGGGCTGATATGAATATAAATTGATACCTATAATATCCAGAAGGCAGGAAGGAAAGGACTGTAATTTTAATCTCTTAAATATGAATCTATATCAACTTTGTTCCTGAATTTGATATAGCACATGTGTGGTCCCAAGTGGTAGAAATTTTTAATACGGAGATTCAACTCTTAATACCTGAATGCAACTGGCACCACCCTTAAATGACATAGATTGGTATTGAGAGAAATACATTATTTTCAATCATCATTTGAGAGAAAATAATACATGCTGCTCTGAGATTTCAAAATGAAGCATCACTAGAGCTTGAAAATAGGCCATGACTACAGCCTACTTTTATCTTGCACAAAGTTGCACTGCTACCCAAAGGGGCAAACTCTGCCTCTTCCTTTTGTTTCCTTCCTTCTGCAAGAACAAGGATTCATGAGTCTCCATGGTGAGCTGGTTCTAAAGCCTTACATTCCACATTAAAAAGTCATCTAGCAGTCACCCTCACTGACACTCACGCTGGAATGTGGCTCTTTTGTCCTTTATTTACAGAAACATTGAAATTCTGTTCAACAAAGGAGTGTCTCTGCTGGCCATTCAATAAAAAATAAATAAAATTTATCTTTCTTTATAAAGAAGGCTTATTTTGTATATTTATTTCTTTATCACAGAAGATTGCCAGGATTGTTATATACTGGTATGATGGCAATGCTCAGAAGCCTAATCTGTGACAGATTCCGCAAATAAGAAATTTGAATTCTTCCAAATAAGACATCATAGCATAAACTATGTCAGAAGCTATTTCTGGACCACCTAATCTATCCCTTGTTCAAAGCAGTGCTAACTTCAAAGTTAGCTTGGATTGTTGAAGACTGTCCTCAGCTGAAATACAAAAAGCTTCAAAAATTCAGATTCCATGGTCTTTCTGGGCTCTTGTCCCAGTCCTTAACTACTTTCATGGTGTCTGTTTTTCAGCTTGTTGTGGTGGTTTCGCTTCTTGACCCTGACTAAATACTAGGTGCTTAAGAAAGCTGTCCTGTCAGATGGACAGAAGAGAAAACAATAATGACAGGCTCATGGGTCAAGATAAGGACAGGGAGAGATCTCTCACCAGTTGTTGTCATGGGCAAAACAGACTCACTTTCTAAAACTACCTGAAATGGGTTTGCAGGGAGATGCACGTCCGTCATGTCTTTCTAGTAACAGACGCTGGAATAAGAGGAAAGGGTCTCAGAGTGTGCCAGAGGAGGTTTAGATTTAATATTAGGAAGGAAAATAACAAAAAATGTTTTCTAGCATTGGAACAGGATACCTGGGGAAGTGGTGGAGTCACCATCCCTGAAGATAACGAAAAAACTTTTAGATGGGGCACTTAGGGACATGGCTTAGTGAGGGACTTGACAGGGCTGGATTAACAATTGGACTTCAGGATCTTAAAGGTTCTTTCCAACCTGAATGATTCCATGAGTCTGTGAATTAGGATAAAAATATTTTAAGTTATTACCAATCAAACCAGAGCAGGACAATGAGAAATTATAACCAAATCTTTCCCTCATCCCCCCCACTCCTGCCTGGCTCAAACTCATTCTGAGTTATGCAGTTTCTTCCTCTGAGAGGTGCAGTGAGATGGGAAATGGGGGTTGTGGTCAGTTCATTGCACAATATCTCTGCTGCTGCTACCTCTTCATGGGGAGAACCCTCAACCTTCTCCTGCTCAGCACGGGGTTCCTTCCATTGGAGACAGCCCCCCATGGACTTCTCTAACATTGATCCTTCCCATGGGCTGCAGTTCATCCCAAACTGCTCCAGAGTGGGTCCCTTCCATGGTGTGCAGTCCTTCAGGCACAGCCTGCTTCAGTGTGAGTCTCCTGCAGGGTCACAAGACCTGCCAAGAAACCCACTCCAACATGGATTCTTCTCTCTAAGGGGCCAAAGGTCCTGACAGGAGCCTGCTCTAGCACAGGCTTGTCACAGGATCACAGCCCCCTTCAGGTATGCAACCTTCTCCATGGGCTGTGGGTGGATCTCTGCTCCACCATGGACCTCCACGGGCTGTAGGGACACAGCTGCTTCACCATGGTCTGCATCAGGGACTGCAGGGGAATCTCTGCTCCAGTGCCTGGAGCACCTCCTTCCCTTCCTTCTGCATTTACTTTGGTGTCTGAGAGCTTTTTCTCTCACATACTCCTCTCTCCAGATGCAGTTTGTTGCACAGATTTGTTTTCCCTCCTTACATGTGCCTCACAGAGGCACCAGCACTGACAGTGACTGATTCAACCTTGGCCAGCAGTGGGTCCAACCTGGAGTCACTGGCACTGACTCCATTGTATGCAGGGGCAACTTGAAGCAGCCCCCCACAGAAGACACCCCTCTATTCCCCCCACCACCAAAACCCACCATGCAAATCCAATACCTGTATCTCTTTGCAATTTGCCATTTACAACTAATATCTGAAGTCTGTTGCTTTCTTCTTTATGGCAGCTCATTACGGTAGTTGATTGCAGCAAGCCGCTGCTCTCCTGCCTAGCCACATCACCTCTGCACTAAACAAATCCATTTCCCTTTTCTTCTTCTCATCTATCACATGCTCCATTCCCCTAACCACCTCAGCAGTACAGTACTAATGAGTATATCACTGTAAAGTAAAGATGATCAAAGAAGAAAGGGAAAACTTAAAAATAAACAAAGCCCTCAAGGTAGCTCTAGGCACATGTATCTGGTTGCAATGAAGAACTATTAATGTAGTCTTTTTCTGGGAAAAAAAAAGGGTCAGTCACTTCAAACCTTTTTCTGAAGGCAATCAGCCATGAAGAAATTTGGCATTAACACCCAGATTCTGGGCAGAATGCTCTCTCCCCGTTGCTGAAAAGCATAGAACCCACAATTTTGATATAAAGAACTCACTATTTTCTCCAGGAAATCTATATGGAGCCCAAATTTCTTGAAAGATTAGAAAATTAGAATAATGATTTTCCTAATTGTGGTGGGGTTATAAATTACAGCAACTGCATTTCAGTATAGAAGAACTAGAATTTTTTAATCTGCTTCTTAAATTTCAAATACTCAGTTTACAGGAAAGAAGTAGTGGTAGAAAAATAAGAAACTGATGAGGATGAAAGTAAACCTTTTCAATATGGGTGGTTTACAAGATAAAAATAGCTTCTTCTCACTGTGCGTTCTGACTTTAATAGCAAAAAGAAAAACCCAAACCAGTCCTCCAAATGTTGTCTCAAGAAATGTATGAAATGTACCTTCCACATAATAACTGGCCTATTGCCTAGATTGATGTTTGCTCTAGAGATGTAAATGCAAATTAAATTTTTAATGAAAATTAATTATTTCTTTGTATTATGCACATAGACCTATGGCTCTATTTTGAGATCAGATGACAGCAAGCCACTGAATAACAAAATCTATCAAGAACAACAAAGAAAACTGTAGCCCCTTTATAAAATGTAAATTTTAAATTCTCCATTTAATGTTTTCTGAAATATATGAAATATGGAAAAGGATATTAATTCTTCAAAGAAAGGTAGCAATAATGAAAGTATTATCTTCACTTTATATTCAATTTTTTTGAAATGTAAAGGTTGATGCTTACTAATTGTAAGTGAATCTGCATAGACCCAAGAAGGGGTAAGCCGTGACTTACCCTTCAACTCTGCTGCATTATTCCCTATGATGAATGTATTATTAAAAAGCAATAAGAACCACCACTCTGAAACGAGTTTTAGCAGCAGCCACTGCCGAACTTACTGTCTTGGCCATATTTTTGTTCTATCCTTTTTAGTTTAATTTTAAAGGCAATTTTCCAGGGGAGAGGTTAAGATTAGGAGTTTCCATAGAAGCAAAAGTTTCAAAACATAGCCAAAACATTTTTAAGTTACATATTTTCACAGAAGTGGGATCTAAATTTGTTCATCCTGGTTATACAGAGAGTAAAACTAATAATAATAGATTGAAGATTAAGAATTTATTGGGATTTTTACAGTCTGTTGCAAATTTAGGTCTATGCCTATTCGTGTAAATAGGACATATATTGGACATCTCTGGCAGTGAAACAGAGGAAACTAAATATCAAACTCTTTGGAAAACAGTATAAATAGTATACAGTTCATTTATCACTTTTCTTATTTGTGTGATTTGGATGCATTAATAAAAATCATAAAAGCTAGGTCCCGCATATGTTCATCCAGAAAGACACTGGTTCAGTGCAAGAGGAGTTTTGCCTGAGGAGTTAATTCAGGGATCCACTCAGCTCTCCAAAATAAATCTGGCTCTTTAAATCCCTGTGAAAATATACTTTTTTCTTTTTTTTAAAAGTAAACAAAACTGCGTAACATGCATCATAGTAAGTTGGAATTCTATGGTAAAGTAGAACTTTTTACCTCGAGATCTAGATTTTCCACTGTTTTATGATTTTGACACCTTTCTCTTCCAGTAAACAGTTACACTTATGAAAACACGCAATCACATTGAATGGTTCACAACAGTACATTGATCACAGAACAGATTACTTCCTTCTCCCTGGTCACTGGCAGTGAAATGTAAGCTGAATGTCAAGGCAAGCCACTGCTGCACTGGAGACTCTGAGGTTGCTGGTCCTCAGCTAGCCAGTTTTTTAGCAATTCCCTGCTTTCTACTTCAGTTGTTTTTTGTTTTTGTTTTTTTGGGTTTTTTTTGTTTGTTTGTTTGTTTTGTTTTCTTTTGGGGTTTTTTTGGGTTTTTTTTTGTTTGTTTTTGTTTTTTGTTTGTTTGTTCTGTTTTGTTTTTTGGTTTTTGGGTCACTGAGTCACTAGTAAAGTAAATTTATGTTTGAGAACTGATGGAGAACTCATAGAAGTCACCTTAAGCTTTTTGCATTGGCCCCAATAACGTATTGAATACCTAGATAGATTGACCCATGAATTACCAAGAGTTGCTTAAAAGATCCTGTAAAAATATTTGTCTTCCAGTCAGGATTCAATCTTCAAAGAAGATGTAATTTTCTGTCACTTTAACATAAAACATTCCACATTTTTTCAACAAAATGCAGAAATTCAGTCACAGGACTTGACCTGAATACAGTTAGGAATCTTGATTTAAGATTACTAATTGCGTTATGACTCAAAACTCAATATGAAAACACTGCAAAAACAAGTTGCAATTTGTTTGGCTTGGTTTGGTTTTGGGTTTTTTGCTTTTTTCCTCTGGCATTTATACGCTGTGAGAAATAAACAGCTGGGGTAAGCAGCAGGCTTTTCAATATGTTTTATTTATTTATACACAGAACTTTAAGCATATGTCATATTGATGGCATTTACATCATAATATATGTTGTTCCCTATAGCTGTGCAAATTCATCAAAATTGTCTGAATATCTACTGAATGCTAAGGGAGAAAAAACTTACCAAACTTTTCTTCCATCTGGTTCTTATCCCGCAGGCTCAGCTTTTCTGCATAAAGCACTCAGAGAAGGAAATATATATTTTAAAATGTAATAGCCTGCCTCTGAAAGAAAGTGGTTCTTTTTCTCAGTCCAAAGGAAAGAAGAAATAGACATAGGAATTTAGTTTGTTCCAGCCTTGAGAACAAAAATAATAGAAGGGAAGCATCCACAGTGAGAACCAAGAGGATTACATCTAGATTAAATAAATTGCATTAGAAAATGTGGGTTTATATGACAGCTTGTAGAACAAATACACCTTTTCACTTGCACAATTCCACTTAAATTCATTTGTATTTAATAGATTTGCTGATACAGAAGTTCTGTTCTTTAGGTCTGTGCTGACATTTTAAGACTTTATCCTCCACTGAATGCTGTCTAAGATGCTAACACATATGTGTGCTTGTAGTCTGAGATATAATATCAGAAAAAATTATCCAGGGGCTTCTCTTGGAATGTAGGACTGGAATAAGTCCATGCATACTTCACTCATAGGTTCCAGGCATGTTAGCTGTTCTATCAAGGTTATGTGCCCCAACGTGGAAAACTGTCTACCATTCTAATTAAGACAAGCAAGTACTGATTTCTTCAATCTTTGACATTTTAACAGAGTTTGATGATATCCACCAAACCTTTCTGCTTGATTTCTTGGGTCTAGGTTAAGCATGCTCCATGTCTTCCCAGACAAAATAAACTTCAATAAAAATTAAATAAGTTCAAAACAGTAAACGTTTTCCATGTTCAAACCATAATGTATCCAAATCCAGAGTTGTATTGTTTTTTTTTTTTCTCTAGAAGATTCATGGAGATCTACCTTCTATGTTTTGTTCTGGACAGTGAGTAGAAATTTATGCTGCATTTAGTGGGATGGTTCCAAAGATGGAAAAATCATCTCAAAATTAATAAATGACTGCACTAAATGACTAAAATGTTTTCTTTAAAGTAGTAGACATACTTGAAATATACTTTGCATAGCAGCATAATACTGTCTGCTATTTGTTTTCTTGCATAAACACCAACAGCAGTAATGGTCCACTTATTACTACAAACCGTGGGCAGAAAATATTCAGAAAAATGGAGCCAGTGAATAGTACTGTAACCATGGCAACAATTGTCGGGTGTCTTGCACATGCAGCATGGAATGAGAAGACACATGCCTTTGGACTCAGGGGGATAAACTGTCTGAACACCAATGACTTACCTTCTGCTTTTTCCCAGCACTCCCAAAGGAGTGGTGGGTACCTTTTGTTGAGAAAAATACGAGTCTGAAAAATGACAGGTGAAATGGAAACCTAGATGAGATAGAATCTTGACTTTATTCCCAAAAGATAAAATCTATTTATTTCCTGGCAATGTAAAGATTTTCAAGACTGAAGATAGCATATACCTTTTTTATTCTGCATAGGCTGAGACCATGCATCTTCTTAAGATATATGTTATCTTTTCAGCATGTTAGTTTTGTGATATGCCTACCACCTAAGCTATAAATAACTAGCGTTAAAAAAATTAATTTCTTCCCACTTTTAGAAAATACACAAATTCTAAACAATTTTGATTTCTGAATTTATGACAGAATTTCCTAGGCCCGCAGTAACAATTTCAAGAGTATCTACTTTTTACATTACTCACTTACTGCTCATATTAATATGGTTCCAAAAAAAATGAAAACTACAGAAAAAAAATTTGCTTTGATTACATGGTTGGCACGGGAAGTTTTCTTCCTTGGGCAATGGTATCCAAAATTATACATTTATCTGGTTAAGCATTCAGAAGATCAGTGGGAAAGCTGAAAACAAACATGCCATTTTATCCTTGGAAAGGCCATTAATAAGGTGGAAGAATCTATTTTCATAATTCCAAAATAATTCTTTGCTCTCTACCTCATGTTTATTTCTACAAATAATAGTAAGAAAGAACTCTAGTGTCAAAACCTTCTAGCAAAGTAGAGAACAAAACGCCAGCAACCAGAGAAAATATACTGGGTCCTCGAGCTTTCTCAGAGTCCTATAGTGATGTAGCTGACTGGCGTTCCTTCACGGATACGAAAGAGTACAAATAAACTCAGACATAATATGAAAATACATGTATGCTATAATTCAGCATCATCATCAGAAAATTATTATGAAGTTTACTTCTCTAATGAAAATTGGCTGGTATTCTTCCATTTAATAAAAAAAAGAAGATATTACTGGATCCGGTAAAGCTGGAGAAATGGGAAAAGGCTGGCATGTGAATTTTTCTGTTCATAAATGCAAGAAAGAATTCAGTGAGGGAAAAAAATTGACATTCATATATTAAATTTTATACATATCAAAAGAATCATCAGTGTTTCTGTCTATATTGCTCAGCAAAAATATTTTTTCACTCTCCAGTGGTGGAAATGAACAACAGAAGGATTAACAAAAAATAGATAAAAGCTAAAATGAAGAATAAATAAATAAATAGATCTGAATACAGTTTACATAATGTATACCGTAGAAAACAATAGCATATTCCCACTCAGAACACTGAGTTTTATTGTGGAACTTAAATATATGCATTCAAATAATAGAAATAAGATGATTGTATCAGAGGCTTGATAAAGACTGCCATATAAAAAGCAAATAAAATGACTGAACAGTTTGATTTTAAACAGGACAGGAAAGAAGCAAAAAAATAGATAATTTCAAGAATATAAATGGAATCCTGGTCTCCTAGAATATTTATAGTAAAACATTTCAGTTAAGTTCATCCTTAAGAACTTTTTAAAAAAATGTGTGCTTGTGGCACATAATTATTTAGTGGAATTTTTCTACTACAAAAAATTATTAGACCAACAAAATTCAATAGTATACCTATACCACTGAAACACATGCTATTTTAAAATGTCCATATTTATATAGCACTGAGTGAAATCTGAATTCCATAAATTCCTATGATTCAAGTTGTCTTGCCTTCTGATTGTCAGAGAAACAACTTTAACTAAGTTCAACTATAGATGCCTATTGTGAATTTTCCAATGCCTTTACCAGAATCAAATCCTACAGACTGTAAAAAGACACAGAGCCATGAAAACCAACACCTACTCCAAATAACAACTGCTACTATATCTTATTTTTATTTTTTTAATTATTTTTATAGGTAAATTATGTCCACTGAAACATAATTTTAATTAAAAATGTTTTTTGTTGACATCCAGATGCTACATAAAATTAGCTAAATCTTGCTCTGTTGTTCATTTGGACGAACAAGGATAAAGATAAAATCAAAATCAATCTCCTTTGCTTTTCAGTATTAATTTCATTTTGCTATTTGAGGCGAAAATGAAAGATCTCCCCTCTGGTCTTAAAATAAATAAATAAATAAATAAATAAATAAATAAATAAATAAATAAATAAATTTAAAAAAAGAAAAAATGAAAATAATTAGAAAAAAAAAAATTAAAAAAAAAAAGCCAGAAACAAAAAAACCAGACTCAATATTTTTTTAAATTATCAGAACAATTATCTGGTATTTAACATGGTAAATGTTTTTAGTAGGTATTTGCTGCCATTTCTTGCTGCATATTTACTCAACTGCACTGCAGGATAACCAGCATAGACAAAATTATCAGAAGTAAGCAAAGAACTTCTCAAGTGCTTTTTCCAATTAGGGCATTTAGGTATCCATGCAACATTTTTTTCTTTCTAGTCCCTAAAGAAAGCCATTGCTTCTTGTGTCTATGGCAATAGACCAGAGAAAAACATTTGTTTTGGCGAAGAAGTCTGTAGGGATTCTACAGGAATTATTCAATTGCCAGAAAGCAATTAAGCTTCTTCAGAGGCATGAAAATTAAGTGTAATCATACCTTGATTTACTTGGTGGAATTTTAACCAGGGACTCCACACAAATCCCAGAGGTACCTGACTGCTTGAATTGTTTAATTATTATTTGTGATATGAAACAGATGTTTTACTTGGTGACCTCATCTACCTAAATATCACTTTGTAACATATGCTAAATGACCACCTTGCAATTAGATCAGGTGATTAAGAATACAGCCAGATGGTTGTTTAGTGAAAGTGAATACTGTTAGGAGACTTTTATTTTTTTAAAGTACATTTAGTAACATTTATAGTTTTTACATTTTATGCTGTTTCAAAGTTTGACCAGTATCCTCTTGGTGTCAGTGGATTTTCAGTGCACCAGGAAAGGGTTAATAATAGTTTATCTGTAGTAGATCCTGTCTGATGTTAATGTTTATTCCTTTTCTTCGTGTTTTCTTTTGAAATGGTGGTGGAAAAGAGCAGCTCTAAGAAAAATTAATGTATTGATACACTATTTTAGAAAGCCAATGAGCAAAGTTCATCTCCTTGAGCATGTGAGAGTAATAAATATTCTGCTTTTTCAATGGCAGAGAGGTGTATTACTCACATGAACTTTGTAGAGATAGCAGTCCTACTACAAGTTGAGAAAAATCATTACTCAGATTGCATCATGAGGTTTGCCTCAAAATTAGGAAGTTAAAAAATCTTTTTCAAGTACTTGTCAAGGATTTTTTGTTTTGATTTGGTATGGTTGGGGTTTTTTTTGTTTTCTGTTGGTTTTTTTTTGTTTTTTTTTTTTAATAGAGGCATTAATTTCATCTGGCTTTCAATCTGAAATTTATTCTTAAATAGTCCCATATAGATTCAAGTTTTCAGCACTGTTTTCAATACTTGGTTACTCTCTTAACCTGTGGACTTGCTGCCTTTGTATTTCTTTCAATGTCGTTCATGGTTACTCAAAACTCAAAAGTTCTAGTTAAGTTTCCTGACACATTCCTCTGTTCAGGCAGGTTTTCAGAACTTTCTGTCTCCACATGGCATTTCCAAACGTGCAGCTCAGAAATTAACAGCAACTCCAGACAACCTGCAGCTACTCTGGAAATGACAAATATGAATGTGATGGATGGAATTACCTATTATATAAGCAATATACAATTGCTCTGTACATTTGCAGTTTAATCAGCATTTCCTGAACAAAGCACTAGAGCTGTGATTTTTGAATAGGATCTACAGGCATATGTGTCCAAATGAATCAGAATTTACAGAATATATACTACATTACACCCATGCACCTCTATCTGCTGAGGTATTCCAAAATACTTTTATTTTAGCACCCTTGTGCCTTTACTGTGAAAACCATGCGGGGAAAAAGTAAAAGAAATATTGAATTTAATGTGGTAATGCATTTTTCTCCTTTCAATAAAAGTAGACAAATGAAGTCATTATACTCTTTTTTTTTTAAACCAATTCCCCTCTCTTTCTGATCTACCAATATTATAGTTTTGTCCTAATATGTAAGTAGAAGCCTGAACCTGTGAAGCAGAAATTGTCTCATTGTTAATCAAAGCTGTGGTTTAATATGATTTAGGTCAAGGAAATAAACCTTCTCTGTGCAGCTTGATTGCTGGTACTGACATCACCACTTTTATTACTTTCACTGCTTTGGAAACCAATTGACATTCAGTTCAGAAATAACTCTGTTTGCTCAGCCAAACTAACTTCAATGCTCTCTCTGTGAGCTGACAGCTGGCTTGCAACAGATGATGATGAGTAATCAGCTGATCATGTCTGAAAACACAACCAAGCACCTGGAACCATCTTAAATTCACATTTGTATTGCATTTGGAAAAGTTATATAGGCCCCAAGAATTGATATAATATCGTCATATCTCTGTTCAATATTAGTTTTTGCAAAATTGGTTTCTTGCAGCTGAATTTGCATAGCTGAGTTTACCTGTGCATATATGTGAAACTCTTTTCTAGTTCTGTAAATTAAGCATTCAAATCATCTTTGACATACACAGATTTTTTTTTTCCCAGAAGGTGTTTCCTCAGACTGAAGTAAAATTAAGATATTTCAGAGAATAAATAATCAAAGATTACTGTCTCTATATTCAAATTTAAAAAGCCTCTGATAGGCTTCAGTCATGAACCCAACCTTTTGCTTTCAGGATTTTTTAAATGATCTTTTACCATGTCATCCATAACTACAAATCTCTGTGATATTGATATAAATGTTTATGCCTTCGCCACAGAAATGCTCATGTTGAATACTTTTTTGTAAGAGTTCTACACATAAAATGGAGAAATTATTGGTTTATTTATGACAAATGGAATAACAAGCTTTTCATTCTGTGAGGCTGTGCTCAGTGTTGATGGTCATATTGCTGCATCTTATGTCTTATCATGAGTTCAGAAAAAGTAGCAGCTGAAGATCAGCATACATGCCCCACTGGGTGACACAAAGATCTTTGGATATGTCTGAACTTGGGAACGAGAGGCCTACAGGAAAAATTAACTATCTGATCTTCAGTTATCCAAGGGCATTATGACTGAGGGAATGTATTACTGTTAAGAATAAGTTCAAGTTCTGGGGTGGGCTTGGGGTTTGTCAATTAATAAT
>JANRMJ010000001.1:70848452-70859972 GCA_025584955.1 Alethe diademata
CTTTCTGGATTGCCGTGCGGGGCCCTGGCTTATCTGGGGTCCCCGTCCTCTGTTGTGATTTTTAATAAATGAGCTTGTCTTCCGAAGAAGACTCCGGCCTCGTTTGTAACATTACCAATACTGATACTGCATTAATCAGAGGGTTTAAAGATGGGCTATTATGGTATATGCTACCAGGGTTCTGTGTATAATCTCCCTTTGTAAATAAGCAGTAGGTCTGTGCCTTCTGAGAGCGAAGGAGCTTTTTCTAGAAATTCTAACTGGAGGTTGCACCACAGGTAGACTTTGTAACTGATTTTTTATCAGGAAGTAAAAAGCTTTATGGAAAGGATTTCTCTGAGAGGACAAACACATTTGATTCTCAGTTGTTCCCACTGGGAACTAGTGGTTCCCATTAATGTTATACTTTATTTAGAATAATGAAGTGTTATTGCCTGGTGACTTTATCAACACTTAAAAGTACCTGATTAAAGAATAAGTAGCCAGGCTCTTTACAGTGGTACTGCCTGACAGTAATCACAAACTGAAATAAAATAATTTCCTTTAAACATGAGAAAATTATTTTGTAGAGCGGTCAAACACAGGTTATTCAGTGAGACTTTGAAGTTTCCATGCTTGGAGACATTCAAAAGTCAACTGGACTCCATCCGGAGCTGGATTAGACAGACTTCAGAAGTCCCTGCCAACTTTATCACTGACTCTGTGGCTATTATGGAATGACCTCTGCTTTCAAGGAAGTAATCTGTAATTTTCCTGGGAAGCAAACTGGTCTGCTCATGAGGACAAGCTTGTAAGGGATTGTGGGATGTCAAGAGCAGAAGATATGAAGCAGACAAAGATCAGCATCTCACAGAAGACATGTCAAAGAGAAGGGAGCGAGTGGCCAGTAGTCAAGTCTCAAGGACAAGGAAACTTCATGGAGTATAAATATTGGTACTCTGGGCTTGGTTTAGCTGTTATAAATAAACCTACACATTTCGTTTTAATGAAATAATCAGAGATGATTTTTTTATAGTTGTTCATTTTCAGATTTATATAATCATATATTTAAATTCTAGCTGCTTGTGCAACAGCTACATTACATAGTCTAATCAACTCTTCAGACATGCATATCATCATACATACATTATAAATACAAAACCTTTCTGTTCACAACTGTCTTTTATATTGCTGCTATGATCATTGCATGTCATATACAGAAGCTTTCTCAAACATATCCCATGAGATTTTTGAATTTCGAATTTGTGTTTTCTCTTTTTCAGCCACTTTTAAAAAACAGGATGTGTTTTGCATGCAAACAAAGCCCGAAAATGTCTCAATCAACCTCTATAATCAAGGGTGTGTGTTTTGCTTGTGTGGTGCAATGGCCTTACAATGATAACAGATAATATTCAGTACTCATTTTTTTGCATATTCCTGTTTTCTTCTTTGTTTAGAGAGTAGATTAAAATTTAGCCTGTCATCAGCATACACTGCAGTATTTTGAAGAATATCAACTGTTTTGTAATGACAGTGGAGAAGCTTTGTTCTCCCTCAAATTCATGATTTATCATTATCAAATCTCAATGCTTTTTAGTGAACAAATTCCAACTGTGTGAAAATGTCGTTTTTCTACTTAGTGGAGATTAGATTATGCTTAAGAGCTAAACAAGGAGAGGAAACAAAGTGTGCTGTCACTATCTCTATAATATAGGTAATCACAATCTGACAAAAAAAGTGAGTTGGAGGCAAAAAAAAAAAAAAATAAAGTCACCTGTTCCAAAGATATATTCAGGCAAGAATGTAAATTACAGCTGATGACAAATCTCAGAAGCAGGAATACTGTAAGAAATGAGCATTATGTCCTTGCTGTGGGCAGTACCAGAGCAGGCTCAGCATTGGAGCTAAACAAGATATATTCCAAAGTATAGCATCGCCTTTCTAGAACAAACACACTTTACCTATGTTTGTTACTGCTCAATGAGTAAGAATAGAACAAGACTGCAGTATTAAAAATGCATATACATGGAAGAAAAAAGCAATTGGCAATTGCTTTTGTTTGATATGGCCATGCTAAGCCTTCAGCAGCATCTCAGAATGGGGTAGAATATTATATCTTAGTCTGAAAACCAGTCACCTCTCACTCTGCTGTCTCAGATAAGCAGAGATGTTTCTCCTTGATTTTATGCAGATACTTGGACAATAATATTGCCATTGAAAAAAAATGAAGTAAATGGCTCTGTACTTTCCAAAAATCATGGAATTCAAATCACAGTCTTTTGAAGAAGAGGTAGTGTCATAAGATCATTTTGTCTAACCTCTTTACTCAGCCCCTTCTTTTTCTTTCTTAAGAGTTACAAAGATAATGGGTGAAAGGTGGAAAGAAGACGAAAGAAGTGAGGAAAAGAGGTGCCCTTACAGAAAAGTCACTAATCTCAGCAGGAAGATGGGGTGGGACTGAATCAAGAGCAGAGATTCTTTTCAGAGGAGGAGGACCACACTTGAGATTTTCCTGGCTTTAAAAAGAGAAAAAAAAAAAAAATGCAAGGAGAAACTTTAGCTGTCTTAGGTGCGCTAGCCAGCAACAGAGAGAAGAAAAGAGAAAGGCAAGGATGTCAAGCAGCCAGGGCTGTCAAGAAATTAAGGATAACAAGTTGTAAGTTAACAGAGAGGCTCACCTTACCTAAAACAGCCAAATTCAGTGTCCCACCCAGTAGGAATCTACTTACCCCTCCCAATATGACTCTCTTGCCTGTGCCTGTCAGAACTGTGAGTTCAACTTTGAAATATGGATGGCTCTTCTTCTGTTTTTCTTCCAAATACTTGTTTGCAACTCTTTCGCCTTTAAAACTATCAGTCCTGTTCCCACTTCTTGTTTTCTCCAGCACTAAATCTCTTTTTTCAAACCTTTAGAATTGCTGAATGATTATACAGGAAATCATAGCTTTAATCTTCAATTGGTGCCTGGATATGCTACTTTGAAGTGAATTCTTCAAGACTCAATTTCTTTCATATGAGAGCATGCATATAGATCCATTAAATTGGGATATGTACAGGAAAAACAATTGTATGCATTATTATTTCTATTCCTGTATTTTTTTTTTTTAATAAAATTCTTTGTAAGATTTCTTAAATTTTTAACCTTGTTCTAGGACTTGGAAGTTAGCAAGTATTATACCCTCTCAGTGTCTGTAAACTTTAACTGCTTATTATAAGTGCCTTAACCTAAATACTTAGAGAAATACATTTTTGATTGTAGGACACTGTTTAGCTTGTCAAAACATAATCCAAATTCAAGTTTTTAATGCAACTTACGCAAACTTTTTTTCTGTTTGGCACATTACGTGAGACGATATGCGTTTTTAATGCAAGATCCATGAGGAGAGCACAACTATTTACAGTATGCAAATGATATGTAAATATGCCCTTGTTTCCTGACAGAATCATTGATGCTCAAGGATATCCTGCCTTCCCCAAATGAGATGCAAAGAATGAACAATTCTCTCAAGTTCAGCAACTGCCAAACTCCATGTCTAGTACAGCAGTGTCTAGCTTTCCTGGCCCTGCAAGCTGCATACCAAAACCCCTGCATGTCTGAAAAGCACAAGACATTTATTCTGTAACTAAGAAGGGCAAATAGGTCCCTGTGAATGGTTCAAAGGTAGAAGAGAACAAAAGACAGAGGAGACCTCCCTAGGAGATCTCACTGTTCTATTACTGGAGGGAGGATGGACGCACACCTTGATCATTGAATGACCTTTTGATTTCAGCTTCAAAAGAGCTCCGTGTCTCTATGTAGTCAGGAGTTTCAATCACGGAGAAGCCCAGGTGCTGCATGCTATACACTCCAGCTATAGAAGCCTCACTTGAACTTACATACCACTCTTGATCCTTCTCCAGAAGTAAGACTTAAAAGAAAGAAGTAATTACACAGCCAGCTAGTCAGCAGGTGTCAGGTGTTTATTTTTTAAATAAAATTTTAAAATAAATGATACCACAATTTTAACAGTAAGGTTTACTTATCACAGGTTTTTTCTTTCAAACCACAATTATACAGGCAAAAACCTTTTAGCTTATAGCAATAGCACTATAAGCAAAAAAGTATAATTTTGAACAAACACTAGTGAGATCAAATTTTCAATGTCTGTAAGGAAGTCTAGAAGAAAGGTGGATGGGAATAGTTGTGACTCTTCCATATTTATAAAAGCAGCAATGTATAGGGTACAAGAAATGTCCATGACATAATTGTTTTTCTTTCTGACTTAAAATTAAGATGCAAGAAATACGAGTTTATAGGTCAGGGACCAGATCTTGTGCTTGTATAGCACTGCTAAAGTTAATAGAAATCAACTCATTAATGTCTCCAGGGGTTCTTGTGCTAAATATTATATCAGCTGCTTTATGTGTTCATCTTCTATGTCTCACATACTTTGTACAAAGGAAATGTAAGCAGTTTCTTTTTCAGATTGTATTGAATATTTTATGTGCTGAACAGAGACACTCAGTTTCTTCCCTTTTCCTCAATATTTTATTTTTTAATATAGCACCATCTGAAATAGCAAATAATATGGGGAGTGGCTGTATCTTAAAAAACTGCTTCTTTTTCCAGTAGCTTCATATGACTTTAGACTATATAGGCAATATTTGCTGCATAATTTCCAAAACTCTGTTTCAGCTGTAAGACAAAATGAAATTATTTTGCTGAATAAATGAAGGTGCAGTAATTATTAGCTACTTATTTTCACAATGAATTTTGAATAAAGATATTTGCTCATTTATCTTACCCAGTTACTAGTATGTATTCTGTTCAAATTTCACCTAGAAACTACATGGTAGTTGTTTCTTAAAGGTGCATGTAATTTGACTGTGGTGTTCCAAAAAATGCTGCACACTGAGCAATGCCCTGATTACTACAGCCACTTACTTTGCTAAAGGCGCACTCATCTTGGGTCAACTGTGAATGAGAAATGCCTGCAGCTTGCAAAACACTGCATATCCACAACACATTTTTGTATAACAGACTCAGTTGAACCACGTACATAGCTGAATTCAGTGGTAATTCATTCTAGTTGCACACTAGATTTTGGGAAAATGATGGATACCAACAAACAACCCACCCAACTACCACCACCCTCCTTGTTGAAGAAACACTGGAGAAATATTCTCTAACTTGTTCCATCTAATTATTTCTTCCTCATCTCCCTGCCCCAATATGCTTAATCAACAAAGAAGATTCAATTCAATCTCAACTTACTCACATTTCCTTAGCCCCTTCATATATTTTCCTGCAAACTTCATATACTAGTGCTTTGCTATCCACAATGCTGGCTTTGCTTCTCAGTGGAATTCACAGAATCACAGAATGGATTAAGGTTTGAAGGGATGGCAGTGGGTAATTCCAACCTCTGTGCTCAAGCTAGGTCACACAGGATTGCATTGAGATGATTTTTGAATATCTCCGGTGAGGGAGACTTCACAGCCACCCTGGGCAGTCTGTTCAGTGCTTGATCACCTGCACAGTGAAGAAATTCTTCCCCATATTCAGGTGGAACTTCCTGTGAGTTGGTGTCTGCCCATTTCTTCTTGTTCTATTGCTCAGCAGCTCAGACCAGAGCCTGGATCCGTGCTTTTGAGACCCTCCCTTCAGAAACTGAGAGACATTTTTGTTGTCCGTTCTCAGTCCTCTCTTCTAAAGAATGAACAGGCCTCACTCTCAGCCTTCCATCATAAGAGGGGTGCCCTACATCCCGAATCATCTTTGCCACTTTCCTCTGGACCTGCTCCAGGAGCTTCCTCTCTTGTCCTGAGGAGCCCAGAACAGGACACACTAGTGCTGAGCAGAGGGGCAGGATCACCTCCCTCAACCTGCTGGGAACAATGCTGTTCCTAATGCACCCCAGGACACCTTTGTCCTTCTTGGTCACCAGGACATACTGCTGGCTCATGGACAGCTTGTTGTCCACCAGAACCCCAGGTTCTTCTCTGCTTTCCAGCAGGTCATACCCCAGCCTGTCCATGGGGTTATTCATCTGCAGGTGCAGGACCCTGCATTTTCCTTTGCTGAATTTCAGAAGGTTCCACTCTGCCCATCTATATCTCTTCAGCCTGCTGGGGTCCCTCTGAGGGGCTGCACAGCTCTCTGGGGTATCAGCTACTCCTCCCAGCTTTGTGCCATCAGGGAACTTGCTGAGGAAATGTCTGTCGCTTCATCCAACTCACTGATGAATAAGTTAAACAATACTTTATCCAGTATTGAACCTTGGGGCACACCACCAGTGGCAGGGCTCCAACAAGATCCTGTGACAGTGATTACAACCTGTTGCAATATGTTGTTGGATCTGCTGCTCAGTTCTCAATCCACCTCCTGTCCGCTCATCCAGTTCACACTTCTTGAGTTTGCCTGTAAGAACATTCTGAGATACTGTCAAAAGCCTTGCTGAAGTTGAGGTAGAAAATATCCCCTGCTCTCCCCTCATACATCCAGTCAGTTATTTCATTGTAGAAAGCAACCAGGTTGGCCAAGCATGATTTACCTTTATTGAATACATGCTGACTCCTTCTGATCATCTACTTCTTGTCATCCATGTAGATAGAGATGGCATCCAGAATTAGGTGCTTGGTCACCTTTTCAGGGATTGAGGTGAGGCTGGCTGGCTGGTAGTTCCCTCCTCGTCTTTTTTTGAAGACTCGAATGACATTTGCTTTCTTCTAGACCTCAGGCAACTCTCTTCATCATCACAACCATTCAAAGCTCATCAGTAACAAAATCATCTCCATATTATTAACCTTGTTTGCAACGTAAATCAAAAACATAGCCCTGTATTAGTCAGGAAGAAAATTAACTCTACTCCAGCCAATACCAGCACAGAGCTTTAAGAATCCTTTTGGGACAAGGCACTGTAATCTGCCCCTTTTGAAAGGTGAAGTCTCCATCAACCTTCTGGTTTTTGTGCAACTTCAAAGAGACAGTTCTGTACCATCCTGCCACTGGAGTGTTGTAATTGTCCATTATGTTGTGGAGGAGTTTACAGCCAGGATTAATTTACTTTCCATTTAATCTGGTTCTATAACCTCTTAAAAAGAAAATGAACAAAAAAAATCTCAGTGCTTAATGAAAATGATGAAGTATGAGCTTTGTCACAGAACTATAAGCCTTTCAAATTTTATATTTTATGTCTAGGAAGAAAAAGTATAAACTTATTTTTTATACCACATTCTCATTTCCATATAAATTTTACACAGCATGCAGTAAATCAGCTTAAAGATAAACTGTTAATATACTTTGCTTGAAAAGGGCAGACCATTAACAGAAAGTTTACTTTAGGCCTTTAAAATTCTTCTCCTATCTTCCACTCTCTCTGGCTCTGTGACCTCAGGGGATGTAATCCCTTAAAATGCAGCTCATCTTCAATTAGCAGAGAGAACATATGTATGTTCTTCACTGAAATCCCCAGGTATCATGCAATGCAGTTCACTTCAGATTTTACAGTTAATTAAAGCCTCATACACATTTTCTGATTCTCCAGCTGGCACTGGAGAGTTTTAAGATTAGACCATTTTAGCTATTACTCTTCTAAAAAGTTTACTAATAAACATAAATGTTCATGTGCCTTTCTTGCTGACCAACACACTGTAATGGGAAGTTTATAGAGAGGATGAGTAGAAACTGAGGTTGCTGGAGGGACCACAATTTGAATTGCCTGCCCCCACACAGACCAGAATTCCCTGAGAAAACATACCTTGAAAATTGGCAAATGAATATTGAGAAGACATCACAAAACTTTTCCAGGTTGAAACCTTGAAAATCAGTAAAGAAAAAGTCATCTATCATGAATAATATGCTCAGGTCTTGTAGTAGACAGATGTGACTTGCTGATATGAAAATAAATACCATGCTTTTTGAAGGAAATATATTCCTCCACATTATTTTCTCTCCAACTTCTTTCAACAGTCACCAAATTTACTGTATGTTTTCAAATCTTTCCTTTTTATTTAGTGTCCTATGTAAGGAATATGCATATAATTATTGCCTGACAGATGGGTTGTTCTCATAAGATGAAGATTCAGTGCTAGTTTTTTTGTTTTAGTAAAAAATTTCCTAATCCTATTTCTCTTCAGAGTTGTCATTTTTATAAACTCACTGCTTTGTCCTCTTTTTTTCTTTTCCTTTCTCAGCTAATATTGATCTTTCTTTTACGAGGTTGTTCCAATCACCTTTATAATCTGTCATCCTCTTTCCCTCTTATGGTTGCTGCTTCTCTCTTCTCCACTTTTCTTCCACTTTCCATCAATATCCTACTTTTATCTTTTTAATATTCATGCACTCCTCCTGAACTTTCACTGGACTGAAAGCTCTTGATCATGGCATAATCTTATGCTTCAAGAAGTTACTATCTGATGACTGATTGTAAAAATGTCATTGCACTGTTCTTCTCCCATGCATCACGATAAGGGGCTGATCTTATCAGATCAACAGGGCCTTTGTTACAAATGAAAATATTTTTTCCTTATATTTAAAAATACCACAGTAGGGTAAGTCATTGCAGATTCCAGTGATTCTGAAATGATTTTTTTTAATTTTACCTTTTTTTTTTTTCTTTTATATTTTTTAAGATCTTAACACATAAAGTTTTCCAGGCACACTTAGTGACTAAGGAACTTAATGAAGATTTAAATCTTCATTTTGTTTCTGATATTGTTAAATTGCACCCTCGATCCTTGTATAAGAACCTGTTTTGAGGTCAAAGATAATACAAAAATATAATTAAAAGCAGAATTAGGGCGCATGCTTTTTCACATGAGTGGCCCCTGGGCCCATGAGAAACTTTTTTTGTTGTTTTTTTTTTAATTAAAATGCAGCTGGGGAACCCATTATAAAATTAGCTCAAACATACCGTGCTCATGGGTATTTTGCTCATATCTGTTGAGGCACCAACCTACAACAAGTTTTCTGCAAAGACTGTAGGGAGACAAGTCACCATCTGCCAGTGTTGGTTGCAAAAGAAGGCTTCTGCAAGAGGAATGTGCACTGCAAAACAGATTTACATTCTTACATGTCCCACAAGATCCAGAGGCATATAAAGCTAGATCTAGCTTAATGTTCAGCCTCTCTCAGTTTAGAACGCTGATGACAAAATAATGAAGAGGATTTTCTCTACATTTGAAATATTTCTATTTCTGAAATTGCCAATAATAATATATTAACGGTGGTATTGATACAGCAGCAGGATGGTAATCTACAATGCCCTACCCCAACGTTAGCATTTTTCCTAGTAAAAAAGCATTTTTCCATGGTAAAAAGCATATAAAAGGATGTATGTTTCAGAAGCACTTCCTTTTTTATCAACAGCATATACTTTAGTACTTTGGGAGCATTGTTCTTCATAATTTCTTCTCAGGTAAACCTGTTGTTTGAAAAATACCTTAGCTTACTGGATATCCTTTCTCGAACATTTTCTGGGTATTCATTATTTTCACACTATTTCTGTGATTCTAATTTAAAATAGTTTATGATGGTTTTTTTTCTTTTCATCCCTGTCCCTTATTCATTCTCTTTCAGAAGAGAGCTGCATATATTTTTTTGCTATAGAAAGGGAATCTGGAAAAGCCAAGAAGGATTCATGGTTAGAAATGTTGGATAATATAAATCAGCGTATACCTATTAATTCCGCTAGGTCTATGCACATTTAATTTGACATGTTTCTACATTTGCAATAACATGATCTCATTTAATATTCTAGATAGTTTCTCATTACTTGTGCTGGATTTGTATTTCTGTAGGTCTGTTTACTTTTTCTGTGGATGTATTTGGAGTTGAGAGAGAAAAATTACATTATTCTATAAATTTGAAACTATTTAAATAAAAGCAACTCTTACACAGAAAAAAATGACAATATTCTGTAATTTCCTCTTTTGTGAAAGCTTATAGCTCTTGCATGTTATCACATAAATGAAATTACTTGGTCCACTGCTGGTCATGGAATTCAAAGAAACTACTCGTTAATTTTTTGATTACTTCCTGTCAGAATAGCAACACACTGTAACTTGACAAAGTCAAGTAGGAATGTAGGTGAACTGTAAATTCTTACTCTAAACAAAATAACAAGCTTGTAACACAAGTGTTTCTACAAGGTCGGGGAAAAAATTAATATCATAGAACCTTAGATTTCCTGATACAATTATACAGTAATGCAATTTCTTACAACTCCTCTGCCATGGATTAAGAATGCTGAGCACATTTATTATAATAAATGGCAATTTAAACTGCCAATAGGGAAGGAAGAAAAAGAAAGGATGCACTGCATTTTCCATGAAAAAATGGATATTCTTCTCCTCACTCACCTATAAAATTATTGCTGAGTGAAGGAAAATTGCGGAAAAAAAATGTTGCATCTTTATTAATCCATGCCAAGATTTCATCCATATAGAGAGCTGGAAAAACTTGCTATACAAGTTTTCCTATTAGTCATCTTTGATTTTTCCAGATTCTGGGGAAAATATAAGATTTTTCTTTAAGAATACATTCAGAATTTTATACTTTTGAATTTCTTTAATAGAATGTAAACTGATAAAAATCTCTTTAACTTGGTGATAATACCAGATAATGGACTAGATTCTAAATACTGCAAATAGTTTTAGGGGTCTAGTTTTGTGGGGGGTTTTTTGTTTGTTTGTTTGTTTGTTTTGTTTTTTTGGTTTTTTTTGTGGCTTTTTTTGTGGCTTTTTTTAGTTGGTTTTTTTTTGGTTTGGATTTTTTTGTTATTGCTGGTTTTTTTTGTTTCTGTTTTTTTTTTTTTGTTTTGGTTTTTGGTTTTTTTAGGGTGATATATATACCATTTCCCTTTCACAGCAGTTTTTAAAAATTTACATGTTTGTTTTATCATTTTAGTCTCTTTTTGTAATTGAGTGAGAAAGCAGTAATCACAGTAGTGGAATTAAGAAAAATGACATGGGTATATACACTAAACGATGAAGAAAAGCTTAATATCATTACAGATTTATAAGATCTGCAATATCCCAGGTCTAATAGAGAAACACATTCATATGATTAAATTATGCTTTATTAGTGCAAAATAAAATCAGAAAGTATTGTACATAAATTCTGCATAATCTATAGAAACATGTTTTAAGGTATCTTTTAAAATCAGTAGTTTTGTTGAGACAAACTTGCCTATGCTTTTAAGATACACAGGGGAGTATTTATGTTTTAAGCTTGGATTAATCTATATCAAATACATTTGTGAATGATGACCTTAACAGCTCTGTAATTCTCTAAATGACTCTGATGCATTTAGTATTGTACACAGTCTACAAGAGATATTTTGTTAAGGGAGAGTGTGTGATTGCTAGCATGAGCGTCAGAGAAATGTGAAGACAAAGCTGTGCTCTAAAAGAAACAGTTATTTTCTGTAGTTTGTAAATGCATTTATACATTTTGGAAGGGGTGTCACTTATTGCTGTCATTATCATCATCATCCATTCCCCCCGTCACGATCCGCTCAACCCGAGCGGGAGTCGTGATGGTTCGTTCGACCCCAGGGT
>JANRMJ010000001.1:70860072-70879665 GCA_025584955.1 Alethe diademata
TCCTTGGCAAGCATCCACCTTGGCCAGGCCAGAACTCAGGTCCAGAGTGAGTGGTTGGGGTCCCAGGGTCTCAGTCTCTGATGATGGTCGTGAGGAGGATCAGAGAAATTTCGGACCGACTGTTACACCCCCTTCATTAAGCTCACATCTAAACAAAATCATGCCTTGGGTCTGGAAGGATCTTGAGTGCAAGAGAGGGAAAAGGTGCTTGGAAAGCAGTAGTTGTGGATGTCGGCATTTTGTCAGGGCAGACAGCCATCTAAGAAAGCTTAGCTCTACTATGTCCTTCTGCTTTCTACTTTAGTTCTTTGTTTGTGTCTGCTTTCCTCTTTTTTTGTGTTTGTGTTTAAGACTAAAGCAGCACTGTGACTTTAATAAATCTGGGGGGTTGTTTGTTTGTTGGTTTGTTTGTTTGTTTTAATCTAGGGTTACCTATAGATGTGTGCTGTATGTATTTTAAGATTATCTTTAGAATACAGCTTACAGAAGAGCAAGGCAGAGGCAAATTCAGTTAGCACTATAAAATTGCCCACATATTGTATGATTTATAGCAAATCCCTAACAAACAATATGATAGAACATATGGTTCCTGATAATTTTTTTTTTTTTTGCTGGTGACTGCTTTTTAATTTTTAATTTAGGCCCTGTTTTAGTCTTCTCTCTAGAGGCAGATATTTCTATTTTTTCTTAAAGGATTACAAATATTTCCATCTGCACCTGATTAAGCATTATAAATCTTTTCATTTTGTGGGATTATGTTGTTTCACCACTTATCACAGCACTTTCAAGAAGTTATAATCTATGCAGAATGAAGTTGAAGATATTTTCAGATCATCTCCCATTATATTTTCTCCTAATCTGTTATCTAATGTGGAGAATAAGATTTTATTTCACAGTGAGACTGATTTGATAGTATTGGGTCCTAAAATATACATAAATTTCCATACAGAATATGTCAATGAGAACTTGTATATCTGACAAGTAAAGACATGCTATCAAGTTTCCTTTGCAGTGGTAAACCAAGCATGCTTTCATGGTCCCTTTGCAGCACTATTCCTTGGAGGTTGTAGGGTAATAGCTGAACTTAAAGATGTCAGTCTGTTTAGATCCTAAACATTAGTTACAGTCACTAAATAGAGATTCTTATAAAAATTCTGATGTTTTCTTCATGTAAATGTACCAGATGTTGAGCCATCCAATGTAGGAGGTATATTTATCATTTATTTAGATCATTCTTCTGTCATTACATTCCCTTATGCCATGCAAATTTGGAGGTAATAAGAGTGTTAGATGAAAATTGTTTTTCTGAGAAAAGCAACTTCATACCATTTTTGTTTAAATCTTTTGTGAAAACACAGTCAAATCAAGAACTTTCTTTTTCCTAATATGTATAAATCCTTAATACAGACATATACAGATAGCGCAATTGGGTAAACATGTCTGCTTTTTTCTGAGATGTTATTGATGGTATTTCAGATAAAGGACTGATCAAGGGTTTCCATATCTCAGAGTAAAGATCACTGAAAAAGCAAAGAGACATGAAGGCTTGCCCATCACAGAGAAAGACATCTCATCCACACAGGGTGCTGGGAGGCTGCAGGGGCAAGAACAAAGTACTGTGTTTTTCTAATCAGTGTCAGAAGATTTAGCAATTGTTTAAAGAAAATGGTCATAGACAGACAATATTTGGAAAACAATAAGATTGTAAGGAAAAGTATATGAAAAAGTAAGAGATGGGTGCTAAAAGAAATTGCTTGTCTTAGAGCCAAGTTATTACCTAAGATATTATGATCTCATTAAGTTTACAGATTGCTTATTGAATCAATTTTATGTGGCAAACTAAAAAATCTACTTTCTAGTCTTTTTTTTTCATACACTACTTCCATGGGATTATGTCCCATAACAGGGGATGGGGAAGCAAAACAAAAATACCATTCCTTTTGGTTTGACCAGGCCTCTTATTAAATGGAAAATTCAGGATGGATCTTTACTAATCCATCTATAATAATTACTCAACAGAAAATGATAACAGTGAGATTTCCAGCAAGAAAAAAAAGAATGGTTTAAATGACATGGCATGTTTATAAGAAGATTGACCTAATATTCTAATAAGCACTACTGCCCAAAGATAAGGATGAAAAAAAGACACTTTAAAGATGAGCGCAGCTTTGGGTGGGGGGAAGAAAAGAAAAAGAGGAAAAAACATTCTGAAGTTTGCACTCAGTCTTTTGCAGTCTGTCTTCTAATTTATACAGTGTGAGCTACCGTTACAAGCATGAATAGGGCACAAAATATACCTTTTACTGAACATATCAGAGTTCTCAGGAAAGCAGATTTAAGGCTTATACAAAGATACACAGTAATCTATTTAGAAATAGTATTTGGTTTCCTTCTTAAAAGCAAATTAAAAAAAAAAAAAAAAAAAGCAAACAAATATTCTGGAAATGAAAATGGGGTTGATCCATTCCCTGAGCAATAGCGTCAGCTGAATGCAAAACTCTCTGCAGAACCTAGTAACACAGAATGTCAGAGGCCTGAAAGACACCAGTTGGATGTTCCACACATACATTTCCTGAATGTGTTAACAATGATGACAATAGTTCGTCCAGCTAAATATGATGGTACAGTAGGTACATTGGAAAAGCTAGTTGCTACAATAAAATATAAAGAAAACTGCTATGAGAGGAAAGTGAGGGGACTCTTGAAAACTTGGGATAATAAAAAGCTGATTGCTAGACTCAGTTTTATGTTGAGCTCAGCAGTTCTTAAAATAAGGTTATGGACAGTGAGGACCCACAGGAGCTGCTCTTCTACAATATTCTGTAAAAATCTTCATGGGTCAAAAGCTATAATGTACTAATAAAGTCTTTCTGCCATTTCTCCTCAGTAGAAATTAACCATCTTATATCAACATTTAGCATTCCTTTTGAATTTAATGAATTTCTTATTGCATTTATTGAATTATACCTGTAATTCTCTTCCTCATTATTTCAAACACTCCCTCAGAGATTATTGGGGTTGAAGGTTTGCTGGAAGTTATTTTAGTAATGTTTTGAAGGAAAAAGACTGAGTCTTGAATTTCCTTCTGCTAGGCCCAATAAGCTTCACATAAATATAATAAACATATATTTGCTTTATAAATTTTAGCACAGTAGCACTAATTAATTATTGTTTAATTTTGGCAAAATCATCCCAGAAATATTGCTTGTGTCTTATTTATTGATGTCATTCATCGGGGTGGAATCCTGATGAACTGCATGAGAAAATGTCCTATAAAAATATATGCAACTATTTGTGGTTTTACAAACAATTCTTTTACTAAGTGATTATGTAATGGGAAACTTACAGGATGAGGCCAAATATATGTGAAATATTTTTCAGATAAATATGGTAATAAAGAATCAAAAAAGTTCTTTCATGGCAAATATGAAGTTATAAACTAGCAAATGTTGCTAAAGACTGCACAGAGCTCTAAATTTCTCACTGATTCTCAACATGAAAATGGAAAAAAGAATTACTGTACTTGAGATTTGTTAATTCTTAAAAAATTGCCATTTTACAAAATAGATTATATTTCCTTTCATTGGCACTATGTTTGGATGACAATACACCATGCTGTCCATAAGCTGTATTTTGACAATGAATGAGGCAGTGACTCCTCCTGCTTACAGTTTCATGGCAGATGCTTCCCTTCCCATGCCTTCTCATGCTGTCTTCAGTTTTATTTTGTTGTCTTTTTATTTTATTTGTTTGCCTTTAAGCAATTTTTATTTTTTTTGATAACACAAATATGATTTGAATACACAAATATGCTAAGAAAGACAGAAGAGAAAGGGATGGGGAAGAGGAGAAAGACAAATTGGATAAGAAAAATGGAAAGGGTAAGTGAATGCAAACAGGAAAGGTGATGTGTCAGGGCAAGTAAAAATTAATTCCTTATTCCTGCATTTTCTTCCCAGTACTACTGAAAAGTTAAGTGATAGTAAGAGTATTATTAGACATACGGCTCAGTTCAATTTAGAGATTTTAGTAGCTTCCTAAAAATAGAGATTCCTTGTTTGTTTTTTTTCTTGAGATGTGTCCTTTATAATAATGCATAACACTTATGCTTCTCAAGTGTGAAACCCTTCTTACTCAGAAGAAATGAGGAAGACATGATCTTAGCCAAACAAAACAGATGTATTAAAAGATGTCTATGAGGAATGATAGGAAAATAACGACAGGTCAATATAAAGTGTCTCAGATACACTATCACTGACAGAGCTCACTGAAGGCTAGTATAATCTTTCCATTCATCTAAAGGAACTTTGGATGGAATCCAGAG
Organism: Alethe diademata; assembly: GCA_025584955.1. Classification (NCBI taxonomy): domain Eukaryota; kingdom Metazoa; phylum Chordata; class Aves; order Passeriformes; family Muscicapidae; genus Alethe; species Alethe diademata. The sequence goes on from JANRMJ010000001.1 coordinate 70,864,397, forward strand.
AAGAACAAAATGAAAATAAAATAAAATGTCTGGAAAAAAGGAAAGGTATATTACCAAATATTGACGAGAAAATTACAAATTTTTTTATTTATAACATTTATTTATAAACATTTGTTTCTAAAATCCTGAACAATAATTTGGACTTTGAAAAGAAAAAAGGGGAGGGGGCAGAGGGAGGCAAAACATTGCATATCTTTTTGTCGCAGCCTTATTTTTAAAATATTATTCAGAGATTTTAAACTTCTGTTTATGACAAAGTCACCTTTAGAAGCAAGTTGCCCATTTTTTAAAATTTAAATACACTGAACATATAACTTTAAATTTATATATTAAGTATTTCTACCTACTACCTTACAATGATATTTTATGGAAGAATTAACATTGCAGCAGGTAATATTTCTATTACCAAAAACTATCACACAGCTCTATAGTCCACAGGGAATTTACGAACAAAAGGAGTGAAGGTCAATAACATCAAACTGTCCAAATAACCGTAGGTGTTTGGTCCCAAGGCGTGATTCCATATGGTACACATGCTTGCAAAGAGAACACTTGTGTGTTTGGGGATTGCTTCCCTTCTGTGGGTGCTCCTGGCTGCAAGCTGTGGGCAGAACTGATCTGAAGGGCTGGTCAGGTGAGGCAGGTTTTAAGGCCAGTCACAAGGTCACAACATGGCCGGGGACAAACTTAGGGGGATGAAGCTCCTCGGGCAGGCAACCACCCTGCTGATGCTGCAGAGAGGTTTCCCTGAATTTGGGCTAGCCAGCAAAACCAGGGCTGCCCACGCTCCAGAGCCACTTCTCCTGGCAGCCTGTTTTGTCATGGATATGAACTGTCTTGAGGAGTACAGCAGCATGAAAACAGAAGTAAAGGTACAACACTATAAAAGTGGGTAAATTGTAATTGGTTTCTGTGTGGATTAAGTTATCAAAGAAGCAGGAAAAAAAAAGGGAAAAATACCTTATCGTGAACCAATTGGTACTGTTCCATGGGAAGACAAAATCAGAGACACTCATGTGCCCTTTGGAAACCGAGACAGTGTCTAGACTTCATTGCAGTAACAAGACAATAATTCAAATGGCAGAATGCAGAACGCTTCTCCTGCAACACTGTTCAAATCAATTAAAAAATGTAGATCGATAATGTCAAATTGAATTTCTTTGGCTTTATTTAGAGGCTCCTCTTTTCCCAGCAGTCACATGTTTAAGGACTGTTACAAATTGTTCCAAGTATGAGGGGTATCAGCTAGACCAAACAAGTTTATTATTTGCAAAAAAGAAGCGCTAAAGCAACAGCTAAATGTAAGTAATATTAATTCATGGTCTGACAACTGCATAGCTAAAATATGAATAGAGCGTGTTCTCTTTTTTCCTGTTGTCCCAACCTGCCCTCTATGTAGATTATTCTGGAAAACTTGTCTCTGCATGGGGAGCTTGGACAGATTTTCTCAAGAACTTTAGTGAAACCAAGGTTTTTTATACTGTCAGAAGTATTGGAAAGTATTTCTGTAGCCTAATACTGGCCTTTCTTCTGACCTCTGGCTTGTTTTTGATTTTGGGACTTTTAAAAAATTTTATGTTAGTCTTTCTAACTGTTGTAGTCAAAGTACTTTTATTACAGTTCCTTTTCCTTATTCTTATCAAAGTGCTTGCCCTACTTATCTGAGCCTATGCTTCTGCAGTGCTGCCAATTGGTATTACTCATTATAAATATAGGCATTATGGAGTGTTTTATGGAGTTTTATGAAAGGTTGATTCAAGCTGTTAAATTTTATTCACCATGAATGCCATCTCACTTTAATCAACAAAAATGCTACTACCTGCTTTTATTTTCAGTTTCACTACCACAATTCATGACCATATGCAAAAGGACTCTTCCTCTTTGCAGGGCAGGAGGGAGAGGAGAATACAGACTAGAGCACTTGTTCTCTAAGAGTTAGAGAGAAACGCTACTGATGTTGCAGTTGAGTGTGTAGGAGAAATGATGCCCAAAGCATGAAGGACAGTAAGCATTGCTAAATTCTAATTCCTAAAGTAAGGAATGTTGAAATGTTTTTGTATCCAAGTTTAAGATGGCACTAGTTCTTTAAGAGATTTCATGCGGATTTAGATTCAGAAGTTTTCCTTAAAAGAAAAAGACAGAGCAAATCAAAACCAAAATCTGCAGGAGGAAATCTCAAAGTAATTATTTTAGAAAATTTCATTATTTTTGACTCATTTCAAGTCTCACAATAGTACTTTAGGTTTCCCTTTCAGATAACCTGTGATTGATGTTAATGGCACTATTTCTGTTCTCTTAAGTCAAACAGCATTTGTAGGAGACAGAGATAAATGAATCAAATAATTCTGAATCAGAACCACTGTAAAAGGAGCAAATAGCTTTCAACAAAAGATAACTCCTGCAGTTACTATTTATGAGTCAAGATTAGATATCATTCAATCTTGTGCTAGTGTCTCAGAAACCCTGTTGGCAGGACCCTTGCTCTGGTTCAGATTTCCAAGAGATCACAAATACATTAAATGGAAGGTTACGCTTCTAACCTAAACATCCAGGTACAATTACTACAGAGACATGACTCTATTAATGTAATTACATTTCTACCACTCTAAAATCTCTATTATACCATATGTTCTGGTGCAGAAAACATTTATGTAAAACACTATCCCTTGGTAATCAGCCTTCCTGCTTCCTTCTAAACAGCCTCGTGGCACTCAGTATTTTCAAAAGGCATGCTTCAAAGGATGCCCTCTGAAGCTGCATGCAATTTTGCATCTTTATCTTCTGTTTTATGTAGAAACTTTCATGTTAATTCAACTGCTTTTTAAATAAAGCTTTCCAAACTAAGAAAGTACAGTGGATAGCACTTAAGTTTTCAGGTTTTCAAGGGGGGTTTTAAGACACCTGTTTGGTTTTATTTATTTCTTGTTGTTTGTTTGCTTGTTTTTTGTTTTGTTTTGTGTGTGGTTTTGGTGGGTTTTTTTTTTTTGTTTTTTTTGTTGTTTTTTTTTCTGCAGAGAGCCTCTGGCTTCAGATAGTGATACAGGCCAGCTAAACATTTTACATAGGTATATGCAAATGTTTCCTGTCAAGAATCAGGCAAGATATTCTAAGATCAGGAAATATAATCCAATTTACAGAAATTCAGATAATGACATTAGGTATTAATAATTATATGTACCATGAAAAAATACTAATAAATTTTTAAATTAGGAGACTAACCTAGGTACAGTGAAAATCTAAATCCCCTTTTTCATTTTCTCAAATGCAATATCCAGACTGTGGAATCTGGTACATGAACTCCAATCTGACAGAGTTCTATTTTTTTCTTTGCTTTTTCAAGAGTTTTGTTTATGAACAAAAGTCAAATTACTTGGGAAAACCATTCTTGCACTGTTTTTTTTTTTTTTTTTCCCATTTGCTATACCCTTTTCCTTTTTACATTCTTTACTTAATCTTTGTAAATGCTGTTTGCCAGTGTACTCACCAGACTTGGAGCAAATTGGACATTACTAAGCAGCATCATCTTGTCAAAGCTGAAAATGCTCCCAAGCCATAACATGTTGGAGTTTGGTAAACATTGAACACCAGCCCCACTTCACTCAGTGGGCTGTTTCTCACATTACTGCTGTTCACTCAGTCAACCTGTAGGGAGTAATTTAGGGTGAATACAACTGACAAAGGCTTGGAAAGCAGGCAGAAACCCTTTTGCTAGGAAGATTGTTAATACTATATTTATTTCTTTCTTCTGCACTTTAGCAAAATAAGATGCTTCACTTCCCCTCCAGTGCTGGTAGTCAAACACAGTGAGGTGAAGGCAAATCAAGTAAAGGTCAGTCCGGTTAACCAGAGAAAAGCCTCAGGTCACTCACTACTGTGATCATAATTAAGCAGTGTATTTTTGTGCTAGTTAAAGGTTAAATGAGTGGAAAGAAGGGATATAAGCGTGATCAAAAGCAAGGAAACAGAAAGGAATGCAATCTTTTCAGCAGGTTGAAGGTGAGACATGGCATGGTTTATTGGATGAGTTCACAGTCACAGGGTTGAGGAGTCCTGGAATACATTGCAGAAGTTGTCCCAACACTTCTGAACTAGGATAGAAGTACTGTATAGAGAGAAGAAATTAATTCTAGAAAAAATCAAATTATGTGAATTAATACATTAGCACACCAGTTAATTAGACTTGCTAAATATTATTAGCCAGTGAAAGGACATCTCCTTTTACATGCCCGGTGGACAGATACTTCCTGGAGCTTTAAAAAACAGAAGAAAGCTGCAGTGAATTAAAAATACATGTATTCTCTGAAGCAACAGCTAAGGAGACTGTGGATTGCCCCCCTATGCATACAAATAGAAACACCCTGTTTTGTATTAACACAATCTAGTATATACACGACCTCTTAAACCTGCAAAGTTTTAACAGGATTGGATTCCCAAACCCAATGCAACCCTCACAGAATAGCTGGATGGTTTACTAAAAGTATTGTGAAATGGCTATTGTTTGGTTTTGAGTTTGGGGGTGTTTTAGTTTGTGTGGGATTTGTTTCTGTTTGATTCTGTTTCTGCTTCAGTGGAAAAACATTAAGCAATGGCTTGTTTGAGCACAACATGACAATCATGTCTTCTTTTAACTAGTCTCCTGCTGCCTGCTAAATCATTATTGTGCCTTTGCCACACAACAGGCCCCTATTCTAAAGTATAAATCTAGTGGGGCAAGGAGCATCTATGCACATTTAGCCATGCAGAGGTATATGTGTGCTAAGGATATGCTGATATGGTCAAATTCCCATATCATGACAAGCAAACAAACAAACAAACAAACAAAAAAGCCCCAACAAAGCTAAACCTACCTAAGGCACAGCAATGAAAATAACCTGAACCATCACTTGCAAACCAAATACTTCCATGACTTTTCTTTCCATGCCAGCAGTATTAAGTATACCTGAGACAAGCATAAGATTTGCAGATGAAAAAGTAAAAAATATGGTTGACATAAAATTTTCTCTGCTTTAGCTGAAGTGACAGTGAAAAGGATTTTGTCCATGGAGGGAAAGGAGGGGAGCTATGGAGCTGCTCAAAGCAGCTGAAAGAGTCAGACCATAGTGAGTGTCTTTGGGGAAATCTCGTCTTACCAGAGCTAGGTAAACAAAGTCTGGGATGTTGCAGAGAAGAGTTCAAGTTCATTCTTCTTCTACTGCCTGTGGTGTCCAACCTTTTGCCATTCCCTACTTCATTTCAACTACTTCCTGCATCCCCATATGCTGACCAAGCCATCCTTTCTCAAGCATATTCTATGCTTGGCTTTCAAAATTTCTTTCTACCAGTAGTATGGATATGGATTCTTCTACTCCCTGTCTTCCTGATCTTGTAATAAAGTTAATTATGGTTGAATAGAAGGTAAATCTGTATCTTTAGATCTATATACAAATAATCTAGAGTCACATGCTTTTAAAGCAGAGAATTTGTATAGGCAAATTGCACCTACAAAAGTACCTTTAGGATGAGGCTCAATTTTTTTCTTCTTTCCCTGCAGTTTAGAAATTCTGTAGTACAATTACAGGGTTAAATAGACTGTTGTTCCTTGGAATTGGATAAGAAAATTGTTTCCTTGTCCTGTTTTTCCAGCTTTTTGCCCTGAAGTTGCCACATCTACCTACATCTTAGAGTGTAGTGTAGATATGGCACCTATTAAACTCCAGTGTGTTTACCCAGTGAATGGCTACCACTGCTAAAGAATGATTATTTGATTAAATTCATGATGTGGACATGAGTTCAGTGTTAACAGGATAGACATAAAACCTCCTAGAAAGGTCACTAAAGAGCCAGCTGTAGAGATTAAGCCTTTTGATTACTATCAGCTGTATTACTGTAGAATGCAGTTAAATAATTTTTCTGACATAAATGGAGAACCTTTTTTTCCTTTTTTACAGAAAAGCTTTTAAAGACTGCAAAGCATAAATTATCAGAGCTACTTTCAGCACATTTTAGTTTACTCCTAATTTAAATGTAACAATTAAAAAAAAAGCCTTTAACTGGTGCTCTAAAGATTTACTTAAACCTGTTAAATACACAAACTATCTCTCAGTTGAACTCCTGACTTTTAAGCTTGTCTTATTCTTTCCTTTCTAAATGATAGGGAAAAAAATATTATATTGCTTTTGAAGATCATTTTAAAAGAGGCTATACTCTATTCATCCCTCCTAACAAGAATGCAGAGACACTGACTAAAATGAACTTCAAAATTTTCTAAAAGAAATTTCAGAGTCCGTGCCTTGGTTTAAGACAAGTAAAGGAGGGTGGACACTCCAACATGCATCATCTCCCCTTTAAGTTCTAATGACTCCCTTTTTGACCAATAAGGAGAGATTAACGAGTGTAAATATGAGTGAAAAAATAACAACTTACTGAAAAACAGAACAGCAACATATTTCAGGCAAATAGTGCCAATAAATGATCAGTAGGTCCAAAGACACTAAATCTCACAGAGTTCCAGGGAGCAAAGAGAAACAAAAAGGGTGGGGAAGATGGCTTCTTCCACGATGACCCTGTGGAGAGAGACAAAGGGAAAACAGTGGACAAACCCTACACGGCTCAACCTTTCCACTGGAACAAAAAAAAAAAAAAAGCAAACAAACAAAAAAAAATTGATGGCATTGCCTGGGGAGCTCTGGCCCCACTGTGTCAGCCTCTGGTTCATCAGTCAGTGCTGCTATCCTGGGTTGCTGTCCAGATTGGGAAGTAAGAAAACGTCCCCTGGAGCACTGAAGAATGGTGGCCTGATCTCAGCTAGCTCTGGCTTTGTGCTGGGGACACTGTGAAACACTTTAGAAATTGTGAAATGCAGCTTCTGTGGTTTCCACTCGGGGATGTGCTTGAAGTGACCCCCTCTGCTGCCCAGAGAGAAAAAAAAGAATGCTCCTGCCTTGTGCTGCTTCAGCTCTCCCCATGAGAACTCCAGGGAACAGCAAGAGCCAAAAGAGCTTCTTCTTGAGTGCCTAGACCTTAAAAAGACTCGGCACCCCAAACCTTGACAGTTCCGTTTCTGGCTGCACAGATAGATATGGAATACCGTAACATTTTTGCGTTACTCAGGGTATTTTCCACCCATTATTCCATGTCATGCCCAAATGAATACCTTTATCTGTACACAATATATACATGTGACTGTATACAAATACAAGTTACATTTCAGAAACCACTGACTATTGCCTAGGATATGGATTTAGTTAACTGGTCCATGTTGGGTTATGTATTTGTTGAGGGGTGAGCAGAGTATTCCTTCAGAACCTGACCAATATCTTCCCACATTCCATGCCACTCAGGATTTTCTGCCACTGGGGCAACTTTCCAGGCAACTGCTCTGGAAATCTCAGCCCTGATTCTAAATGAGTGGTAGGCCATATAGAGGAGACATGGCAGAATTAGCAACAAAAATATGATGTTTTGAACATTCACAGGGAAGTGAACATTCTTAAAAGCCAATGTATCAGACCTGAAGGGGGAGAAGGAGGTAAAAGACCAGGAAAAATTATTCTTTCTTTTTCTTCCAACAGGCTGGATGTGATTATTTATAGACCCCCCCAATAACATATTAGTTTATGCAGGATAGCCCAGTATAAGGTAGCATTCTCTTTTTATCCAGATATGAATATCTCTTTCTTTCTTTCTCCCTTCCATACGGCTGGAGTTCAGAGCAATAAGAGAAGGAATGAGTAAGAGAAACCTACACTGTATACAGGACCATCAATGTTTAATCCTGTATTACTGACAGATTTAAGTTTTAGTAATTCATGAGCCATCTGACTTCAAATAGATGCTTTATCACATTAGAAAGAGGAGAGTCTTCTCTTCCTATGAGAGATGGCAATCCTTCCTAGGTCTGGCAGGCTGGAAGATATTGGTTCATAAAATCTTGACACTGGAAAGCAATCTTGGGTAATATTTAGAGGTCTACATGGCTTGTTGTTTATAACTTTCCCTCTTAACCTGCAGAGTTCAATTCAAGGTTCAGTTTTAGTCTAGAACAAATAAAAGAATAGTCGTAAGATTCAAAATTTCTATTCTATTCTAATGAAATATGCAACAGAAAAAAATGAACCACTCTGAAAATATAGAGGATTTCTTATTAACATTTATGTTGCTTTATCTTTCTTCTTTGGAATAATGCTGACTTAACAGTTGTCTCAAGGTGCACAAGAGCAAAACCAAAGACAAGTACCTAAAAATTATATGCCTCCAGCCACTAGCAGTCAAAAAATGTACCTCATAAAAGATTCAGGCTTGAAAGACCTGCATTTCATTTCAAAATTCATGGAGCAGCATTTAAAAAATATTAAGGTTTCACATCTTATGTTCAAAAGTTAAGTACAAAAAGTATCCTAAGATGAAAAGACAGGAAAGCAAGTGTGGTAGCAAGAAAAGAGATGAGAGATGAGCAGAAACAGAGCACAGAGGGAAACAAAACATCATTCTACTTATTAATAGTGGTTAGTTCTGGAAGCACCAGGAGATACCTAACATGAGCTCTCTTGATTTTTTTTTTTTTCAGCAGCATTGCTTTCTAATTGACAAACACACTCATCCTTATATGAACTCTTCTTTTTCAGTACTGGAGATAACCAGGTGGGAACATTAACAACTCAAAATTTAAAGTAAATTTCTGGTTTAATAAGAAGCATCAAGTAATTCATGGCAAATTGTATTTTATTAAATATTTAACAGACATGGAGAAAAGGAGCTTTAAGGAGAGTGTTTTCTCAACCCAAGCAACTCTATAATTCTATGAAATTGTAGTGTGATAAAAAAAATTAAAAAAACATATTATAACAAGAAAAAAAGGAGAGTTCATTTATGTTTATTATTTCTGTGATTGCATATATCATCTACATATATCAAGTACAAGAAATACAAATTTATGTATAGACTAATCAATGAATTTAAAAGATTAAATATGTTTTAGTTATCAAATTGTATATGTTTGAGTAGGCACTCATTAGATACTATATGTATAAAAATATTAGATTCAAAGACTATTATATTTGTAATATATTTTAAATATTATTTAAAGTGTTCAGGTTTAGATACTATTTTTTAGTCAGAATGGTAAACAGAGAGGGCAAATATATTTGAAAATGCAGTGAACCAAGTTCTGTTCTTGCTAACTGACACACTTTAATTTAGATAAATCCGGAAAGAATTTCACCCCACTACTGTATTTTTATTCATTTAAATGTCTTTAATAGCATTAAGTCTCATTTAGAAAATTCACAATCCATAATTAGTAGTTTCTTTGAAATTGGTTGTTAAAAATGTCATTATAGGATAGCTTGCCATTCAAATAGTATATATGCATGGAATCATTGATTTGTCCAAACTTGCCAATTTTAGGCATTGGTCACAAATTAACATTAAAATTCACATGTTTTTACTATTTGTTTTGATGAAAGTACTAACTATTAAGTAATACCTTGACCTTTAGGAAAAAATAAATTCAGTATAAAAATTATACCCAGGTTTTAAGATTCAGTCACTAATATCTATAGAAGAGCAGAAAGAAAGTAAAACAAAATAAACTCCCTTGAAGTCACATTCTGTCATTCTCTCTCAACTATTCTTTCGTGTTTCTGCCCTTTATATTTAATTTTATTTCATTACATATAACAAGACTAATTTTTCAACAATCCATTTTGGTTCTGCTCACTCATTTACTCCCTTTGACCACTACCTTTTTTAACCCTGAGGTATTTTATAACAGAATTAATTTTATTTTAATTTGTTTTATTAAGCCAAGGTTTTCTAATGTTTCAAATATAAGTGATATTAAATGGTGCTACTTCACCTTGTGACGTTCAGACATCCTGTAGAATACTTATATTTTACCAGTGGTATGTGAAAAACAGATTTTTTTGGTCTGGAATACTATGAGTTGATTGATTGCAATACATTTTACTTTTTCTAATATTTATTTTTTTTTAAATATTGCAATGAGTTTAATTTTCTCCTTTGTTGCGTAGAAAGGTAATTGTGAGAATTTTCAGGGAACAAAAAACTTCTTTCACCTGAAAATTCTCATAATGAAAATACCAGTCTATATTAGAAAGTGAAGTTAAGAATAAACACATTAGAAAGGGTGACATAGAAAGGGAAGAAAAGCCACAACTATTAGATCTAGAAGTAGCAAACTGAAGATTGTGAGGAAAATCCATTATAACAGTTTTCAGAGACATGGCAGAATCCTGCAAACATGGGTATCCTCTGTGACTTTCCTGCATGGTCCTCTATAAACATGTGGTTCCACATCTATGATTGAGGAGACATGGGATTCAACCACAGCAAAGGTCATTCAAGTTAGATCAGACAAAATCTTCACAGAAGTAGACCACCATCACCGATTTCCTGGAAATATCATGACTATCCTGGATGAACATATCTGAAATGACACAGACATATTTAGTTTTAGCTGATGCAGGGCATCAACAGTGTTGCTATTGAAGTTATTCTCAGATCTGTATTTCTGCAATTTTTATGGATCTACAGAGGTTTAAAATTAAAAAACAAAAACAAAAACAAAAACAAAAACAAAAAATCCCCTAATTTCTATATACATTCAATCTTAAAAGATATAAGAAAGTAGAAAAAAATTCTCACAAATCTCATTGAACAAGATCCCTCTATTTCCCAAATAATTGTATCACAGTCATAGATCTAGAAGCCACATGAATAGAGCCCAAATAGCTTAGCTGAATAAAATGCAACCAAACACATAGCTAGTTTTGGATATGTGACAAATTAAAGTTTTGATTGTAGAAACACATAATGAATTATTGAGCCAGAGAGCCTAGTCTAGGATAAAGTAAATCATACCTGCACACAAAGGAAATCAAGCAGCTCAGCAATGCTGAGTTGCATGAGTCTCTGTAGTTTGCTGCAACAGGTTTAGAGATGGAATTGCTCTCTTTAGAAACTTCTCTACACTTACATGTACCACACTGCACCAACTTGTTTGGCTGTGCCTGAATCTTCATTTTACCACAGTGGAAGTCATAGTTTGCTATCACAATGTGCAGTCACTGGTTCCTTGCATCAGTGAACAAGAGAGCAGTCGGGGAAGAAAATATGACTTCAGAAACACGAAGGTGTTTCAAGTGCCCTGACTTCCTCTACTCTTTGTTCTGATGATGTGTTGCCTTAGGAATACTCAAAAGTGCTAAAGAGTTCTCTCCAGCTTCCGTGATCTGCTTGGCACAAGGAGCACTGATTAGCTATCAGGGAGCTATGAATCATCTCTCAGTTCTATTGATCAGTTAATATTCACCTTAGGAAGGTAACATGCCACAGAAGTGCTAATGTACATGAGAAACTTACAACCTGTCTGTTCAGACTGCAGTACCCCATCCCGCTCCTATGCCCTGCTTTTGAAATAATTCCTGTTCAGGAGCCAGGGAATTGGTTCCATCAGCTGTAGAAGTGATGGCTTTTCCACAGGGAGGATACTTTGAGCTTGCTCCTTTCTGACCCAATTACACTGCTTGAAAGGACCCCATATGGCTGCATGTATCTAAAACGAACCCACTGAGCTTCTCACAGACCTTCAAGGACTCTGAGCAGTCAAGGTCTGCTGCTAATGGTTTCAACAGGTAATAGGTCCTCCATTTGGCCTGTCACTAAAAGGAGAGAGAAGGAAAGCAGGTAACATTGGGAAAGGAAACTTATTGGTGCAGAAAAAAATGGGGAATTGCTCTCAAATGGGAAGAGACAGATTGTACCTAGACAGAAAAACTGTAAAGTGGTCTTGAACCTGGATCCAGCTGATGCAACCGGTGACATAGGTCCACTCTGCTCCAGAGGCAGCTTTGATAGAAAACAAGGAAGAAATTATTCCTTACGGACAGGACTTCATGGATGAATAATAAAGCTAACTGCCTTAAAACATTTCAGTTAACAGATACTCCTGTTTCTCTTGTTACATAGTATGTCTCTGAAAATCTAATCCTTATCCAACATTGGTATTTGCTCTTGTGAAATGCCGAATATATGAAGCAAAGAAGCTGGGTCATTTGTTGAGTTTAAACTTATAAATGTTGTCATAATTTGCTAATTAAGTTGTACTAAATTGAAGAGTGAGAAGAATAGAGGCTCAATGATATTTTTCATATAACACACAAGTCCTTTGTACTTAATACTTCAGTTTGTTCTAACTTTTCCTTTATCCCTGCTGTCACCAACATGCATTTTAAAAGCTTGCATGGGATTTATTCTTTTTGTTCCCATGGCAACAATGAGACTGATCCCTCAGATATGGAAATCTCCATTTTTTCTGAAAATTGTTTCCTGGCAGGATTGTCTTGAGTCTGAATCTTGCAATTGAATATACAGGAATTTTGTCTTTACATATATCATGTATATTGTATGTAGTCAGGGATAGAGATATCTGTCCTGCTTCCTCGGTTATCCATTGTACTAGCTGCTGGTTTTGTTGGGATTTAGATTCTATCTGGAATTAGGATTTAACTATTGTGCTGGCCTTTGAACTAGCATAACTACATTTTTGGCTGTGAAGCTTGTGACATTTCTGCTTCCAGAAAAATGAATGCAAATTTTGTCACTTCAACAGAGGAAAGCAAGAGCACATCTGCTACTTAACGTATTTGATCATTTTAGTTGAATGATGATAGACATTGCAAAGAATTGTTTATCTAGGTTTGTGGATTTGTCTTCCAACCAGTTATTCAAAAAGTTGCAGATGATAGTTTCACTCTATTTATGCTGGGACCCATTTTATTTAACAAAGCTCTTAATTATTGTTGCAAACCAGTAGGAGAAAAATCACTTTGCCTTATTTGCTAAGCCATCTACTTTGTTTGCTATTCCTTCTTATCCTTGATTAAATTTGAAATCAGATAGGTTTGCCTGCAAGCATGAGGAAAGTCAAGCTCAGACACCTGAGCAGAAGTGAAATCGTACCAGAGGTAAATGCCTCAAGATTTGTGACTGCACTGAGACAAATAACAGAGCTGGCAGTAAAGAAAGAGAATTTCTGTGATGATGTCCTCAGTGTTTCCCACATTTAGCAGTTTCAGCTCTTTTTTCTGTTAGCTCTGTACTCTTTCAACCTCTGACATAGTAACAGGTTTAGCTATGAACAGACACTTATTTACATGGAGTCAAATATTCAAATATCTTGCTACAGGAGCTTGAAGCACTATAATTAAACCATCACAAAATATAATATACCAAAAATGTTTTTAAAGTTTACTCTACTAATGACTCTCAGCATGCATTCCCATTTTGCCCATTTTTTTAATATGTCATGCATCATTGGTTAGATAAACACTCTGATTGCCATCATTTTTATGGCACTTTGAGAGTCCAAGTTGATAACTGCCATTCATCATAATCTCAGCAGCACAGCACTTTGAACATATCTGCCACAGAGCTCCAACAGCAGTGACCAATAAGGGACATAGCCTATTTAATACAAAAAACATGTACTTTGTTGCTTTATATCCACATACCAGCACAAAGAACCTCAAAAAGCCCTGACATTTAGGGAGGTTGTTTGTATTCTTTGTATTCAAGCTAGGATGTTTTTCTTTCCCTTGGGAGCTAAAATGCAAACTTACAGTGATTAAACTAAGAGTGGCTTTGTTCATGCTCATTCATATTGTACTCAACTACGATAAAAACCGTCTGGCCTCTGAGGCCATGTAGTTTCTGATGGAGAGTCACAGAGAGATAAGCAATTACAGAAAAATTGAGTTATGCGCTAACAAACAGGAAAAATGCCAGTACTGGGAATATCACTATCAGGAATTGTTCATGAGTTGGTCCGCATTTAGCAATTTTCACAGTATTCTTTTTAACAATGAAACAACTACTGAATGTAAATTTCTGAACAAAAGGCAAGATTCAGCATAGATAATATCAAGCTTCATGATTTTGGTAGCTTGTCTGTGATTCTGTTTTTTGTGGGGAAAGGGAGGAACTAGATTATGCACCTTTGAACTCTGACCTGATATTAATGTGTTTACAGATTACATATACATATATAGATGTTCTGAGTTACCAAATCTGCCATGATTTTTCTATAACAAAGTGTTAGTTCATTCACATGAATTTTGGTCGTTACCTGAATGTCCAAATATATGCCGTAATTAATATATACCTTAATAAATACCGAATTAATTATATATCTAAATATTTTTATTTTTAATTATTCTCTGGTCACTTCAGCATTTTAGTTAGATCATTATCCATTAATAAGTCACTGAGGAAGTTACAAATTGAAGCATTCAACTGATGTTTCTCTGTAAACTAGGTATATCAATATTGTTAATCAATCATTATTAATATAATTGAAAAAAATTTGAGATGGAAGATGATGTAAAAAAAATGAACCCTATTATGACTATTCATGTTGTTAAGAAAATTTCAGCTATAACGTATCTAAGAAATAGTATACTTAATGATAAATCTTTTTATTTTGTAGATACTAATTATCATTCCTTAGTTTGAACATCAGTGTTCATGGAAGATTAATGTTTTTTCATACAACAGAAGCACTAGACACAGAGAGCATTTAACATAAACTTACATAGTTCAGTATCTCCTGGAATTAATTTATGGTATGTATAAAAAGGCTAAAAAAATAAGTGCAATTGAAAGTTGTCCTTGAAGGTGTTTGAAATCTGAATATATGTCACTATAAATAGAAGTTGACTTAGCCTATATTCGGTCTTCTCATTTTTAGACAGGATATTATTTTTTAATTTTTAATCTTTACAACCATTCTTCTCCAGTTTAAGTGACCAACCTTTTTCACAGTTCATTAATACAGAACTTTATATTGCTTTCGAACAGCCCATATTTAATGCCCTAATATAAAATGATAACAATTTTCATGGCCTACGATACTGAGGAGGTCAGATTAGATTAACTAAAGATCTCTTTTGGCCCTGAAACCTTCTTATGTTGTATCTTTTTGCTGGAAATGTCATAACAGTTATGTCTGACTGCATGCTATTAAATTAAGTTATATGCTTATTGAAAGCTAATTTGTTTCTTAGAAAGCACAATTAAACAAAAAATACTGCATCTAGATATATGAGGAAAATTCTAATCCCTCTCCCTTATTCTAGGTTTTTACCTACTATCCTCAGTGACTGTGTTTCTTGCAGGCATATGCTAAGACATAAATTTCATACATTAATTAGCTCCCCAGACAAAAAAAAAAAAAAAAAAAAAAAAAAAAAAAAAAAAAAAAAAAAAAAAAA
>JANRMJ010000001.1:70879765-70899483 GCA_025584955.1 Alethe diademata
AAAAAAAAAAAAAAAAAAAAAAAAAAAAAAAAAAAAAAAAAGTATGTAGTGTCTTTACTGAAGTAGTTTCTTGGTAAACATTTTTGGCTTTGTGAGTTTTTTGTTTTGTTTTCCTGGGTTTTTTCTTTGTTTTTTTTTGTTGTTGTTGCTGATTGTTGTTTTTTGTTTGGTTGGTTTGTTTGTTTTTTGTTTGTTTTTTGTTTGTTTTTTGTTTTGTTTTTTTTTAATTTGAGCTTCTGTATTCTTGACTCAAATTCATATGTAGATATCCAGTTGTTTAGCTAGATGTCTAAAGTTAGGAAAACCCCAGAGTCACACTTCTTGTCTGAGGAGAAAGTGCTAAAATATGTAACAATTCTTAGCTCCTAGGGCATTTGGACAGTAAGTTTCAACTCCTTCACAAGATGACTATTTCTTCCTTGAACAAAAGAAGGTCATGCCAGGTCTGGCCTGGAGGTAGTGTTTTCACTATCCTGTATGTCGTTTTGGTGGTGATAAAAGTAAGACCATAAATTCAATTCCAAAGGACCTACATAGTAAGAGCCACGTTCTAGATCTCTGTGTTCCTGTCTTACCTTGCACTGACTTCTTTTATTCATGAGTATATCTCAAACAAGCACTGAGCCAGCCTTGAAGTAAATCATGTCTCTGCGCATTGCATTAGGGAAGTAGGCTGATATGGCTCATGCCCAGTCTCCTGAAGGTTACATGTAAATTTTACAAATATGTCAGTATTTGTTCCTTGTTAGTAGCCTAGGAAAGGGATACACAGGTTTCAGGTACAGCACAGAGGATGGACATTCATGGGGGGACTGAAGCCATATTTAACATACTTTTCCTTTAAACGGTGGTACTAGGATATGCAAATAAGTTAGATCAAACACTATAAAGAGGATCAGGGAAGGAGAGCAGATGTTTGCCCTTTTCTGCTCATTGGATGGATCATCCAGCAGTGCCATTCTGCTTAATTTTTCTTTGTCCTGGAATGAGTCACAATTGCACCAGATTCAGATAATTAGGTGAATATATATGTAAAATACATATGAAATAATATCCTAAATATATTTATAATAATTTTCATACAGTGTGAAAGGCAGACATTTGTCTATCTTCTGAGTATGCTCATTGTGCACTTGAAATCTCCTCAGTGTGCATTAAACAGACTTTTTGAGTGGTGAATTCAGTGATCCTGCAACTGAATAGAAAGACAAAGGTATGGGTTCCAAATTAAGTGTGAATAGCTCATGTCCTGTCTCTTCCCACTACAGAAAAAAACTGCAGCAAAAATACATCAAGTGGAAGGTATTGTGGAGATACACTTATTTGTGTTTTCTCCTGCATTCAAAATATTGTTAACTTTTCATTTTTAATTTTCTGTTATTCTGAGTCATAAAGTAGAAAACATTTTATAAAAGGTCAGATTAAAATGAAAGGTTATTTCTATGTTTGCCCTGGCTTTAGCTTAGGATGCCTCTTGCTTAGGTTTTTCCAAAATTTTCCCTTTACACAGAGATGGAGGATTCCTATATTATTTAACTTAAAGTTCAGGCTCTCATTAAAGTGGTATTTAAATTATGCAGTAGGGAAAAACAAAACACAACTCATGAAAAAAAACCAAAACAACAAAACACTCAAAACAGCAAAAACCTCTTAACATGTTGAAATTCTGACTCAGTGTGAAAATAGAGTAATTTTTCCCTGAAGTTCTCAACAAACTGTAGGTCAAGGAACAACGAGAGAGATGTCTCACAGAAATCGTAAGAAAAATACCATTTTAAAGTGCTTGGCCAAAACATAATGATTTTTCAAAATCTTTCTGCTTTCATTTTTTTAAGCTTTTGAAATATCATATTATTGTGATTATGATGGTATTGGTGTGTGGTTATGTTTTTATCCTACTGCAGATGTTTAATATAAGCACTAATAATTTCAATTTTAGTTTGTGTTTGGTCAAAAACCCTTAGATGTCTCATGTAAGACTATTTCTAACTTCACCAAAGACATGCAATCATCTTTGAGTCCATTCTGTTATGCTGGAAAATTAAGCACAAATATTTGATGTTGGCTTTCTTTTAATCCAAATCACTTTACATGTATGAATTATCAGTGTCAAAAAGTAAAAAATATCCTCAGATCATCATTTCCCTTCTCTCTAGCCTCACTGTTGGTGGATTTATTGAAATCCCCTATTAGTAAATTCTTGGTTTATATAATTGTGCCTCTGGTTTTTCTGTCCTGTGCAATTTTCTACACCTCTAGGTTGTCCCCCACATAAAAAAAAAAAAAAAAAAAAAAATCAAAATTTAGCGATGTCTTATAATACCTTAGCTCATGTTAGTTGTCTGAAATAGATAAGTAATTCATAAAGATCAAATTAAAAAGTGATGTTTCCTAACTTGTTCACGTTCTGTGTTAAAGATTGCTTGAGTGCATCTTTGTCAGAGTAGGGAATTTGCCTCACAGGTTTTAAATAATTTGAGGACTTTGGTTCTGAATATTACTATTGGTTTAAATCAAATTGCTTGGAACTGTAAGGTTTCAATGTAAGGTTTCCAAGGTGAACATGATCATTGTCTCTGTGAAACTGCAAAGGTATTTGGTTTTAATCATTTTATCAAAGCTGTCTAGTACTCCTGCTTTGAATAACAAAACCCTAAATGAAACTTTGTGTAGAAAACATCAGAATTTAAGATAAAATAGTGAACTGTACTGTTAGAAATATCGTCTATCAAGTGATACATCTTACCCTTCAGCTCCCCACTCTCAGCTACTATTAATATCTGGGATCCTCTGCAAGATAATTTATGTTTTTCCAGTGAAGGGACATTCCTGTATGGCCATTTCACCTAACCCTAACAATCTGTTTCTCAAACTTGGTATGTGTTTCACCTTTGAAATAACACATGCTGCAAAGAATTGAAAAGAAGAAATTTTTATGTTTCATATGTTGCCAAACAACTGCTCATTTTGATTCTGCAGAGTGTGGTAGAAAAAAAGATTATATATCATGTTTTCATTTCTTCCTCTTGGAGCAACTGCCATTTGGTAAAAAAATGTTAAAAACCATCCTGTTTTAAGCACAGAAGAATATTAGTTTTGCTTGAACTTATTTTAAAATCCAGTGTCTGGATAGGGCTGTAACAAGTGATCAAAAGTTTAAAAATAAATTACTAACTCCTGAATTTATCATATCTAGTAGAGACTGTTGTTTAATGAATGAACTTCAATGGCTTATGTTCTTGGGGCACGTGTAAGTATTTCTCTGCTTCCCAAGTCTCCCTTATTTCTGGATGTCTAAGAAGTAATTTGTAATGTATGTTACTAATAGTACAGCCAGCAGAGAGGATGTGACAATAAAATGTTCAGTTATATTTTTCACTATAGAAATACAGTATATGGTAATAGCATACATTAATTCACATACTTTCTACATGTATGTATAGAAATACAGACAGTGGATATCAGATATCGCATTTTCATAACGTAAAGATAGAAATCAGTGTAGTTATGCATTTTCACCTTTTCACATTCAGAGGCGGTATTATTGCATGTAGGTTGAGAGCTGAGCAAAACTATTCATTGTGTCTGAAGGATAAAACAATCTATTTCTCTACATATACATTTTTCCACAGAAATTATCCATGGGGGAAAAAAATCAAATGACTTTATTCTAAACACTGCAGAGGAGAAAGTCTGTGATATCAGCTTTTTCAAGTGACAATAAGTTAAAATATGTTCTTACTTTACTGAGGGATAATGTTATCACTGCAGCGTTCTCAGTCAGAGTAAGATGATCCATCCTGTGTATCCTGGAGCATTAATAGTGAACATCACACTAGCAATTCTTCTAGCACTTGAATTTTTGCAACATGTTCGAAACTGATGCAAATTTAGCTAAAAATACCAACAACATCCTTCTATTGTGGCCTGTTATACAGTGACTGATTCTGAGAAATATATAATTGTATTAAATACAAATATAAATGTAGAGGTTAAAGAAAACGTCATTTAAAAGACTCATGCACATTGTGTTTTCCCATTAGAGACCTTATAAAATGTCAACATGACTTACTTTTGTCATTTTGGTGCTGTCTGGTCTTACAGACATTTACCTGAAAAAAACCCTAACCCTGCTGAAGTAATTAAATTCACCTGAGATGTCACTTGCAGAAATAAAGGCTAATACATTTCACTTTCATTGGTAATGAACATGCACTTAAAACCCCCACATGCCAATATTAACAGACACTTCACTGTATTTCTTCCCAAATAAGTTTCCTGAAAAACACCAAAATTTACTCTTTCCTTTTTTGAGGTACTGAGATACACATGGAGGCCATGTAAAAGGAAGAGTATAAGGTAAAATCTCTAATCCAACTCAGACACAAAGATAATTGAGAAAAGGTGCATTTACAGAAGCCTGACAGGAGAGATTGCAGTGTGAGACAGATCCATTTTTTGTTTAAATCCTTTGTTATCCCTGTGATATCTTGCTCTTGCTGGCTAAAAATGTTTTGATTTGACTAAGTTACTGCAATTTGCTGTCTTTAAAGGAGTTTGGAAAACACAGGGTTTCTATCAAGTCCATCATAGCTAAAGAAATAAAATGTCAGAAGACAAAGAAATGTGGTATCTCTTGCCCTCACGATTGTGTTCAGCACAGTGCAGAGTAACAGCAAAAGCTGTCACTGTGGGGGCAAGGCACAGCTTTCCAAATTACTCCCTCTCCATTAAAACAAGCAAACATTAAAACAAAAAAACCCCCAAGCTCAACCACAAAACCTCAGGGAGACTCACAGAGAGCAAGGGGACAGAATGGACAAATGACTTCCCATCGGTCACAGTAGGGCAGGTAAAACAGGTGTGTGAATGCAGGGCTGCCAGGCCCTGGAGTCAGCAATCCCACTGCAGGAGAAGCCATCCTCTCTGCAAGAGACATCATGTAATGTTGATTGAACAGCCACACTGTAAAACACCTGCATTTTCTAGCGTGCCATGACAGAATTTTTTCACCTGGCTTTTATCACAAAAGCTTGATTTTGAAGCCTTTGTTCCCTATATTATTTGCTTTCTGATTAAACATCACCCATTGTTATATATTCTGAGAAATGCTGGCCCTGCAGCAATTGTAAATCGATAGTTAGATGTGGAAGAATAGGAAGGGTAAGAGAAAGAAAGAAAAGGAGAAAAGTTTCTTACAGCTAAGTGAGAAAGAAAGTTAATAAAAATAGGTCAGGCAATTTCAGCCCTTTCTCATATGAAACAAATGGGCTAATCTTAAGTAGGAGTCACACATAAGGATCTTCAGTGTATCTGGGGCTCATCAGGAGGTGGCATACAAGTAGCAATATAAAAATCCTTTTTCACTGATATCAGGAAGTTTTCAGGATAATAGATTATTCTGCAAAGAATTTGTATAACATCTGTCTTTTATCAAGGACTGAATAAATGTTGCAGAAATTAAACTGATATGCTACCCAGGTCATGTACTTAGCAATGATTAAGCTGAAAAAGCTTATGTGAAAATATCAGAACATTTTCTTAAAAATCTGTAGAATGGTACTCTAAATGGATGAAAAAAGGAAAACAGAAGGTAAGGGTTTTTGTTTGGTTTTTTGGTTTGTTTTTTTTGTTTGTTTGTTTTTTTGTTTTTGGTTTTTTGGTTTTTTGGTTTTTTGGTGTTTTGGGGGTTTTTCTGTTTGGTTTTTTTTTTTTTTACCTCAAAAGACAAACATTTTAGTTGTGTAGTTCCTGGAAATAAAACCTTCCATAATGTAATTAAACTATATTCAAATTAACTCACATATAAAGTCTACAAATTGAAATCCTACTGGAACTCATACTTATCTGTCTGATGTAATTAAATCCATCATGGAATCCTGGGGGTAAAAAAAAAAAAAAAAAGTATTTAAAACACAGAAGGGGAAGAAACTTCCAGATTCAGGCATAAAAATAGAAGACATCCAAGTGGCACAAAGTTACAATTCAGGAAAGACATTGTTAGTTGTATTTGGATCACAACTATAGCAACTGTTAGCATGTGTCACTGCCTCTAATGGTATATGGGTTCAATCAGAGCACACAGAATACCAGATGGGACTGCAGGAAACTGTCAGCAGAAAGAAACTATGCTCTGTGATTTTTGCATTCCTGTGCAAAAAGCTGCTATTGTCAATTGTTTTTATCTGTAAAACCAATGCTTTTGTTATAAATCTTGGCATGGTCTGGGATTACAAAGCCAGCAAGCACCAGATGGCTGAAGAGATTCAGGCCAGGTCTAGAGCCTCCTGCCAGCCTTGTTTCTGCAATCAGGAGTATGCAGTAATACAATCCATGTTCAACACGTCTGGGTGAGCAGATGCTCCTCACGTGTAGACACAGTAAGTACACTGGCAAAACTGTAGCATGACTGGTAGACAGATGCCTGATGAAAGTAAGGAAGAAGATTATTTAGATGAGTGCAAAGGACAGGGTTGTTGGAGTACAGAATAGTTGCAATCTGCTGTGCTGGTTTTGACTGATATAGAGTTAGTAGCTGGTATGGGCCTGTGTTTTAGATTTGTGACCAAAACATTGATGGTAGCACAGGCATATTTTAATTATTTACAGTGTCAAGAACCTTTCTGTTTCGCACCCCATAGCACAAGCAAGTAGGCTGGGGGTGCTCAAGAAGTTGGGAGGAGACAGGTACCTCATGTCCTCAGGCCAAGTCAGAAGTATGACCACCTGGACAGGCATAGTCACACTGTACCAAATATGCACAAACATGCACAGCTTCCTCACAAATTAAGACAGAAGAAAACCAAAAACTCATGCAAATAGAGATGGCACACATGGACTAGTCTTATTCCCTTCTATGGCAATTCATGGTGAAGGTCCATTAGTGAGAAATGTATACATATATAACATGGGAGTATCCCTATTATATATGTAGTATGTCATATCTTCCAAGAAGAGTGGCTGTCCCAAGCCACTCAACCTGTCTAGTGGTGCTTCCTCCAGCAGACCACATCTGTCTCCCTGCTATTCATCACAGATTTATGACCACCCCAATAACTGGCTCCCAACCCCTTATACTCCTCATTGAGCATCCCAGATTGATCCTGTCTGGCAGTCATGCAGTCATGCTCTGTCCTACATACACACACAAAGGACACATGCCCTGTTCTTTCCAGCCACTGAAACCACAGACAGAAAGGCCCCGAGGTTCTGATCCCTGGTCCGCGCTGGTTGCCAGCAGTCATACAGCCGTACACACACATGCATAGCAATAGAGAGTCCCTCACTCAGGAAAACAGCTAGAAATGGCAATTAAAAACAGGATGGACTGTGTTTATCAGGCATAGAGCACATTGCACCAAGATACTGCCCAGCCCCCTGTTTATGTGTAACCAGCCCTCTCATAATTTTATCCTTTCACTCCATGCTTGTTCCTTGCTACTTTGACCTTTCTTGCCTGTGATTCTTTCTAATGTGGCACCTGGACACTATTTCTGAGGCTTTCCTAGGACAACCCTAACAGCAGCTGGAGCTTGTGTCTCTTGTTGGGGATCTCTCCCTCTTCACTGTGCCTCTGTGCTCCTTTCTGTATCAGGATTAACCGTAAATCACATAGCAACAGTTTTTAAACTTTAAAAATGTAGGGTTTTTTCTATAGTCATGGTTTGGAAAGCCTAGACTAATACACTTTGTAATCCTATAGCCATTTTTCAGAACTCCTCATGATGCTTGTCTTTCCAATCACTGTTTAACGAAGCTACTATTGTTTTCTACAATTAGCTCTATCTGCTCTTGGTAGGAGATGAGAAAATACTGTGAATGTACCTGAAAATACTCTTTACTTTAAATCAGTGAAATACATTTAATTTCATACAGAAACACACTTGTACATGTATATGCTAGTCTACTTCAATAATCAGCCAAAATATTTAGACAGTATTTCTCTTGAGCATTACATATTAGTATAAGCAATAACACTGACTCAGGTTTGTAAGGGAGAAGAGTCAGAACATCTTATTGAGTTGTCTTTGCAACCCAGAATTAAGCTGTGGGGGTCTCCACTCATTCTTACTGCCTGCAAAACTGGGAGATGATGCCCTATCCCAGCTATGCGTTAATAACAGAGGTAGCAAATATGCATATATTCCATTAAATTAATCATTTTCTTTCCACCAGAATATAATTTAGGAGGATGAATGTCCTGTCCTAGTCAAACGAAATATCATTTACAAAGTTTCTTATGTACCCTATCTCAAGGAACAAGGCTGTTGCATTGATTAAACTTTAGAATGTTTAAGTACAAAGACAAATGTATTTCATGTATAATTTGCATTATCAAGACTAAGAGAAAATCCAGTCTTGCATAGCTTAGCAATGCAGACTAGCTTTAAAATTATCATTTAATTGTGTTATTTTTCCATAATAGAGGAGAAAATAAAACTAAATATTAAAAAAAATATGTAAGTTCATATTAAACCAAAAGAAGATATTGGTGTCTTATACTTTAGACAATCCATGTATGTTCACACATTTTATACTATAATGGACCAGAAAGAATTTAGGGCAATAGCACTGCACAAAGCAGGTGATACAGAAACCAGAGAATGTAATTCTGACTCCACTGACACCTACAGGGAAGCTGCTAGGTCCAGAAGAGCTGAGGCTCCACCCAGGGCATTTGAGAGTGACAGAATCTCTGTAGTATGGCAGTTTTTAAAGGCACCTGTTTTTTGAAGACTACCAGAAAGTAGCAGAGAGGAAACAGAGCATTGAAGTGTTTACTGAAATCTCCCTTTAGCATCCCTGGGACACTCTAGGCTTTTCAACAGGGCAGTGACATTACAACAGCAGCACATTTCAGAGAAAGCATGGACTCTTCTATGATGTATCACTGTTCCTATGGGCCCTATACGTGTCAGAAAGCTACTTACAGCCAGCTGGAGAGTCCTGCTCAGCTGTCTCCCCCATTTATCTTTACTGCTTCTCAGAGCGTCCCCAAGCCAGCCTTTAAATCTGAATTTCCCTCATTTTAAGAGATACAGAGTTGTTTATTGTAAAACCTGGGCTGGGCTACATGGTTGCATAAAATAAGTGTTGCCCAGATGCCATCTATTCTGTTTCCTTCAAGAAAAAGAAAATGTTAGAAAAAATAAAAGTCATCTGCATTGTGTAGTCTCAGGGAAGTATATTGATTCTCATTAAATTTGGTTTCTCTCTAGTATTTACAAAGAAAAATAATACTTTTATAATACTCCAAAGCAGCATTAATAAATTTTAACAATTTTTTGAGAACCTTAATGCCACTGGACTAATGACACTTTGTTTAATCTGTGCTTCTGGAAACCAGTAGAGTGGTGGAAATTTCTACTAGCTGGGAACTTGGTGCAGTGTGTTACAAGCTACTGTTTTCTGTATCCTAATTGGTGAAAAAAAATTTATATCAAGAGCTTCTGAATTGGTTTCAGATAATTACTACCACTCACAAATGGTTTTAGGTGAAACTAATGGAATGTAAATGTGACAACCATTGCTTGCTCATGTTAAAAGAGAAAAAAAAAACCAACTTTTTCATCAAGTCTGTCTTTTAGGAAAATATTTTTAAAGTATTTTCTATATTTTCTATAAATTGCTTTTTGGATGCAATGTTGATCAGGCAGTTTATTCTACCTTTTTTGCTTGGGCAATTTTGGGTTCAATTTTCCTCGATTTTCTAATCATCACAACTTTCCTTGAACACTTTTTTTTTTTCTTTTTAATGGCAGCACACTTGTGTCACAATCATCATGTTGAAAAAATTGATTAAAATGTGACACTTATCAAGACCCACTCCATGTCCAGGCAATCCCAGTGAATGAGAAAAAATTCAGCTGAACTGATGTTTGCCTATATATAAAGGAATGTTTCTAAGGCAGGGAAGATGCTGACAATCACAGATTATGCTATACAACTTCATACAGAATCCACTTCTGGCTCCATCATCAGCAAGTTGACAAAATTAATGAAACAGAATGGAGAATTGTGGACATTTGTGCATCCTAAAAACCTAACAGTGAAATAAGTTGCCTCACATTGTAGTCATGTAGTAAGTTAAGCTTTTCAAAGAAATTCTTAGACTTAAAAAAAAATTGGACATGTGTATTAAATACTGCCTATACTGCCTATACTTACATTAACAAAATAAATTCTGAAAAGGCTATTTCTAGACACAGGAGCCCAGTCACCTAAGTTGCTAAAATGGTTCCTGGCATTGTTTTGGCCTAAGCTATCCCAAACAACTCATAAACCTGTTTAGAGAATTATCAAAATACTTGTAGATACTTTAGAGAATTATCAAATACATGTTGACACTTTATTTGTAGATATTTCTTGCCTATGAGTACCTCCTTCGGGGTGAACATGGGCCATAATGTGTCAGTTCATCTCAGGAAATGGCCACTGGCACATTTAAATTAATAGTACAGTCATACACTCTATAAATCCTAGTTTGTTCTCCTTTTTTTTCATATTCAATTCATCAGGGAGCAATCAAATGATCATCCTGTGTGTCTGTCTGTTACATCCTACAGATTTCAGCCAAATTAAGTATCTGAGTGAAAAAGCAAATCCCTTCAAGTTTAATGAAAACAGAGAAATTATTGGGGAAGTAGGACCTAGAAATGCACCCTTTTATGGAAAGGCTCCCTATGCAAGTTTACCCATCACTGACAATGGAGAATCTGCATAACAGACCGACTTTAAGAAACAGACTCATGCAAAATTTGGCTTATTTTGCCTTTTTGCCTACTGAAATGTTCATTGGTTGTTTGTTCCACTATCCTTAAAAGAAGTAGATTTAGACTCTCCAATGTTTCATTCCCCATTTCATTCTCTCAATTTTTACCATCTCCAGGCATTTCTGACTCTCATGCTGTTTGGGATTATTTCCAAATCAAGACACTCTTTGAGATTCTAAGGAAATGGCATTTTAGAGAGCTATAGGCTAATAACCAAGCTCTTGTGTAGACAGTCCTGTGGTAATTGAAGGGAAACTGTGACAATGATTGAGTTGTGATTTGTCCTTAAGATGAATAGCGCTGATTGTCCCTGTGCTGTTCCAAACAAATCTCACAGTCTGGGCCTCTGCCTGGGTTCACAAATTAGTCTCTATGGATTTTCTCTCATATGACAGAATCACTGAATGTTTTGGATTGGGAAGAATTTTAAAGTTCATGTAATTCCAACCATCCTGGGCAGTGTCACCTTCCACAAGACCAAGTTGCTCAAAGCCCCGTCCATACACAAGGTCTATGAGTGATGTAATGCTGAGTCACATTAAGCATGAAAAAATATCTTTTAAAAGATAGCAAGATGAAATCTACTTCATTTTGCTGTCCTAACTTTACCTGTGTTGATTCTCAGAGAAATTTAATTCATCTATTCTTAGAGACCTTCAGCAGCAGAGACTGTACAACTTGCTTTTCCACTTTTTATGAACTCTGCTGAATAACTTCTGAAATGCTTTCTAAAGTGAACATCCACATGGCACTGTGTATGCTGGAGAGTCTTACTATTTCTGTATTTCAATTATTAGCTTATCAGAACATAGTTACTGATTTTACCGAATATATTATGTCTGCTGGGGAAAAATGGTATCCATTACAGTTAATAATAATGAGTCAGCTGTTATATCATTGTAAGTCCTGAGTAAGTCCTGTAAGTTTACAATCACAGAATAATGGAATTTTAAAGGTTGAAAAAGACCTTTGAGATTACCAAGTCCAACTGTCGACCTAGCACCACCACGATGTTAAAACATTAAAACATGTCCTCAAGTGCAGTATCCCCACATTTTTTGAACACCTTCAGTAATGGTGACTTCACCATTTCCCTTCTCAGTCTGTTCCAATGATGGAACCCCTTCCATGAAGAATTTTTCCCTAACATCCAATCTAAACCTTCCCTGCTGCTGCTCCCCAAATGTCTTGAGACCATTTCCTCTTGTCCTGTCACTTATTACCTCAGTAGTAACCGACTCTCACCTCAACACAACTTCCTTTCAAGTATTTCCAGAAACTTATAACGTCTCTCCTGAGCCTCCTTTGCTCCAAGCTAAATAACTCCAGTTCCTTCAGCCACTCATTATCAGACTTGTGCTCCGCACCCTTCACGGCACTTTCACTGCTCTTCTCTGGACTTGCTCCAGCACTTCAATGTCTTTCTTGTGAGGTGGTGGAACTGATATAATGACTTACAGAAGCACAAATGAAAAAATACTGTGGCCTGAAGCTCTAGAATTTCAAATTTCTTTGTATGCAACTCTTTGAATGCGTGTTTAAAAAGCATGTCATGATGCTATAATTGATATCAAAGTGCTGGTTTTCACCTAATTTGCCTCACTTTAGCTATTTTCTATGAATGACTTATCTATGGTCCTTGTATTTTAGAAAAAGAATTAGAAATGTAGATAGAAAGCTGCACAGCACTCACATTTAGGGGAAAATATACATTCAACCTGCATTTGCTTTAGCCTCTGTGGGACACTAAGACACTTGTCAAAACCCAACAGGCATACTGAGCTTCAATGATTCATAGGATTTAAATTACTTGCTCTGGGGGAAATCAAGGGTGCAGGAGACCCCACAGGGTCCCACCATCTAATTAAAGGGAGCTTTCTTCTTGATCATCCTCATGTAAATATGTAATAAGCCATCAGACAAGAATCATTCTGTTTACACATCATCTGGCAGTCAGAAAGATCAATGATGAGAGCAAGCATTTTATATTTATCTGCTGAATATGTTGCAGATCATCTGACAGATTTCTTTATGAAAACTTGGGTCTCCATATGCAGGCTTAGAAGCCTGGAGCAATTCTGAATTCTCTTAAGATACCATTTTGAACAGGGAGATAGAAACTCAAGTTAAAATGCTCTAGAAAGATTTATTTTTGGATGTAAACTGTTTTATTCTGTAGAATTCTTATTATTGTAGTCCTGCTTCTTTCCAAAATCAGATATCATAAAAAGTATTGCTTTATGCACAACCATACATGTGATAAAGACTTTATCTTTAGCATTATATTTTAAACATGATGCTATCACCACCAGCCATTGAACTAAATGAAAGCAGACCGCTCTCCAACCAAATGAGATAAAGCAAATGATTTTATTATGTCAAGGCAGTAGGATCTGTTCTCAAATAGTGCTGCAGTAAAAAAAATTATATTGATTTCATAACTCAGCAGAACTCTATGTGTTAGCATATTTTCTTCAGTTTGAAAATTGTGGCTTTAAACTCTTTAGAAAAGAAATAAAATGTTTTTGTGATGTCAGGAAGAAAATAGATCTAATGTAGAATTTTATAAATTTCTTATTTTTTATTCATTTATTATTTTGGGGAAATCATTGTACATACAGCTACCAACAGCTAATATTCATTTGCTTTTTATTGCTTCTCCAACTGCCTATTTCAGTTTATTAGTTAAACTTTATTTCTGATTTTATCACCATCATCAGACTTCAAGCTGTTTTTTGATACTCTTCCCTGCTTTTTATATTTTCTTTTCCATATAAACAGGAGTTTTCTCTTCTTTGTAACAGCCAGAATTTTCTCAAAGGCATGGAAAACCAACAAGTGAGGTCCCTTTTGAAGTAACTACAAAGGATTATATGAAGTATGAATGATACTAATAAGATTCAGTAACTTTAAAACAGTTTGAGAATCCATGAATTTCTAAAGGCAAAATAATCCCCTTTCTTCCTAGACTGACTTTTAACCTTAAAAATGGTTAGTCTTTATTCTCTGTCTGTAACCAAAGAAGTAAGTCCAGATGAATAAACACAGTATTTAGCATTTTTATTGGGAGTACTACCAGCTCTTTGATGTACTCTATTGCTAAGTTTTTTGCTTTGTTATTAGAAAATGTGATTCTTACACCAAACCTCTAGTCCTGCTCTAGATAGCTTGCTTTGTTTTAGCAGAGACTCAGCTAAAACACAAAATTGTTTTGTTAGTGAAGAAATTTCCTTAAAGGTATCAGAAACTATATTACTATCATCAATAAAACAGGAGGTATACTTACACATTTTTTTTCTTACAAAACCATAAGGGTGCTTGTTCTTATCTTAATCTGGAAAGAATTCCCTAAGCTACAGTAGGCAGGCCAGACTGTATGAACAATATTTTCCCTTTAGACACCTATGAATTTGAGAAGACAACTCAAGCCAAGACATCAAAAGGAAAGGAAACAATATAAATTGAAAAAGGGGAAATTTATATTAGATCTTAGGACAAAATTCTTTACTGTGAAGATATTGGGATTAGGTTGCCCAAGAGGTTGTAGATGTCCCATCCTGTCAGAGTTCAAAGCCAGGTTGAACACCTTGAGCTACCTGGTTTAGTGGCAGGTGGCCCTGCCCACGGTGCGGGAAGTTGAGACTTGGTCACCTTTAAAGTCCATTCCAACCTCTGGCATTCTCTAATTCTATGAACTACGTAGAATTAATACTTACATTAAAAATAATAGCACATATATTCAGTCAATTATTTGCCGCAGTTGGCCTGGAGCAATGAGTCTTGTCTTTTGGTGCCTTTCTATCCATCTTTAGAGACTGATCCAGTTTACAGAATTAGTCCAGTGACAGGTATCTAGGGGGAAAATGCACAGTTAAGACATTCAGGAAATATTAACCAAAAATAAGAAATATGTTATGACCATTTAAAAAATTCTACATTAGATATCTTATCTTCCTGACCTATCCCAAAAGCTTTTCCTTTATTTTCCAAATAGTTTAGTCACAATTTTCAAACGCAGGCAAATATATAATCTTTTTTCCCTGATTTTCCTTATTGTTAATTTTTCCGCTTAGGTGCCTGTCCATTCAACTGGATCAGACTCAGAAGGTAGATAGGAAGGCACTATGACCCATTGCTTCATGCTGACTGCTGCCAAATATTGATTGAATATAATTACTTTTCTCCTTCAAGTTAAATTGCTAACATATTCTTAATACTTTATACCACTTCAGAACAATCTGTAGCATCCAAGCTCATGAGCTCAAAGACCTTCCAAAATGTGTTTCTATTTAAAACTGCAGCAAGTCCTGAACAGCAAAAGAAAGAGCAGCATTATACATCACTTCTCACACCACGTCTGAGCTGATTAAACGTGCTGAAAAGATGTACAGCCTCCATAAAAATTGCACAGGATTATTTTTTACATCTCAAAATATGGCTGAGTGCATCTGCTAAACATATATAACGTAAATCATATTCTTGATTTCCATGTTAAAGATGTTCTTGGTAGCTCTGAATTTCAGGTGCAGAGTCATTAATTTCCTGACTCTCTTAATTCTAGTGTCACTCTAAACTGTGTCCCTTCATTAGTGGCTTCTTGATGTTGTGACATGTTGAGCCAAACTTAACTCTGTCTTAGCTCATCTCTTTTGATCTGGGATCTTATATCACTTATCTAAATGGCTGGGTCAAAGTATCATCATTTTTCCTTTGGTTTTCCAGTTCTCATTTTCTGGTCTGAAGGAGTCTTCTGAAATCCCTGTTTTCCTAGCAGCCTCCTTATTCACAAATAGTTCTGAAGGAAGTTTTACTTCTTCAACTAATTTCGTGGAGCACTGACTTGTGCTGAGTCAAATAAACTTCTGATTAACCTTCCTTTTAAAGCTTCATTTTACTGTAGGCTTCTCTGATGCCTCCATATTGAATCTAATCTTTTGTGCTAGAGATTTGCTGCAAGCAAGCCTGATGTTACAGCAGGAGCCCCCCAAAAGGGCAATGTTTAAGAACAGTATTGATTTATATGAAAGAGTTTTCATTAATTCTCCTGAATAACTTATGCAAGCTAGCAAAAATCAGAACAAATATTTCTGGTTTACTTGCTATTTCTTCCAGATACAGTTAGCAAGATACACCATCATAGCTTCTATATCATGCTCACAAGCCATGCATTCCATATCCTTATACCTGTGCTAGCAATGCCAAAAGGGTCATTGGTTCGTTCATCCATTTCTTGTTCATGATGAAGGTGAACATGATGAGGGGAAAGAAAAAGAGACCTTGCTTAAGACACAGAGCATAACATCAGCTTAGCAAAAACTCACTGGCAGATCGGTATTTGCATACATTTCCTGAACTGCAACATAGATTCAAGGCCTAGTTGAAGCTAATCAGCAGCACTATAAAAAGAGCATGTCCTAAAGAAACCTTGAAATGTAGTTCAATAAGTAAGAATGTTGAATACAAAACCATTAAAGCAATTGAAAGTTGTCATTAAACCATAAAACAATTGACACCAGGCTTAGAACATCTCGTTGTGCGTGATTATACCCCAAATAACAAAACTAATTTTACACATCATGCTACTGCATTTAAGTCAGTTACTGACTGGTAGGTATGAGGAACTGATTTAATGTGCACATATTATTTCACAGCTGTTTACCTAAGTGTTTTTTTTATTCTGTTACCAGCTACTGTCAGACTGAATATTGGCTGCGGATCAGATCCATTAGGCCAATTTTTATGGGCCTAATTTTACATACATTAATTTATAAATGCATTGTATTTTAATTTACAGGAACTTAGATTAAATATTTATTATCAAGATTTACAATAACTTTGCCGTGGAGGAAAGTGAGCAATAATGATTAATGGCACTGAGCATGAAACTTTTAATTGACATCTCCAGTCTAACTGATTACTATTTTTTTCATTGAGCTTCAGAACTCTGTGAGTAAAAAAAATCAACCTTGAACTCACACATTTTGTTGCAAAAATGGAAGACATATGTCTAGAGAACTTGGTGGAACGGTATCTTTTTGTGTAGACACTCTACAAAGACAGAGGATAGTCCCTGACCCAAACAGAAATATGCAATATAGATAAGTAGTGTAGGAAAAAACATTACTGCAAGTTATTTAATATTATTTTATTTAAAGTCCTGCCAACCTACTGCTAATCTTTATTGAAAAAAAATGTCCAGTGTTCATATTACTAGAGGGGATTATTATACACCGTACAAGCTGCCTCTATAAAACACTGTTGTAGAGTTTCTCTGTTCAGACAGCTTACAGCTCCTTTTATGTATCAAAACCATGAATAAAAGGATCTCAGTTACACAGCTGTCACTGCTATGGGAATAATGACTCTTTGCCTTGTGCTGATGTCCCAGCTAGAAAGACAGACATTGAAGAAATACTCAGTGGCATGTGGGGGCCACCAACCTGGTTCAAGTTTATCATAGTCCTTTCCAGTGCTTGAGGGCAGACTTGCCTCCCAGTGCAGCTACACCTGTGCAGCTTTGGGTGTCTGTGAGAAGTCTGACATTCACCCCATCCAGACTATGGGGTCCAGCTTTACAGGCTCTGAGAGGTCCCATGATCGCATGCATTTTAAAAAGTCATGATTTTCCTGGAGATTGTGCTATAGGATCCTAAGTTTCTGTAACTGTTATGAGAAGATCTGACTAAGGCTGTGATTCAGAAGACTCCTTATCTGTATATATTTTCCTGCCTGAGGATCAGGATAATGTTTATTTTCTATAATATGCAGAATTTTGCTTAATATATGTCAAAAGGTAAGCATAATTATTTTATCTAATTTTCAGTCTACCTTGGAGATTTTGTTATGTTATTCTGTATTAATTACAGGATTTAAATGAAATTTGATAATATTGGCCTTGTAATTTTATTCATGGTTTGAATTATTTTCAGCATATGGCTGGCTTTATCATTTTAATTTCAGGGAACAAATTCCTACAATAGACTAGGAATTGGCACAGCTAGAGTATTGTCTGATGTTTTGGCCAACAATCCATGAATATTAATGAAACTGAGCTCTCAGAATTATCCCTCTCTCTTAAATAAGTGATTATGTATATTTGGATATATAAGCACAAACATATAAACATATACTTGTATATATGTTTACTTACATATGCATAAACCATCTATGCATATAGTTTTATGTATATATATAATATATATAAGTATGATGTTTTCAAAAAATAACCAGTCCTAAATACACTGGGGACATTTCATATTTGAAGATGTCATTTGGAAAATTACCAGTAAATATCCAGATGCTTCCTTCAATAATAATTTAGATATTAGTGGTAATGTCTGATGAGATTACAAGCTTCAGAGATACTGCAGTTTTATTGAAAAAAACAAGACACATCAAGCAACTTTGTCCTAACATAATCTACTTGTTTATCTCTTTAATTTTGTCTGGCTGTTACATTCTAGCTAAGTCACGAAAATAAAAAGAAATAAATTCAAACTTAACCTTTGTGTAATTTAGGAAGATTTTTGATCATTCTACCTGTCTGGTAAATGCTTTCTGTCATAAGAATTCAAATTATAGAAAAAATTTACTTAAAGTCTAAACAATTAAAAGGATAAAGAAATAAATTTTCAAAAGGCTTGTGTTTGCAGTGTATATAGAGGATAAATGTCCTATGAGACATCTTATGTCAGATGGAGTGTTTGGGAACTAGGAAAGAGTCTCAAATCCTCACTGCAGGTGAGGTGGGTGCTTCTAGGTGAGGATATGAAGGAAACAGGAGGGAGACCAGCCGTGCCTTTGCCACAGCAGTTCTTTCTTACCTCTCAGAATGGATAAGAAGAGTAGGGAAGATTGACAGGACCTTCAGCTCCCCTTTCTACTTCCCCACTAGCACCCACTGCTGCAGCAAGAGTATGTTTGCATCAAGTACGGTGCTGGCTCAGAGGGGCTGGCCTGCTGCTGCCAAAAATTACTCTGCCACAGTCTGCTGTGGAGGACACAGTGAGAAAGGAGGTGTACGCTACGGGGAACACACATGCAAAATCTGGGCCACCACACCATTCCTAGGGCATACTGAAGTACAGCTTCCTCAGCTATAACAGCTCATG
Organism: Alethe diademata; assembly: GCA_025584955.1. Lineage (NCBI taxonomy): Eukaryota > Metazoa > Chordata > Aves > Passeriformes > Muscicapidae > Alethe > Alethe diademata. The sequence goes on from JANRMJ010000001.1 coordinate 70,898,649, forward strand.
AGTTTGCTCAAGTTTGGGAGGACACAAAAGTTATTTAGACCTACGGCACTTCTCATTTGGCAAGCTGCAACTCTCAGGGAGAACTTCAGTCTTTTACAGTTATTTCATTCGGAAGTGTCTGTGCCAAGATACTCAACGACTTTCAGGCAGCACTGTGCAAATGATCTGCAATATAAAAGAAAAAACAAAAAGGGCAGTTAAACAAAATGGGATTGAAAAAAAACACATGGACAATATGGTAAGTTTTATTTCAGGTTCTTGATCCTTTCAATGTTAAACTTAGCAAAATTATTATCCTCCTGAAAAGCAGTAACTATGCTTAGTAGGAATGGTGCTTTGCTTTAAACTTGTAGTGATGGGAGGTTACAACCTCCACTGAGACAGAGTGAGGTTCTTGTTAATACATACACTTAAGACAATATATAAAGGAAAGAAAGTAAGCGAAAGAAAGAATAAGAGTGAAAGAAGCCACAAAGAAAAAGTTTGATGTACATTCAGGTTCAGATGGCAAACACCAGATAGCTTCCCTGGGAGGGAGGGGAGTTTTACACTGTCTGATGTGACACTCTCGATCGTGCAGAGTCTTTTGCTTGAAAGTGACAGATATGAGTCTGGGGGCATTTTGAGGGTCTTTGATGGTTTATAACCCTAAGATAAGATAGCTGTTTCTCAAGCTTCTGTAATTAAGCCAGTTATGTCCTGTCAGAAGTGAGGAACACTCTCAGGCCTACGTGTGAGTGTCCCAATACCTCCTGGGGGAAGAGGAAGAGAGGTGGGCCTTAACAGAAGGGAAGACATTAGCATGATAAAAAGCATTATCCCACTTCACATCTGC
>JANRMJ010000001.1:70903201-70916960 GCA_025584955.1 Alethe diademata
GGTATTGGTATTGGTATTGGTATTGGTATTGGTATTGGTATTGGTATTGGTATTGTTAAGATTTGCTTTACTTCTCATTATGCTGGTCTGATTCCAACTGGTAATAAATTCAGCTAATTTTACCAAACTGTCTTTTTTGCCCATGACTGTAATAAATGAGTGATTCCTTCCGGCCCTTATCCCAACCCATGAACCTTTTGTTACATTTTCTCTTTCCTGTCCAGCTGTGGAGGGGTGTGACAGAGTGGTTTTGGTGGTCACCTGGCATCCAGCCATGGTCAACCCACCGCGCCCACTAAGTCTACACACTGTCCCAAACAAGTGTGTAAACACAGATGCACATGCACAAGAAACACACTCTTGTGACTGGTGATCCAATCCAGGCAGCTGTACTTTTCTCAGCCTGATTCTCTAAACATGAAGACCACAGAAGCAAGAAGAGGGACAATTGAAGACAAAGAAGGATTCAAAAACTGTAATCTAGCACCTTGAGAGCTTTCATGTGCTTGCATATGCAATTCAAATGTGACAGTATTGCAGATATGATCCCTTCAACCTATAAAAAAAAAATCAAAAGACAGATGAGTAGTTGACCTCAAATAGTTCAAAAATAAGTTTAAAAAAAGTCAATTTCAGGATAAATACTACAAAAAAAACTTTAAGAAGTGCCATTGGAAATGGGTCTGTCTGACCTCAGGACTTTAAAAGATGATTGCAATTAATTTTTGTCCAAAAATATCTTTGTTGGTGGTAGTTGGTTTTGTTTATTTGTTTGCTTGTTTGTTTGTGGAAGCTTAATGAGTCCTTGCCATTGTGTTTTACAACACTGTCATTAAAATTAAGGAAAATTCAAGCAGCATCCTGCCAAATGTGACCCACAGTTTTTTCACAATCTCTTTACTTCAATGTGATATGAAGTCAAAACCACAACATACATGATCCACTTAATAAAGGTCCTGCATATCACAGCTGACAATGTATTGGTAGATCAGTAGTCCTGAGGCGGAAATATAATCCCCTATGAGTTTTCTGACTGCAGAAAAAAGCTTTTCAGAAATATCAAAGTATGCTTTAGTATTTACCCACTTACATGCTTCTTTTGTTCAGAAACCAGTGTTTTCTGATTTTCTAAAACATACTTCTTTCTCTTTCTCAGCTTCAGTTAAATTTCATTGCTGCAGGAAAATTGTCAGATCATTCAAGTAATGGAAGAATTATTTTGGATTCAAGATTAGTCTTCTCACTCAGGAGTCCTGTCATCACTGATACATGTTTGAAAAGGTGAGGTGCCCACATAGGGTTGAAACTATAAAGACAATCAGATCTAAACATAAATATGCCAAATAACTCAAATTGGCTAACTCTAGCTAAATAAAGATTTTTATGTTACTCTGATTATTTATCAATTTTTATAGATAATTAAGTAGAGAATTGCCACTAAAGAGAAACAAGGACAAGAATATTGTTACCTAATGATAATGAAAATAAAATTTATTTTAATACATTGGGAATAAAATCAGCTTAGTTTTCACACAAAACTAGATTTTCTAGAATGAAAACTACACTCAATATTTTTATTCAATTTAAAAATATAGCTCCCTGCAAAAAAGGTAACCACAATTATTCTTCTCATCTTTAACCTGTAACTGATTTGGTGAAGTACCTGCATACTGTCCTAAAAGTTGATACATGGAGATTATGTTCAAAATAAAATTAATGCTGAATTTTGCAGAGGACTTGAAATAATTATTTGCTTTATCTGTATTCGTAGCTTTTCAGAATAAATAAAAAGTAAACCAAAACTGAGTCTCAGACGTAATATCTCAAAAAACTATGTTCAGATGCGGAAATGTTTTAGTTTTATCAAATGCTCTGAGAGATCTTCAGTAGGTCAGAGGACTGTTCTACAAATAAGATAACATAAAAGAGATTCAGAAACTTTTTTATATAGAGAAATATTTTCCTATCTCAATACTCAAAGGTGGCTAAATTTAGATTTGTAGAGATTTCATGAAGAGAAGTTTCTTGAGACACATTCAGTGATAGCGATGAGTTAGACTGCCATGTAGATTCACATTTTCTCTTATGTCTAATAATTTAACATCTAGTTGCAACAAATCACTACTTTATTTTGTAAACAATATACTTTCACTTCAGGATCTCACTGTTTGTGAAAGTTGTTTCTTTTCACCTTGGCATATTGCAGTATCATCTTTCTTCTTCAGATGGCATCCAGGTAGTAACAGTAATCTGTGATCCCAAAACAAATTTCTGTGGGAAAAGCAGTCCTTACCGACAGCTATTTTCTCTGCTGGTCCAAAGAGCATGCTTGTGGCAAGCTGGGATTAATAAGCAAAAAAAAGAATAAATAATTGGCATTTAAAGTTTTGTTTTCATCAAATTGATTCCCATGAAGTATAAAAGTTCTATTCAACCTATTAATTTTTGATCCCTGTAAGCTTGTCTAGAGATTTCTGAATGTGTGTCAGCTGTTGCTGCAGACTGTGGCGCCCAATTTCGCAGACATTAACTGACAGTCTCGTCTCCAACATCATTAGCAAAACTTTATTGTTGTAGCTCTGCAGACCTCATCATTCAACAAAGGAAATTATAATATAACGGTTGCATTTCATATTGATTTTGATGAGAATTGGATCAGACCTTGACTGTCTGGTAGTTAAAGTCTCACTCTCATTACATGCTTTCTGCCAGGAGCTCAGTTATTTTCCTTCCTTTATTGACTTACAGAGGCTCTCACAGACTGTTTAAATACAAGTCAGCAGATATGTCAAATAAGGTACTTTTCACAGTGAACCTTGGCTTTTTTTTGGCAGACGTAAGTCACCCTGATGTTTAATGCTCCATGCCCTTTTTATTTTAAGTTTAAAATTTTATGCTTCCTAGATAGTACATCACAATTGCATTAGAGACTGATTCAAAGTGTGCTGTGGTCACTAAAGTGCTTTTCATTGACTTCATTAAAGTCTAAAATGGATTCATAATCTCAGGTTCTGAGTCATATTTTTTTGTGAACAAGCTTTTGAGGTCTTACTTATAACTCTTAAGCATGAATATGAGGTAAATGCATAAAAACAGTAGATTGGAATGCAGTGATACAAACTAAACACAAAATTACATCTAAAGAAAAGCACTGTGGTTTGCATCCTCCTGAACTTAACTTAAACTGTTAATGTGTCTAAATATCATAATTACTAGAGTTGCAAGCATGTTTAATCAACTTTTGAAGAATAAAGTGGCCTTGGTGGATTTCTTTTAATTAAGATTTCTAGATGACTCAGACAATATAAATATTTTTGGAAACATTTCTCTATTATGTTCTGCAGCAGGTAAGTTAGGGCAGTAAATATTTCCAGAGCTATTACACAGGAAAATAAATTTGTGCAGCCAGCTTATTATCTCTTTATATTAGAGTATATTCCCTTCTCCACCAAGATGAACTGACCTCAAGGATCCTTCTTACTAATAGAAAAGTCACAAAGATAATGAGAAATGGCATTTTGATGACATAACATGGAGAAAATGAAAAAAATATCCAATGTAGATCTGAAAGTGGAAATAGCAGCCTAAAAATGACTAACTCATTACAAAAATAAATTTTAAAATTATTTTGTACTTCATGAACAATGCCTGTGTTAATCTGTCAAAAAGAGTATGGGCATCATTTTTGCAGCATCCAACCTATTTGGCCTTTGAAATTTGATGACAGGAGGTCAAAGATACTGTTATATAAATATTTTGTGCCAGCTATCTACTCAGTAAGTGGCCAACACAAACTTTTATACTCTGATTTGTCATTTGCTGTGAAAGATCTGTGACTACAGCCAAAGTTATTTTTATATTGATTCTTTAAGTTGGTTTTTTTAATGTGACATATTCAATTTTTAGACTGACACATTTTACAGCATACTTAAAATGTATACCTAAGGCTCAGATTTTGGATAAAAAATAACATGCAACACTCAAGTGCATTCAGTAGGTACTAAGACTGCACATTGAATGATAAATGCATATATTTGAGTAGAATCTATCTATAATAAGGAAGATCAGCTTCTTTATTTAGAGTGAAATATTTGGATGATAAAATATAACTGGCGAAATATATATCTCAAGTATAAGTACCACTTAAAAAAATCAATATGGTGTGTACCATCTTGGGACTAGCAATTATGTAGAAATGATTAGACAAAAAATAATTCTGAAGAAAATCTTGGATGATAATATAGAGTAAGGAATAATTTATAGAAGACTATATACCAGATAATTAAATTTCTTTTTCTTCTTACATAAGTTGTGAGCTGATCATATATTTCCCTAATGTATTATAAATTCAAATGTCTTCAATGAGTGTCTTTCTAAAAATTTTGCTTCATACATTGTACATCTCCAAGATGGACCTGTTGATTGTGATTAACCCAGTAAATCGAAGTGTTGTTGTTGTTGTTGTTGTTGTTGTTGTTGTTGTTGTTGTTGTTGTTTTGGGGGTTTTTTTTGGTGGGGGGGCAGGGGGTTGGAGAATTTGCTTGGGAACTTTGGACATTTGCAGGAAGCCACTGAAATGCCAATCTGCCCATTTACTTGGGAGCAAATTCAGATGGCACCCCCATGTAAAGAAACCAGGAGACGCAAAATTTTGTGGGAACCTACTCCTCCTCTGCTTGCCAAAAGCATGTAAAATGTTACTCATCAGAACTTGAACCAGAATTATTATATAAAATTATGTCTCTTGCCTATGAACTTCTGCTTCCAAAAGTCACAAAACAAGAAATGATAATATCATTTTTTCTAATGCCTTCTTCACATTTATTTCCACAGCTGCTTTTAGGCCTGTCTCAGTCCTGAGTTCTAGATGCTGACCAGGAGAGACATGTTGGAAAATACCTGGACTTCTTTAAGATATCCTAGTCCATCTCCATTAGTAAATACTACTTTCAGAAAACAAATTACCCTCCAGCAGCTCCAACATCCAACAGAGATGGTGGGATGGGTTCTCTGCTTCCAGCCACACTGAGGAGTCTTTTAAAGTACCACAAACATCTACCAAAATCCCACAATCAAAATCAGACACAGAGCTCTGTGCATTTCTCTGGTGTAATGCAAATGTCTAAGCAGGGCACGAGGCAATGAAGAGCTGTCTCAGTGGGCAAAATATTTCATTTTGTGCTGGTGTAACTGCAGCTTTTTTCAGTTGAGTTGCACTTGAATAAAGCCAGGCTAATTCAGTGATTTGATACTTCTGCTGTGCTTTTATCTATGATTACAGCCTAAAAGATCCGCTTCAAGTAAAAAAAGATGTTTCGATTACATATGTCAGCAGAGGAAACCACCATATTTTTTCACATGGGTGGCAATTATTTCAGTTTTGGAGGCTGCTGCTATGCACCTATCTAAATGAATATATAACATTTAAATATCAGCAGTGACTCATGGACCACTAACAACTACAGAATTCCAGATGATGAAAAGTTGGAAACATGTATTTTTACTGATCCTTTTTGTGGTTGGTATCTTTAATAATGCCAAATAATTTACCAGTGTCTCTTAAGAGTAAAACAGTAAAGACTTCCATCTGTTAGAGGGTTGATCCAGCTTGTTCTCAACTTTTTGAGTCAGTTTATTATCATCTGGGAGTAGTTCTCCACCTAGTTGTGCTTCTTTTGCTTTTTTTCTCTTGTTTTGGGAAGATAGCACCAAAAAAATGTCATAACTGGAATGGGCCCTGAGTTCTTGTTGACTTTTTTTAATGTAGGAATAGATCTTTCAAGAATGGTTGGGTCCTAAACAAAGCAAGTCTTTTTCTACAGTCTTCTTTTTCTAGCTCAAATTTATTTTCCCTAAAATTTTAACAGCTTGGAAAAACTGGGAAAATAGGAAACCTGTAGGTGGAAGATTTAAATTAAATCAGAATCTAGCCTTTCTTGCCCATTCACCTTCCACTTTTGTTTTCACAAGGCCATACAATTTTGGTTTTCCAAATGTACAAAACAAGCAACTTTGTCAAATTCCACCAGGTAGCTCTTTTTGTAGCACGACTGATCCTCAAGAGGGCTTCATTTTAGCCTTAGAAAACAGGAAGCCATTTTCTCCACCACCACCAGCCTCTGCCAGGTAGGATTTTGTCCTGGACATGCTTCCCACCACCACCAGCAGGTTGTTTTTTCCTGAGACAAACTGTCCCAGCAGTTCAACCTAACATCACCAACATATGCAAAGTTGAGATTATTTTCACAGGAGTAAATTTAGGATAGAAAGTAGGTAAAGGAGAATGAAGAGATGAACAAGTTGGGTAGGAAAGGCAAATTGGGAGGATATGAAATAAGTTTATGTGGTGGATACAGTGCTCCCAGCAGTGAGAAGAAATGGGAGATTAATCTGGTCAATAGATTTTTGCACCAAAAAAATGCAATTTACACAAACTAAGTTTACTGAATTCTTCAATAATAGTTTGAAAAAGCTTATGTGAGGAATATCTGAATAAATCTGTAAGTGTTTCTTAAAAAACTTCAACCTGCTCATTCCTCTATTCCTTATCTCTGAATTCTCATCATCCGCATCCTTCCTTCACATTTGCCATTTCACAGTTATTATGGGTCCAAACTAATATCCTGCCCGGTTAGACTGCTAAGTATCCAATGCAGCAAGCAAAGGTTTCTCTGCCTGAGACTGAAAACCAAGGCAGGTACACGGATGTCTCAGCCACAGCTCTGGTTCACAGCCAGCCAGCTGCTTCAACTGACAGAAAATCAAGCCATCCTTTCCCAAACCACAAACATGCTACATCTTATTCAGAGTGAAATAAAAGACATGTTTCCTTTTGACAGTTTGGGCCACAGGTGGGGAAAATTATAGTGTCACACTAAGCATTTTCTTTTAGGTTGTTACACAGTGTCTGTGCTCTTGCAGCTTTTGTGAACACCACCAACATATAATTTCTTTTATTAACCAAGAAGAACACAAGCTTTATGTGCAAAAACAGAAGCCTTGACTCTCACCATGTGGAATAATTGCACATACTGTCTTAGTACCAATTCCAGATTTTACCCACCTTCCATTTTCCAGTTCCTGGGGTACTTTGGAGATGAAAGACTGAAAACCACTGCAGAGTCTATATGAGGGAGAATATAATGGTGTGGCCTTAAAGCAGGTAGGCAGCAAACTGCACCCTGCTGATAGAAGAATATCCATGTGCAACTGACATGAATGTCTGTCTTGTTCCAAAGTTTACTTCCTTTCTGAAAAAAAAAATAAATTAATTAATTAAAAATCTGCAGCTTGACGAAAACACCAGAAACCACAAAACCCTTTATATGGACCAGGCAATACAGGGTGAGAATCTGGCCAACACAGTTATTCACTTAATCAACTATTTGCTCATTATTAAAATGCTGCTGTCCCACTGCTACTGCTCCAGTTCCTTCTGTTCTGATCAAAATCTCACAGTGTACTTCCACAAGAAAATGTAAAGAATGCAAGTACAGTGTAAAACATCACTACTGCACCCACAACAACCCTTAAGTTCAAGATCTGAGTCTTTCCTTCTACAGCATGGATTTTGCTCATCCTCTCAGTGCTCAGCCTGTGCCCTTTTTCCGTCCTGCTCCAAGTCTCTATCCTCCCCCTTAACTGCTTGGTGCTAAAAAGCCCACTCAGTGCCTTACAGAAGATGTGTTTGGGAGTCTGCCAGGTCAGCTCTTTACACTGCAGAGACCTTGGGGTTGGGGCCATATCTGCACTTCTGTTTGTGAATAATCCAACACATGTACAGAACTCTGGATCTGATCCCCTATATCATAACAACACTAATGTGGGACCAGATGCCATATGGGCAAATGGGAATCTGTTGCATTCATGTAGTGCTTTTTTTTTCCAAGGAACTCAAAGCACTTTACGATCTTTAAGCCTCACCACATGCCTGTGGGGTACAGCAGGGTAAGTAGGCCTGCAGCATTCTTTACAGAGCCAAGTACATTTATTCAAATGTAGCTGAATAATAATAATGCAACGATGACCTCCCATGACACTTACGTTCCTTAGGAACAATGAAACTGTCAGCCACAAGGGTGAGACTCATGAGTCTGGGTGACAAAACATTTTCGGCAGCTGGCCCACGACTGCAGCCTCACTTCCGTAAGAGATTTGGATGTCCACAAGCTCCACTGCCTCCCATGCAAAATGCAAAACTTTGCTTCTTCATATTCATTTTCTCACCCCATCAACAAATACCAAAACAACCAAGGTGGAAAACAAGAATCCCTCTATAGAGGTTTTGTGAGTCCTGCTACAGATTCTAATAGACAATTACTGCTCCACTAATAGCTCTGTGTGACCCCATCTCAATAATTTAATTCTTTAATAGCTTCTGGAGATCACTGATTGCTTTAAATGAAGCATGGTTATATCCTTAAATTTACTTCTACAGAATTACTTTTGCAGGGGTGAAGTGATGACAAAGAAAGAAATTAACCTTAATTTCATCAAAATAGGTTTTTCTACACTGTTATGAACCTGTGTATACTGAAAAGTATTACCCCCTTTTCCAATTCAATAATTTGTTTCCAATCCAATAATGAAAGTAGAAGAGACATTTAACAAAGGCCATTCTCTTCAGAAAAAATGAAAACAAATGGAAACCAATCTGTACGAAGTATTTGGAAGTTAAGACCCCAGACTCTTCCTCTGTGAGTAGGATGAACTTTGGAAATCTGGGATTCAGAGGCACAATCATCCATGTAAAAAAGAAAAATCTATGCTCTGTTGATTAACCTTGGCACTTCAGACAAGGTGTCACCTCATGCATTGGAATGGCATGCCATCAGGTGACAAACTTCAAACTGGCCATTTCTCAGAGATGGGTGCTAAAATAAAAAAATTCTTTTAATGTACCAATGCCTGTATAATGTGTAGACTTTGCTTTCTGTGTGGTTTACTATCTTCCAGGAACAAACCAGAGTGTTAAACTGAGCAGAAAGTGTTACTTTTAATTGCACAAACCTCTTTGTCACCCACTCTGGTTTTGCTAAGATGCCATTTTCCCCCCTTGTTTCTCAGCCTCCTTCCTCTTTAGCGGGTGCTCCTCCATCCCCTTATGTTCCCTCTGTGCACAGCGTAAGGCTGCAGTTGCCACAGTCTCCGTAATGTCTAATCCTTTAACACTGGGAGAGCATTGTATTGCAGCCCTAATGCAAGGATGAATTCTGGAATGTGGAGCCTGGAGAGAGCTTATAGAATAAGAAAGAAAGAAAAAGGGAAGAGGAAAAAGGAATTGAGAAGAGAAAGAAGTCAAAACCACACATGGGACAGAAGGAGAAAAAGGGGATTAGGTGACAATATCCGACTGCACTGAAGGGTCAGGAGAATTAAGCTTCAGAGCAGCTTGCTCAGTGTGTGCTGGGATAAAAAGACTCTGATATGAATGGAGATGGTTCAAGTGCAAGCACATTGTGGAATGCAATAGGAGTCTGCTAGGGAACATTTAAGACAGTTGTGCACCACTTTCATTTAGCAAATAATATATATTGTTTGCTGGGAAAGATCTGAGCCTGACTGTCACTTTTACAAGGTTGTTACAGAGGAATGAGAAATACAATAATGGAATGAAATGGAATAGCATTACACTAAATGAAATTATAAATCAAATAACCTGAACATGTGCTCCTAAAATTTTTTATTTCATATGATGTTTATATTGAATATAAACTTAAAGCAATAGATTCTTGTCCAAAGAAAATCAGGGCATTTGACATCAATGAAGTTAGATATGTTTTTAACAAATACTTCTGAGCCTGATTTTGAATACCTAGTTGTACTGCATGTGCAGCTAAATGCATAACCTGTTCATCAGGCCAGCTTTGTGATCTTTCTAATCAGTGTAGGTTCTGCACCTTGAAGGACACTGACTCATTATGATTTTCATATATGCTAGGAGTACTTCTACACAGCTTAACTGAAAAAATTACAGATACTTTAAATTCCCATGCAGTTTATTTTCAATTTCCTATTCACTTCTTGCAGACAAAAAAACTTGCAGACAGCCTCAAAATGACAGTAGGGTTACTTTATGAAAACCAGCTCTCTGCATCTTCTTACAAGACAGGCACTGGGAGTTAACATAGCTGGAATCTGAGAAAATGCCCTCTGTCTTTCTGACATGCTTTTTTTTGCCCCAACATGGCTTCCTAATATAAGATGAAATAACAGCCTCATCTCAATCTGGCATGACTACCCTTCTGTGAAGCAGAGAGAAAACTGAGAAACATGAGAGATGGAAGAAACAAGTCATGAATAATAAAAGAGAGTGATTTTTAACTATGTAAAGAGAATTCATTCAAGTCAACCATCTGGCACAGGGCACATCCTGCAGAGAGAGCTACCATGGAAAAATTACAAAGTCAGTTCAGTTAATATTTCCCAAGAAGACACCACAGGAGACAAAGCTAGAGCAGAGTGCCACATCCAAGTGACTGATACTAAAACTATTTTAATATTGCTTATGAAACACACCAATCCCTAGAGTCTGGTTCAGGCAGATCCAAAGAACTCAGGTATTTATAAAAAAACCCAAAATACCATTTGGTCATTTGTAATACTATTGCCTCTCCTCTGCTGCAGAGAGTTTTGGTAAAGCTGAAGGTGGCTGTGTATGTGACTTACATGCACTTTGCTTTGTTTTAAAATAGAACAGAAAACATAACTCATTGCAAAAAATCCACCAACCCAACAAAACAAAACAAAAGAAAACCCAACCCCAAAACACTCCACTCCTACACAAAAACTTGCTTGGATTGGAGTGAGTGGGACACATCTCCTTCCTCCTCCCCGGTGGTAACACCTATGACCTGACCCAGGACTTGACCTGGAAGCTGAGAAAAGAAGCAAATAGACAGGGCTCTCAGGGTTCACGACAGCATCTTTAGAAAGATATATGCTTGTATTGTGGGCATTATGGAAGTACAGAGTCATTTATTCCCCGGGGACACAGATGTGAAAGCACTGCTGATGTATTTTCAACTGATGGTCTGTTTTCAACTAACTCTTTCTTCTGACAGAGAACTGAACAATTGTTTCCAGTGAATATAGCAGCAATATTTTTACCAGCTTCAGTGAACTGGAGCTTTACTCCAAGGTTCTAAATACATCACAAGTGTTCACAGCCATATCAGCAATTCTTCCCTCATCATCCATATCCTTAAAAATCCATATATGTCTTTTATTTCCTGCATCCTCTGAGTTATCTGAGTTTGTTGTTTGTCCCTTTTCAGTCCAAGCCAGCAGAGAGCCAGGGCCCAGAGCCTCGAAATCAAAACTACAGCAATACATTAAGCAGTCTGTTGTCTGCAGGGTACATCTGACTAAGCTGGAAGTGATGTAGGAGCTGAAGAATCCACTGTCTTGTGCAAGCAGGCACGGTGGATGGGCAAGGTCTCTGTGCTGCTATGTAATGTGATCCCCTGATCTGTGTAGGCACACAGACACAGGCTATCCTGTCCAAACAGAGCCAAAACATCCATCTCAAATAATACAAAAAGCCCCAAGAGAAACAAACGCATCATTTTGCACATGAAGTTTTTTTTTTTAATTTTTCTCACAAGCCCCTCCCAAAAAGATAGCTATCTTAGAGTTGGATTTTTGCATCACACACTCTTCTACCCACATCCCTTCTCCTGCATCTTTTTCCTTAGTAACAAGTAGGGAGAAAAGAGGAAAGGAAAAAGGCCCTCTTTAAAAGAAAAGAAATAATAAAAATCAAGGGCAGTATTACTCATACTCTTTCAGAATCATGCTATAGGTAGACGTTGGGAGGGAAGAACAGAAATCACTTTCTTTCCTACCTTTGGGCTTCTTAGATTGGCCTAGCACAAAATGTTAGGCTTTACAACTCAGGTGGAAGAGGAACTGTTCCTCCAAACATCCCAGAAGCTTATTCCTCAGAGAGGCTGAGCTGGTCAGCAGAGTTGGACCAAGACATGATGAGAACGTGAATGGATGCAGGAGGTGTAAATCAGTCTCTACAAGGGCAGGACCTCTAAAAAGAAATATCTTTCCTCACCAGTCACCTGCTATCAGGGTGCACCCCATGTTTCTGGTCTGTGTCTGGAACAAACAATCAAGGTTTAAATAACATTTAGCTGACTTGCCATTGACCTTGACCCAAATGAAACCTATAAGAGTTCAAATAAAGTTAATCTAGAATTTTCCTCTCGTTTTTGGTAAATCACAATGCCAGCTGGAGCCAAAGGTTGTGGCTCCATGAGAAGACTTATATTGCTCTTATCAGGAGGAACACACTATTGGAGTCTGAAGACACAGCTCATCATTTGCTACCTGAGCCCATTCTGCTGGTGAGAGACTGCCCGGGCAGTCCAAATCAGTTTTGACAATATCCAGACTGTTGTGCTGAAATCCGAGCCAGAGAAAATCACATATAGCTCTTGTAAAATCATTTTCACCACAGAAGCAGAAAAAAACCATAATGTAAATTGCAAATAACTTCAAATTATTTTGAGATGTTACAAAACACAACCTGGTTGTGCATGATTTTTCCCCACGTGAATCACAACCCATCCCTCTGAATCAAGTTTATTTATCTGAGAAATGAAAGCATTGAAAAATAGAAGAGCTGACCGAGAGCTTGCCTGCTGTCAGGCAGAGGCAGGCAGGGATTATTTTGGGTGCAGAACCATTGGTTGCTCTAGCCTGCAGTGCTGAGCAGGTGCTTGCCCCTGCATTTTTCCGAAGCAGTTACCTGTGATTCAGGCCTCTTAATTACAGCTGGTAAGGAAAAAAGGCAGTGTGGTGCTCAGGCGGATTGTGGTGCAACTACCAGCAAGCTGATTAAATGTATTTCTTTTGCAGTGGAACCTATCTCTTCCTGTGACAATACTCACGGTTTGGGGGTTTTTTTGACTGCATGAAAGTGAGTACAATGTGCACTTCCAGTACTTCAGATGCAGTGAAGGCTACCATTTGAGAAGAGAACGTGTTGTCTTGACAGCAGAGTGTTAAGCCTTATTTTGAAAATTATTCAGAGGTAGAAAAATCTATTTCACTGAAAACTCAGAGGATGAAATTTAGGAGGGAGTTCTAACTGCATACCACTTTCCTATCGGTTCCCAAATGCCCCACAGGTATTCCAGCCACTGGCAATTGTACCTGTGAGAATCACAGGTCTGCCCTCACCCCCAAAACAGCCCCTGACCAAGGGAATGCCTGGATTCAGACCAACTATTGTTTCCCTCACATTCAGCACCACTGCTGAAGCATGAAGGAAACTCCCACCCTTGTCGTCCCCTCCTCATCCTCCTTCCCCTCCCCTTTGCCCCACACACAAAGATGTGAGAATGGAAACAGATCAAATGAAAGCAGTGAGAAATGGAGTTTTTTCCTCACACTTTGCACTACCATCTATCACCCGTCACAGCACCAGCCAAGGGCCAGGCGAGGGCTTCCCACCTAAGAACTTGTGGTCACCTGCCACAGCCTCTTATCTCTGCATATTTTTCCACCTTTAAGCATCTAAGAGTTAGAAAAATGAAAGATGAAAGTCTTAGTTCGTACATAATCGTGTGAATACCAGGGGCAGCACCTCCTTCAGAGTACAGCACATTTTCCAAAGGCTTTACTGGACTTAACCTTTCAAACCCCTGACCACAAATGAATCTGAAGATCAAGAGTGTCGAGGGTTGGGTTTTTATTCCTTTACTGTGTGAGTTTAAGGAATTTTTCCCATTATCATGCTAACAAG
>JANRMJ010000001.1:70917060-70962750 GCA_025584955.1 Alethe diademata
TGTTGTTGTTGTTGTTGTTGTTGTTGTTGTTGTTGTTGTTGTTGTTGTTGTTTTGGGTTTTTTTTTGCCTTAGTATCCCCAGAAGACACTCTCTGTGACAGAAAAATTCTGGGAAAATCTTCACATATATATTTGCTCTTAGAGTTGCATTTAAAAGAATAGCCCTGAAATGGGGTGTGTGTATATACATACATACATACATACATACATACATACATACATATATATGTACCGATCATCTGATTTTTGACTTTCAAAGGCATGTGTAGGCTGTTGGAAAACTTGCTTTTCTGGCATTAGGTGTGCAGCTGAACATGACTTAAAAGAACAGGCCCATGTCCTGGACTCTGTATACAGCAACCATTTTGTACAGCAGAAAAGAGCTGTGAGGGACAGATGAAATTACAAGTAAATATTATTAATTTAGCCTATAATAGCTTTACTTCTTTAAATCAAGATCAATATGGTTATATAAAAGTATGGAAAACCATGCAGAATGACATTAATATCAAACAAAAGGTAATGTTCTGTTGTTTTTATTAAACTTGAAGGCATATATTCAATTTACTTATTTTTTCTATTATTTCCACCAGAAAAATAATTCAATATTACTTGTTCTGAAGCAATTATTACAAAAGAAATTATGCCTTTTCATGCAAAGAATCTACTCAGTCCATCTGTCTCTGTGGGTGGCAGGTCAGGTTTTCTGCCTAGTTCTACACTTTGTGTAACTATTTAATGGCACATCTGACAGACTTTTAGTAGACCCTTCTCACCTTCCCTGGCGCCTTCATACAACAAGTATGAGGTTTTGGATGTGGAAGGCCCATCAATGATGTGGATAACTGCATCTACACCAGAGATGTTGCCAATATCACAACCACCTCCATGAAGATGACCCCCTTCAGAAGGGAACAGAGGGACCAATATTACAGACAGACCATCCTCTTAAGGAAATCAAATGAGTTACTGGGGCTCAGGTTATGGACATGACTAGAAAACTTCCCAGTCTGGTTGATTTGATTACTATCATTACTGCTTTTCCATGTAGGTGGTGATGATGCCACCCATAGTTCAAGATGAAATTCCTAGTTCAAGAAAAATCAAAAGAGACTCCAGAGCCTTGGAGAGGTTAGTAAGGGAATCTGGAGGACAGGTTATTTTTTTCCTGTATCCTTCCAGTTGCAGGGAGATACATTGGAAAAAACAGGCTGTTCAGGAGGGACAGGAGAAGAAGGAGAGATGGAGTTGCCCTCTACATGAAGAAATGGGCAGTGTGAAGAGCTGCCACAAAGGGAACCCTATGGCTCCTGTCTCCTGCAGGCTGCCTGAACAAGAACCTACTGATGAAATCTTGCTTCAGCTACAGGAGGCATTGCACTCACTGGCCCTTGTCTGCCAGAGGGACTTCAACTGCCCCAAAATCTGCTGGGAAAGTAGCATGGTGAGCTGTAAGCAATCCAGGATATTACTGAAAAACATGGAGGATAAATTATTAAACCAGCTAATAGACAGCCCCATCAGATGGGATACAATACTGGACCTGATGGTCTCTAACACAAGTGAGTTAATCAGTGCTGTTACAGCTACAGGTGGCCTCAGCTGCAGTATCCACGCACTGCTGGAATTTTCAATCCTGAGGCTTATGGATCAGATGAAAAATAAAGTAAGGGTCCTGAATTTTTACAAAAATATAATTCCAGCTACCCAGACAGTAGGACTCTCCAGGCAACTGCCCTCCGGGACAAGGGAGCAGAGCAGAGTTGACATAATCTTAAGGATATCTTTAATGGTGTGCAAGAGCTCTTGATGTTCACGTGTAAGAAATTGAGAAAGAGACTGGTATGGCTGAGTCAAGACCTGCTGGCCAGACTAAATGGCAAGAAGGAAAAGGAAGTGGAAGCAGGGACAGGTCTCCTGGGAAGAGTATAACATGCTGATCACTTGTGCAGGGATGGGGTCAGGAAAGCCAAAGTACAACAGGATCTGAACACGGCAAGGATACAAAGAAAGTTTCCACAGATATGTCAGACAGAAAACAAAGGTCAGAGAAAGCACGCTCTCTGACGAACACCATCATCAACCTGGTAACAATGGAGGAGAAGATTGAAATGCTCAATAGCTTTTTTGCCTCAGTCTTCAATGGCAAGCCTTCCCACACCCTTTGCTTGTATGGACCTCAAGGTAGGGAATGGGACAGCAAATTCTCTTCCACTGCAGGAGATTATCAGGTTCATGACCACCTGAGGAAAATCTGAACATATGCAAGTAGCGTCAAAGGCTCAATGTCCAGATGGGGATCAGTGACAAATGGTGTCCCTCAGGACTCTTTACTGGGACAAGTACATTTTAATATCTTCATCAAAAACATAAAGCGATTAAGTGCACACTCAGGAGCAAGTTTGCAGATGACAGCAAGCTCAGTGGTGCAGTTGACACACCTAAGGAATGTGAAACCATCCAGGTGGACCTGAACAAGCTTGAGAAGTGGGTCCATGTGAATTTCAGGAGGTACAACACGGGCATGTAAAAGGTCCTGCATCTTGGTGGGGCCCATCCTTGGCATCAATACAGTCTGGGGAATGAAGGGATTGAGGGCAACCCTACTGAGAAGGATTTGGGGCTACGGATGGATGTAAAAGTGGACATGATCTAAAAGTGTGCTTGCAGCCCAGAAAGCCAGCTGTATCCTGGGCTGCAACAAGAGTGACCAAGAGGTTGAGAGAGTTGCTTCGGACCCTCTACTCCACTCTGGTGAGATCCTACCAAGAAGACTGCATCCAGACTCCACATGGAGGAAATGAATCTGTTGGAGCAGATCCAGAGGAGAGGATAAAAAATTATCAGAGGCATGGAGCACTTGTCCTGAGAAGACAATCTGAGAGATTTGGGGTTGCTCAGCCTGGAGAAGAGAAGACTTTGGGGAAATATTATTGCAGTCCTTCAATATTTATAGGAGGTCTATAAGAAAAATGGCAATAAACTTGTTAGCAGGGCCTGAAAGAGGGTCATTTTATCTAGATGTAAGGAAGACTTTTTTTTTAATGTTCAGAATTCTTTTCCAGATTTATACAGAAAATTCTGCATTCATTGAAACCAATGACAAAAAAAAATTCCTGAACTCCTAGCTTTAAAACATTTTGGGAAATTAGGCAAAACAAATTAAACAATAAATATTTTGCCATTTGTCATTGAAATTTCTAGGATAATCTGCTTTAATACACTGATGAGATATAACATTGAGATATTCCTCAGAGATACCTTCACAACTATATCTTACAGTATTTGTTCAGAAGAATTATCTCTTTAATAAATTTGACTGGAAAGGCTTTTACAGAAAATAGTTCAAAGAAACTTCATCCCACAGTTTACAACTTTCTGACCTTGAAATAAATGTAGCTGTTACAGCATGAGAAGTAGATGGATCTTTTTCAGGGAATTTGAAAACATATCAGTATGGAAAATTTACAGAGTTGCCTCAGTGAGATATATATCTCTATTACCCTATGCACCATATTACCTTATTTCAGTTTCCTGAAGAGGGGAGTAGCCATCTGACTTTTGTCACCTTGATGCTGCTTAATAACTTCAAGATTTTCATATCAGCAATAATATTTCCAAAAGACCACCACAATCTTTGTCATGTTAGTCAGAGAGACTAGTAAGTAATGAATATTTGAATTTCTAGAATAAATTAGTAAATTATACTACTCAGGGTTCACCTAAACCTATCATCACTATTTTATCTTATTAAAACAAATAGATGTGAAATTGTCCTCTAGCATATCTCAGAACAAATAAAGTCCTAAAACTCCTTTTGTGTAATTGAGATGTACAGGTGCTCCTATTACTTTTGTAGCGTGAACTTTTCATTTGAACTTGTAGTTTTTAAACTACTCTCACTGAGCTTTGTGCAATTATTTTTGAGTGAATTGTAAACAGTCAATATAAAATGATTCAATTTGTTAAATACAAACACAAAATACCTTTTATTTATTTTGGTTTGATCTGACATCTATTTAGTTAATTTTTAGTTGTTTGATTTAACCTTTGGTGATTAGTCATTTAAAAAGTTATACTATTAATGCTTGAATTCATAGAAGTCCCTTGAGATCAGTATTGTTTAGTCATTCTTTGAATAGTACATTAATAAACTTATTGATTCAAGTTTAGCACTTAGCTAAAAGATTTTTATAGTGCTGACAATATTTCAGTAGGTCAATAAATAAGGAAATACAGAGTAAGTCAGTCAATAACTTTAACAAGATCAATTTGTTTGCATGACAAAGCTTCAAATCAATCAAATGTGCAGGCAAATAGCTCTATTAAATCTAATCTGGATTGAGAAGATACTTAAGCGTATAATGAAAATGAAAATTGAACCTCTTCTTTAATTATCTGCATAAACTGCATCACCATCAGCATAAAAGTGCAGTTAATGTTTTTTTGGTAACAATCAACTGCTTAACCAATGACAATAATAGTAAATTTATTTTAGATTTATGTCCTGATACATCTAAACACCTAATTTCTTGTCTAACTTCAGGTGAAAGCATAGCCTGGTTAAAGAAAATGAAGCAAGATATGTAATGTTTAAAAAAGATGAATGCTTAAGGAATTCACTGAAATGTACTCCATACAATTAAGGAATGCATATTCTTCCTTTTGATAAGATGTATTTTATCAATAAGTGAACTTCAGAAGTCAGTGTAGATAAACATTTAACCACTACCGAAACAATGTCCTCAATCCTTCAGGTGTACCTATTAATTCAAATACGCATCCCTTGAAACCTAATAGGAAATAATTTTGAAACAAGAATGTAAGAAGGGAGTGGGCAGAAAAAGTGGAAGAGAGGAAAAAAAAAGCAAGATGATCCAAAAAAAATCTAAGTTTATACTCTTTATTCGATTGTTTGATGGTAGTCAGACTAGCTTTTGAGCTTTCACATTTGTAAAGTGCAACTCCTTGCTTACACTGATTGTGTAAATCTGGAGTGGCTACATATTTCATAGCCAGACAACTATAAATTAGTTCTTATAGTCAGAGGGATTTCATGATACCTCACTTTGCAAATGCACTGAAATACCTGCTGGATCACAAAGAAAAATACTGAGCAAGGAGGTCTGCTAAACCATAGTTTAGTTCAGGATTTCAGTGCCCAGAAGGTGGGGAAACCAGCTCGGATTTTTTTTTTTTTCCTGCATGTATCATCTGAATATCTAATGCATATGTTCTCACCAAAAATCTACAAAGTATGTTGAAGATGGGGAATTGCCTTTCTAATTCCAATCTGTTGAAATTTTAAGTATGTATATATAATTAAATATGCATTGGATTGGAAATAGACTGATGTAATGAGAATTACTCTAGCCTTCTAGTAGAAGAGAGCTGAGTTACAGTTCCTTTTCAATGAATGCTTATGGGTTTCTTATTAAAGAATTTCATATTAAGGTATTATTGGAGTAAAGGACTAGAGTGCAATTCTTATTATTCCTCTCCAACCAGAAAGTAATAAAGTAATTCTTATTCTTTTTTTGCTTAAATGAATATTTAATAATTTCATGCAGGGCTGAAAACTTCAACAAGGATATGGCCAACCTTATTGTACTTCACAACCATAAGTGTTTGACTATTCAACTCAATAATTACACAGAAGGAAATATATCTGTAAGCGATGTCCATAAAAGATGTGGGTTGTGCTTCACTCTTTCGTGTTTGGAAATACATTTTAACAACTGAATTTTAGCATTAAAAAGTGTCATGTCACACAGTCTTGTCTCATATTTTCCATAAGACAAATTATATATGTCAGCAGATTTTAGCTGACAAAATCCATGGAGAAATGCGCTTCTTTCCAAAAAGGTATGCTATTTTGTAGGAAATATGTAAATACTGAAAAAGACATAAAACTAAAAATATGCTCTTGTCTTTACCAATTTCCATTAGGGGCTTCTTACCAATCAAATATTTTGATTTCATTCAAGATCTTTCTTTTTAATAATTTCTCTGGACAAGGTAAAAGATACAGTTTCCTCGAAGAGGCTCAAGATCCCAACTTTTCAGAAAAGTGCTGTATAACCTGACTTGAGCTATCCTGTTCTATCTTTCTAAAAGATATTTCTTCCAATAATAATATTGAACACTGACTGTCATCCTAAGGTCCACATTCAACTTCTTGGTAGTTGAGCTTACACAGCAAGTATGGATGTGGCCCTGCTTAGCCTGGTCCTTGTGGAAGCATTTCTAAATTCAGAGGAGAGAGCTGAATCTGACTTGCATCTCTAATAGCCTCCAGTGACTACTAGTAAAACTATGTAAATAAAAAGAGACCTAGAAATGGCAAGAAAGAAAAAAAGAGGTAAGTTGAAGAGCTGCAAATATTTAGAGTTGGGGAGCTGATAAGAATCTTCAGAAGTATAGCAGGTGACTGGAATAGATTCATAATAAAAATTACATCTAGGCATGAGAATTACCATCTCTATTCAGAAAGTCAATGAATAGATGGGATGTCTTTCACCTGCATATTTCTAGGAAGCAGAGTTAGGATTATGCTATAATACTGAGAAAAAAGGAGAAAAAAAGAGAGGTTGTTGTAAGACTGCAGTAAAACTGTGCCACATGATGGTATACTAAAAGTACTTAAAGATAATCACATTCATGTCACTGTTTCCATGATCTAAAATGGAGGGAAACCACTACACCTCAGTCTCCATAACAAAAACAAAGCTGAACAAAGCTTCTGATGCTTCAGAAAACACAAAGCAGTGGACTTCAACTACAATGTGACTTGTAATTTTGATATGATGTGTAAGACTGTGAGCACAGTGAATATGTTCCCAGAAATGGAGAAAGTACTCCATTGGGTAACTGGCCTTTTGGGCATTTGTGCTGAATTATAATACTCCCTATTGAACACTATGAAGTGTTCTAATTGTTCTTGGTACTAACAGTGTGATGGACTATTAAAAACAAAACTTAATTGCATGAAGATAACCATTTTATGAGACAAAAAGCTACAATTTTTCTCATAAAAAGTGTGTCTGTGTTTAAAACACCACAATTGTTTTGTTCTAGAAAAGAAAATATGGGGAAAGGTTGTCCAGTATCAAGTCCCAAGTGACATTGTGAACAGCATCACTTTCAAATCCCTTTACTTCAGAAAGAAAAAAAAAAAAAAAAAGAAGGTAGAGAACCTTGTTTAGCATGTCTGATCAAGCTGAATATAATTTTTTAAAAATAATATTCTAGATAATAACCAATGTCTTATATTTTGAATAAACTGCACTACTTAACTTGAAAACAAAAGTGAAAAGAATATAAACACTTGAATTAGACCTTAGCAAACATTAAACAGCTTGTAAATTAGAGAGATAATTATATTTATTACAATCTCATCACATTTTTTATTCAGAGAAATTGGAAAACCAATTACCATTTGGGACAGGTTAGATTAGTTGCATTCAGTTCTCTTGCTGCTAAAAGGATATACTGTGATGCCTCCTAGAGCTTTTATTCAGTATACAGATTAAATGAAGTGTAATTTTCTGATAATTACCTTTAGCAATACAAGCTACATAAATTTTCATTATCAGTACACTGTACTTCAGTATCTGAGCCTTTGATGACAAATTGCATTTACTTTTAATATGTTTTAGTCTGTCAGATCAGAAGAGAACTTTCTGATAAATTTGAAGTTTCAGGTTTCTATGCTTATTTATGTATGAACATCTTCAAGACTGATTGCAGCGGTGGAAAAAAATTAGATATAATGACAGTATTACTGTTAACCTAAATTTTATCTTTGCAATAAGATACGCCCTAACTGATTATTCCTGAACCACATCTACTAGCTAATATCTGTCTTCCATTCTGCAATAATGACAACGTTTGCCATTGCTTAGGTGTTCTTACAAGACTAAAAGTTTATCAAGCGTTTATTTAAATTGTTTTCCTCTGCTTTTTTTTTTTTTTTTTTGGTGAATATTGCATTTCTTGGATTATGATCCATCTTCTACTACAAGTAAAAGGTCTTCAAATTTATCTGTCAATAGGGTTTAGGAGTTGTCCATCTCAGAGAAGCTTCTGCTTTCAAGGGAAGTACTTTTAATGACACGGGGGTAAAAAATTAAAGCTATTAAAAGACTGGAAAACTAGGAGACTTAGAAAATGCAATTACCCTAAGAGACCTAAATAGTGTCTTAGATGTCAGAAATGGGATGGGCTTGTTCACTGCCCAGCATCTTCCCTTTCTGGGATCAGCCTGCACTTCCACAGGTATAGAGGCTGCAGACTGGTTTCATCTTTCTCTGTTGCTTACATCAGAATTCACACCCATTCATCTTTTTATAAGTAACAATAAACAAGTGACAACATAGGAGCCTTTTTAATATGCAGACCATATAATCATGTCTAACTATTAACTATATTAACTTTTCTAGTGAAATTGCTCAGTTCCATTAACAAAAATCTAAGGACTTGTGCATTATTCTACATTCATATATTTACTAAAATACCTGATTTTTAAACATCATCTTTCCAGGGACTTTTACAGATTTGACATTGAAAATATCAATCTCATTTAAAATATGTCACCTCTGTCAAATTCAATTCAAGATAAGACAATTATCTTAACTGTATTCTAGAGCATTTGAGTGTCAGTAAATGGCAAAACTATCTGAGGTGAAGTTGTAGTGTACCTTCATCTCGTTTAAACCTATTGATGTCTGATTTTCACAAAATATCCTAGTGGTGGTAAAAAAGGCCAATTGAATAGTTAGTTGACATTAAAGCAGGTAATTCAAGCTATAATTTATCGGATTTGACCTAGAAACCACATAAGAAATAAACTTAGATCCAATAAGGCAATTTGTAACTTATCATAATAAAATGGGAATTTTGACTAATATTTTAAACACACCTAAGGGAGTTAGGGGCCCAGATCCCAGTGAAATTCTTCATCCTGAATATAATGAGATTAAATCCCTTGGGCTGTTTTGCAGAGTTTAATCTTGATGTTTTAGCTTAAACTACAGTAATTGAATGTATAATACATGTTGCCTGAAGACATGATGGTGTTCACTTCAGTTAATAAAGGTCTCCAGTCTGAAAAGAATGTACATGGATTATTTAAGAACTAGAGGAATATTATCTTTCCTTACTGTATGTTAGAAATATGCATTACACCAGAAATGGTTTTGTGCTAAAAATATAAAATTCTAAAAGGTTTTCCAGCCCTCCCTCCAAATATTGACAAAGAACTTAGAATTGAAATTTTGGGGGCAAAAGGTGGATTCTGATTAGAAAAAAAAACACCTCTTTGCTTGCACTTCAGAGCATGCCACTTATCATATACAGATGGGGATTCATCATTTTCAAATCAAAGGAGACATAGCCTGTATCTAGACTGACTGGACTATTGAGGAATTCTTTTAGCTAAAGAGTATTAATCCTTTATCAAGAGTACTTCTTTGTCTCCTGAGTCATATTTTACTTTTGTAATCAAAAGGAAATTTCAAAATTCTTGTGCAAAACTAAATACTAAAAGTCAAAAGCAAAGCTTTTAGTGGTTTATTTAACTATTTAGCGCCTAGTATGTCAACCCAGCTTTAATCTATCAATCTTAGAGTTCAGTTTCTCATAAGCTACTCATTTTTGAAAACTTAGCATGCAGAAATACATAGTGTGATCTGGGCAAAAAGACGGTTCAGAGAACACTTAATTCCATCTGTAATAACTTGATCTATTAGCAAAAGAATTTTTTCCTATTAATTCTTACCAGACAGGTTGTCTATTGCATTATTTTCTTACCTAGACAACCATGTTAAAAATTATTAATCAGTAATAAGTGTGCTAGGTTGCTTTGCCACTGTTTGTTTCCTCCCAGAACAGTGTGTTACACCACACACCTTGGGGACTGATTCCTTTTTATAGAATCATGGAATCATAAAATGGTTTGGATTGGAAGGGACCTTAAAGATCATCTACTTCCAAATCCCCTGCCATGGGCAGGGACATTTTCCACTTGACCAGGTTGCTCAGCGCCCCATCCAACCTGGTCATGAACATTTCCAGAGATGGGGCTGTTGTGATCCAGTTTAAACTCAGAGGAGCAAAGAAGGCTAAGTCTCTATGTATAAAAAACAGAAAGAACTTTCAAGGTTCAAAATATACCCAAAAATGAGATCAAAATCAAATGAGGCTATATGTCAGTGCCAACAGATTGATACGTTTTATTTAATAGCAAAAGAGGCAAAGAGAAAGAAAGATAAAAGAATGAAAGAAAGGGAGAAAGAAATGTGTGTGGGGAGTGGGGGAACAGGGGGAGAGTGACAGGGTTTGGGTGGGAGCACATCACACATCCGAGGGTCCCAATTACATCTAGTTGCTCCTGTCAATCTGCTCTTCTTGGTGGTGAGAGTCCCTAGCCATGATTGCACCGTGCCACGCCAGCACACGCCGCCACATGCCAAAGGGTATGGAATTCCGTGGGTTAATATACACTTTGGGCCAGGTAGGAGTGTTCACGTGTCTCCCTTGCAGGAAGTCAGTTTGACACTGTCAACACTGAGGGTGTGTTGCATCACGCTGCAGCGCTCTGGTGCAGGATCTGTGGACCCCTTTGGGAGGCTGTTGATGGGCTGTGTTACCCCTTCTGTTGTGGATAAGCTTTCCCCTTGGGAGAAGGGCTCCTCAGCTGTGCTCCTCTGCTGAGGAGCACAGAGAAGGATGGGCAGGTTTGCTGTTGTTATCCTGTTGAGGTCTGTGAGCCTTAAAGAGAATGTGTGAACACTGAAACAGCACAGAAAATTACTAAAAACCCACAAGAAGGCATTTGACAGAGTGAAGAGAGCTGGTAACAAAGACTGTACTACAGAAAAGCTGTTTTATAAGAATGTGAGAATGCTTCAGGAAAGTACTGAAGCACAGCTAGAAGCCTGTACTGCTTAGGCACTTGACAGCTAAAGAGGAGAAAACACTTGGCTGCTAGAGGAGCTTCTTGCTGTGGATTTTTTGGAATGGAACGATTTCGCAATTAAAGGAGATAGATAAGCAGTTTGATAATGAGCCATTAGAAAACCTTTAATGACACTTTTGAAAAGTGCTGCTGATGACTTTACAATTCTGCTTGCATTGCAAGGTGAGAGTAAGACAACTGAGCAGTCATAAAGGATGCCACATACATCGAGCAAGACACAGCCTCTCAAGTAACCCACACATATAAAAGTCTTTGCATCTGTGCCTCGAGGCTTGCAGAAAATTCAGCTGTATTCAGGAATGCAACAGAATGGGCAGTAAAAAAGAATTAAAAACTGCATTTCAGGAGGTGTCAGACCAAAAGAAGGAAGTGACACAAAAGATCATTTCCCTATTAAAGTATACTAGGAAGAAATGGGTTCTTGTGAGATTGATTTTTGATTAAATAAGCATTGAACAGCAGTCCCAGAAGACTTTAAAGCTAGTTTCACAACATGGATAGAGATCTTGATAAAATCTCTATATCTGGGTACAAGTTGACTGAAACCTAAGCACAGAGTGTGCAACTAATGGTGATATTTGATAGCTCAGTTGCCATATATAGAGATTATAATTAGTGTAGAAAATGGAAAGTGAATGATTAAAGAACAAGGTTCTACAACCCACTGAAATTCCATATCTGATAATGAGAAAAAATAACATCATATTGAGTGACAAGTATTGCATAGC
This sequence comes from Alethe diademata, assembly GCA_025584955.1. NCBI lineage: Eukaryota > Metazoa > Chordata > Aves > Passeriformes > Muscicapidae > Alethe > Alethe diademata. The sequence continues at coordinate 70,928,767 of JANRMJ010000001.1, forward strand.
TACTGTAGATAAATGCCTCATTTATTGAGATGGTGAACATTTTGAAAATACTCAGGAAATGAAAAATCATATTTTCAAGTATCTTATGTGAGAGGAAAGAGGCATGAAGTATATGACAATGCAAAATGAGAATCTGAGTACCAGATGTTTTCTACTGGCCACTCAGAACAACAGGAAGGGCAGTCATCAGAAAAGCCTTCTTATACTGATATCATAAGCAAAATAAAAGAAAGGCAGTAACAAGCTGATGATACCTAATCACTAGACGTCATTCCAGACTCCAGAGAGTAAAGAAAGTAAAGAAGTAGGTAAAGAAATAGGTAAAGAAATAAGGAAGAAAACACTGTTTCCTGATTGGAGAAAACGTTGTCAGGTTAACTAACTTCCTAAGTCTCTGATTTTAAAGCTCTTGTACTGTATTGGCCGTTTATAAGGCTCTTTAAAGGGTGAAGCTTTGCATATTACACTGTCAGGTTGTTGATGTCACATGCAGTCCCATTTGCCAGAACTTTCGTTCTTCCATTCTTTGCATTTTTATCCTGCTCAATAGAATTCTGTCAGTCAGCAAATGTACTGGGGCTGAAACTGCCTCTTGGACCATACAGTCACTCTATCATTGAAGCACCTGGCAAAGTGCTGGCTTATACTTAAGCAAGGCTTAGAACTTCCACACTATACATCATAAGTACAACTTACCCTTCATTTTACTTATATTAGTTTGAGTAATAAATCATAGTTCCTTTACTGAGACAGAACTCAAGACCATTTTCTCATTTAATAGCTCTCATCTGTATGATGTTCCCTATAATGGATATCACAGTACACTAATGAGTTTTCCACTGTTATCAGAAGATGTATCACCATTTACATAGTTCCTTTGTACCCCTGGAATGACTGTATGAATTTAAGAGCTTTATAATTTTTCTTCACATATATAGGTAAAAAAACATGGTCCATTAAAAATGCTTTGATACATTCATCTTCACAGCGTTCTTAGTGTACAGTTACCATTATATTTTCTCATTAATAGTGATTTGATCTGTCTCACAAAATAGTCAGTATTTGTTTAAGGTGAGTGTGACCACACTCAGCATTATTTGATTTTAAAAATAGAATTCAGAGCTGGTCTACAGAATACAGGACTTCTTTTATTTTATTCATAGATAATAATGTCCATGTCTGGAATGTATTATTAAAAATTACAGAATGAATTCTACTATTTCTATTTGAGAATTATCTGATGCCTCTGTAATAGTACAGAAAAAGAAGTTTTTTTAATGAAAAGATGAGAAACACATTAGCACATTTGAAATGCAGAGGAATAAAGAAAGATGGAAGACAGATCTGCAGCAGCACTTTAAACTAGGTGATTTTGTTCCTGAAATTAAAAATGAACGCTGAAAATTTATGTGAGTTTGCAACTTATTTTTGTTATTGCAAATCCTATGCTTAAATTTGCTATCAAAACTAAAACTAATGATTCTATAGTCTCAATTGCATAACCTGGGTGAAGACTAGAACTAACTGATCTGTGGGCCAAAAATTATTTAATATTAGCTGACAACATCCTCTAAGATCTGCAAGGCAAATTTTTCTAGCACTGGTGCTCTTGGGACCTACCTTAATAATGTTTTGAGTTTTTATGTAACATTTTGATTTCCACATTAGACAGGACAAGGAAAAAAAATTTTAAAAATAAAATAAACCACAAGTTACATGGTACATAAAATGCTTTGAAAAATATTGTCAAGTTTTTTTATCAGTTTTGTTTTGTACCAGCCACAGAGACTGATGTACCTTCAGAACAGCAATTCACTCTGGCCTCCAATCTCCATAGACTTCAGCATAATCATCTTTATGTATTGTGAATGAATAAATTATTTTTTTTTTCCTTTACTTCAAGTTGTGCATAAACATGATTGAGGAATCATGGCTTTAGGAAATGCTGTTGCATAAAGGGGAAACTATGAGGATTCACACTATCTTTTCTCACTTTCCATTGCTATCAGCTACAAAGTTCCTATTTGTGCAAGAAGATTTGATAAGCTTTTTCTTGAGTGAAGACTGTGCGACAGAAGACTGAGTCCCTTTACTCCATGTGCCTCTGATTGAAAGAGGTGCCTAGGAGCAGGAATTTCAGTGGTGAGTTCTAGGGGAGCAATTTCTGTCCTTTACCTACTAGATACCCAGTTTTCCCTGCATAATGTACTCCAAAAACCGAAATTAATATATCCACAGTGCACAGGCCAATGTGTAAAACAATAATTCACAAAGTAAGAGCAAGTAAGAGCAAGCAATAGCGGGAGTCAGAATCTGCAGTCTTCTTATGGTATTCCAACACCTATGTCTGCTCAAAAGGGGTCTTCTCTGAGCTACAAATTGCTTTCTCTGCCATGTTCACTTGAATCTGAGATACATGCTCCCCCCTAGCAATTCCTGTTTACTGCCTTAAGTAATTTTGACATGTATCTCAGGTTTGATGCATTGATTTTTTTTTTGAGTTAATGATCTACTTCCCAGCAGTGGCATGGCTAAACTCCCATGCTTCCAATGGAGAATTGCACTGTTCTAAGGACTTCTATAATACAAGAAAGAAAAAGAAGAGATTTGAAAGGTTTCTCCTTTGCAATGAGATTTACAAAGAACACCAAAGAACTGGGGCAATCCAATTTGGAAAAAGAAGACACAGATAAAATGCACCTTACATGGACCATGTCATGGTTTTCCTAAGAGACCTCAAATTAAGCAGCAGCTGCCTTTTGGCTTTTCCAAAGGCAAGGGAGGGAAATAATGCCTTGATGACTCAAAGACAGCCTTTCCACAGTAGTATTCAACAAAGACTTAGAATGATACATTTTCAATGCCACAAAGATAGTTGCTGCTTATTTTTAAGGCAAAAAAATATATGGGAAATAATCTTCACACTTGAGTTTCCAACTGTTCCACTAAAGGAATACCATTATATTGAGACAAAAATTTATTCTACCCATTAAACACTGTAGTTGATTATTCACCAAGACAACAAAATTCTAGGAAAAATCTGGCACCAATCATAGTCAATTATTATATTGTGTTTGTACCAGTAAGACTAAATGAAGGCTCATGTCTATCTTAGTGATGGGTGCTCCTTATTGAGCAAAAGTACACAGGAAGCTTCAATTAGAAAATGCAATGAGATTTACCTCCTTTCCAAAAAAGCTAATTATTCTGTCATTATTCAGATATGAACACACAAAAGATATAATTATCCATTTCTAACGCATAAAAAATTGGCCATTCCTCTGCTGGTTTTCCTCCCTATCTTTTGGAAGTAAAAATCTCTATTTTCTTTGCAATTTTGGGGATAAAGCAAAGATTGTCAGTATTATAAAGATATGTTTTAGATACCTGTTTGGTTGGTTGGTAGGTTTTTTTTGGTTTTTTTTTTTTTGTTTGTTTGTTTGTTTCATTTCATGTTAAAAGATTTCTAATAACATTCAGATAAATGTAATACAAATCTTAAAACACAACAGCATTTACTCCAGGTTTGTTTTTGGTTAGCCTGCTAATGTGACTAATGAAAATTTTTATAGCATAGTGAGTTTAACTTGGGATTCCTAAAGAAAAGGCAAACTTATAGATGATTGCACACATCAACAGTGTATGTTGAAGGATTGGAATGATAGTGTCTAGAATCAGACATCAACCTTTTCATACAGTTGCAAGCACTCTTCTTGCAACTGGGTGCCTCTCAGCCTAACTTCATCCTTCTTCTTCCTTTCTAGTCTCTCCATTTGCATCTTTTTCAAGCCTGGACCAGCAGATAAAGTTGTGCCTGCCTGACTGGGTACAGATTATTTCTTTTTACATTATAATTTCATCTTCGTTCAGGGACACTGAGCATATAAACCCATTTTAGTGTCACTGTTTTGGGGAAAACAAGACCAAGTTTTTATTTAAAAATCACTGAGTTTCTTCAGTCCCCTTCTGGTGTCAGGCAAGCAAGTACTTGAGAAAAATGGATCTTATTTCACCAAGCAGTTATGAATTTGGTGAAATACTGCTTGCAGTTAGGGTCTTAACTTTCCTTCGTATGCTCAAAGACCACCTGAGCTGAGGGCTAAGTGCTTATTGCAGACAATTTAGGTCTCACTAGTATTCAGAAGTTGGCATGTGAGACAGTAAATATTACTATCCTCTTTCATGCTCCTCTCACATATATCGTAGAACAAGTTCACGCACAACAATTTTAGATAGGGAGAACAACACTAAGATAAACTTTATGTTACCTCTGCAAAAGTTAACGATTCCTTCACTATCACTAAAGATCTATTCACAAAAGACCACAGTTGAAATGTAATTCTTTGCTGTCACTTGCATTACATTTACCCAGCTATTTATTTCCTGCATGAGTTTTCCCTTACCAAGAGCAGACAACTTGTAAGAAAGTATTTTAAATGAAACTGATATACATTTAAATATAATACTTGTCTGAGAAGTAATTTCCCCTTCCTTCTTTACTAGCCATAGAATTCAGTAGTTCTGAAATGCTGTGCATAGTGAAAGCTAACACCATGGGGCTAAGCAATAATTGCCATTTTTCTGTCTTAAAGATTGCAGCTATTATTTATTTATAGTATAATAAGCCCAAGTTGTCATTCACCCCATGACCCTGCCACAAGCCACCTTTATTCCACAAGATAAAAGAAAACTGCTCAAGGGATAGATTTCTATATGCTAATTGCATGAAAGCTATTAAAGGAACCATTTCTCATAATGCCAAAATATTGAGGATGGTGAGGCAAATGCCATGGAGGACAACAGAAGAAACTCAGCTCAATTCAGTGGGGTCTGTCTCAGATTTTACTGTGATTCAAATGCACACTGAAAAAGAAATGCTCTTCTTCTTTTAACTTTCCTAGTCAACTTTCAGCATCTTTCAGTGTCTTTTCAGCAGCTTCATTCCTGGTTCTGGCTTACTTGAAGAACTGAAAAAATAGCACAGATCCATCCTTGCAGGAGGTGATAACTCCTGGTGCTGCAGCACACTTCCAGGATACACAGCAGTGGAGAAAGTGCTCTTGTTCCTCTGGGAAGTAACAAAAATAAACCACTTAGAATCCATTGTTCAAAGTCATCCCCTTGCCATCGCCGAAAAATAAGCATGGACATGCACTGCAAGAGGTAACTGAGTTTTGTCATGTATTATCAGAGTTCTCACCCTGGGAACATTGAGGTGTTTGCTTTCTGTAAGTGTGTGTGTGCTTGTGTGTATCCATGTGAATTTTAACGTATCTAGGCACAATACAAGTAGTGAGTTGCTTTCTCAAGGAGAAGCTATCAATGGAAATCATGTATCACTGTAGTCATTTTGATTAAGAACTCTTGGAAAAAAACCCAAAAAACAAAGCAACAACAATTCTGTACAGAGACTGCACAGCCAATTCAACATCATTCTGGGGGGCTTTTGTACCTTTCCTGAACTTCAGTGGTCTATATATTATGACTAATTCATTGTTCCAATAAAGATAATTGAAAGAAGCAGGCCGAAAGTAAATTTTTAATGCTAATAGGTCTTTGATTCGTATCCAAGAAAATTTTTACATTTTGAAATGCATATATGTATTTTACATCTATGATTGCTTAGAATATAAGAATTTAATGTTAAATATATTAACTTTGGATGTTAAAATTTAACTATACTGATCCTAATGCTGCAAGTTATCTAAACACTGAGCTCATAATTAAGTAATGAAATACTTAAAAATCTTTAATATTTACAACTTCTAGCTTGATTTTCTTCAGCACTGAGCTGAATTTCCAACTGGATCCAAAAATATCCGGTATATTATGAGAGTATTCTATATCTAAGGCTTAGGCACTTGGGTAAATTTTCTTAAGTAAAATTAATATTAATTTACATTGATGAAATTATCTTGCTTAGGAAAACATTAATTCATCACACAGAGCATAAGACCTTTACTTAGTATTTACTTAGACACTTGTCAGGAAACTCACGCATCTCCTGAAGTAAGCAGGTGATTTATGTCGGCTAATTAACTTCCAAACTGAAGGACAAGAAGTCTCTTTCTCCTTTAGGAAATTTTGAAGGAAGAAAGCTTCTCAATGGAAAAATATCTGCTTGGAAAAGATTTGGCTTAATCTTCTGGAGCAAACACAAGAAACAGTGAAATTCATTGCTGAACAAGTGGTAGGTTTCTCTAAATTTGTTCTTCCAAGCTGAATTTAAATCGCCACATTAGTGAATGAAGCATTCAGCACTCCCAATTTCATCATCCACCCACTGATGTTGCAGCTTCTGACTGGTTTCAGATCTTCTGTCTCTGCACATTCACTGAAGAACAACTACCCAGAAGGTTAGTTCTCCTTGTAGTCATTTATATCAAGAGCCTTTGAGGAGATCCAAGAAAATGCCATTCCTTTAATCTTCAATGCCCTTGATACTCTAAACTGTTCAAGGTAGGGTATGGCAATGAGTATTTTTTGGCTTCCTCCTTAGCGTTCCTGCTCTGAAGACCCCATAATGGGGCAGTGAAAAATATCACTGTTCTTTTCAGATAGTTTTTAAAAGACTTATAGATTATTCTGATTTATTTGCATTTTAACCGTAGATGTATTTTCTTAAAAACACATACAGCTAATTTCCAACACTAAGGTCACAGACCAAATTTGATTATTAAACTACAAATTCAAAGCATTTTATCTTTCTGTAGCCTCCAGGACAATGTGACCTTCAAGACTATGAGAATAGAAGAAAAATTTGCTCCTTAGCATATGCACTTTCAATCACAATAAGCAGCCTACACATGATAACACTCCAAGTTCTGACAAATGATAAAAGGACTGATTATTCCTCTTCCTCTTTCTTCTTTTCTTACTGATTTGGTAATGGTAACTATTCAAATGTCTTTGCATGCTTCATTGTCACCATTTTTAGCTTTTCCCTGTCCTCTTCTTCTGGATAAGACTGTCCTAATTATCTAGTGATGATGATACATGTTCTGAGTCTGAAAAGACAGAGATCTGAAAGCTAAATAAATCAAGCTTCCTCTAACTGTGACTAGTATTGACATGGGTTGTGAATCACATATTTTGCTTCAACAACCTGCATTGGGTTTCACTTCAGACTTTCATTAAGGTGATCCTTTTACAATTTGAGGCAACTATCCAGTGGCCAGCACACACACAGTTATTTCACTATCAGAATATGGTTTAAAATTATCTTGCCCAGACTGTTTCTTTTTTATTAAAAATCCCTAAAAGTATTTTATTCCTTCATTACTTGCAAATCTATGTTATTTTATTTGATTCTGCCTAGTAGCTGGGCACAAGAAAGTTATTAGAAGCATCCTAGCTGGATTAAGGACATATGCTTTGATTTACATCACTTCAGATGGGGCATAAAGGAGGAAGTAAAATCAAAATTTAAAAATTTAAAATTTTACAGATTTGTAAGATAAGTCTTAGTTTTTTGATGTATATTTAGTGACCAATGGGTCAGAAATTCAAAAACATGTTTGGGAGTACTCACTTCATTCACCCTTGGCAAATGTCCTGGATAACAGCATTTGTCAAAATAAGAATATGAGTGCAAGTGCTGTGGGTGAATTGCACACAAAAACATTTGAGCAGGTATTTGCCTTTTCCTGACAGCTCAAAAAGTAACCTCTGAGTTACAGAAGAGACTTCTGAAACAAAGATGAAATCATGGTAGACAGATAGATAGATAGATAGATAGATAGATAGATAGATAGATAGATATGTGTGTGTCTCTGTGTGTGTGTGTATATAAACAGAATTGAAATTATATTGTAGGGAAGAGACTCTGAACTGAAAAAAAAGCAGCAGTCAGCTTCTGGTTTGACACAGGTGCCAGTCATCCCATCACAGTCTCTGCCTAGGACTGGTGGTACATCCTCCTCATGGTCTCCAGGAGCAGCCAGCACTAGCCAGAGCAGCAGAGAGTCTGAGGGGAGACCTTATCCTTTTCTACACAGCTTCCACAAGGGCAAGAGGAGGGGTAGGCAACAACCTTTTCTCTTGTGAGCAGTGATAAGACCCAAGGCAATGACTTGAAGTTGTGTCAGGGGAGGTTTAGGTTAGATATTAGCAAAAGTTTCTTCACCCAGAGGGTGGCTGGGCACTGAAACAGGTTCCCCAGGTAAGTGGTCACAGCACCAACCCTGACAAAGTTCAAGAAGTGTTTGGGCAATGCTTTCAGGCACAGGTTGTTACTCTTGGGATATCCTGTGTAGGGCCAGGAGTGATGATCTCTTGTGAGTCCTTTCCAACTCAGTATTTTTTATACAGATATATATGTATGTAGAGAGTGTAGGGTGCAGCAAGCAGGGAGGACACATATGTTGGCATTCCAGAGATGATCCCTTGCCAGCATGTGCATTACCAGACAGTAGGAAGCAGCAGAAGTACACACAGATCTGGGATATCCAAATTTCTCACAGGAGGGCTGTGCAGTTGGGGAATCTCCTCCCTTCTCAGAAAGGGAGTGTGCTGGTGACACACAGGGCCTGGAGTCAGACAGGGAACATGAGTTAAATTGTGGGCATGGGCATGTATAATATTTTGAGATTAGTTATAATTAATTTTAATGTTCAGAAATATGCTCATAAGTCTTTAAATCTGTATCAGCATTTAGTTATTATCTAGTATCATGGGTTAACTGATGTGGTACTGATATTGGTCCTGCATGTAGTTTGCTTATTGCCAGTTAATTACATTTTGATAATAAATCAGTAAACTACTTCAGTCCTAATTTGCTTTTCATTACATGAGCAGAGCTGCTTTCCCATGAAACACACATGAACTACCTTATTTTTTAGTGAAATCCTTCTCTATGGTTGTGAGGACAAGCATTTCAATTAGGCACAGTTCAAATTTAACTGCTTTGCATAATTTCTCCCCTTTGACCAAGTCAAGAAAGGTCAAAACAAAAAACAAAACTGATGAGAGACCTACAGAAGACAGGCCTCTAAGGAAAGATTGAGAAAAAAGAAAGATTGAGGCTATGTAAATGAAGGAGGGAAAGACTAATGGAGAAGATGATAGTATTTTCAAATATATGAAAGCACATATAAAGAAGCAGACCACATTGAATTGCTAGTGCTGTGGGCAAATAAGAGTTTAAGTAGATTACAGGAAGTACCAGATCAGATATTAGAGAAAAAGCTCTTCATGTTTCTTCTTCTCTTCTAAAAATTAAAACACTAGAATGGATTCCTGCAGAGTTTGTAGTTTCTCTGTCTTTGAATACCTGGAAGACCAGGCCTCAGAACAGGAGGATGATTAGGTAATCTTCTAATGTCCCATCATTCTCCATTATTTTATGCTACTATATAACAACAGGTTGTATCATAAGACACAGAATCTGAATTTAGACCCCCAGTCAGGTAGAATGAGATTATGTTCTGAACTCAAGCTGTGATGTATGCAGTGGGGAAGGCAGAAGACTGCAAGGTGGAGTCACATTCAGGATGACCTGAAAAGCTGCTAGCTTTCTCCTCCTGTGGAACAGAGATCATCTCTAACCACAGGTGAAATGCAAGGCTTCCTGAACTGTCATCACTGACTAAAGCATTATGGTTTCTGCCTTCCTACCTACCTTACTAATCTTGTTTTCCTTTTCTGTATGTTCCCATCCCTATATAAGCAGACTCAGCAGAGCTGTCTGCTTAATATCTCAGTAGCCCAGGTGCTCTGGCTGACACTGGTAACACAAGCCCACCTTTGTAAGCAATTTAATCAAAATAACTGCACTGTGATTGTCAATGGTTGAGGCAGTAGCAAATATCTTATTTTGCTGACTCTTCTCTGAGGCAGGGACATTTTGAGTGGACAACTTGGTGCACTAAAATTTTACTGCTCATTTCCTGAGGTGAGCAAAAAAATCATCCTAGATTATTCATCAAGAATCCTGACACTAGACTTCTCACAGCTGTGAGCAACTGCACAGTCTTTATCTTCTGTTTGCTCAATCCAAGCTCAGTTTTGAGACCAGTGGGCACTCTGTATAAACCTGTTGGTGACTTTTCTTATGTCCTGTGAAGTAGGGCTAATACCACTTTCTCTTCTGTGATCAGACTGCATACCATGCTCTAAATGATGCAGACATTATAATGATGCTATCAAACGAAAATAGAAGCAGATAATAGGAAACTGTGCTTAACTGTGCTTGTATTTTAAAGACTGAGTGGAAGAAATCCCCCCTGAGCATAGGAGGGAATAGGTAATTTATATATTTCTTTGCCACAGGGTTTTGAAATTTATGCTTGTTTCCTGAGAGCATGAAAGTTGTGGGATTCATAGTTTTTCTATTCTCACTCTAAAAAAGTGGTGTTCATCTGTTAAGAAAAGAAAAAAAAATCTTTTTTGCCTTCTTCTTGTCTCAACTTTGCCCCTCTGCCCTGGAAAATCTTATTCCTCCTACCAGCCTCAAATTATTGTTTCAGCATTAGCATCTGATTTTCATCTCTGTCTGTACTGGAGCCCAAGCTTTCTCTGTATATGTGTGTTTACTACTGTGTTTTTCTGTCTCTCCCTCAACGGGTTTTTGACCACCACTTTTACTTTCCTGCAGCTTTCTACTCTCAATATACTTTGTCCTTCTGTCCAGCAGAAAGTTCCTCTGAGACTGAAAGTGATGGAGATTCATTGATTTCAATGAGATGTTCCAAACTAGAATGGGCAGACAAGGCACAGGTCTGTTTCAATGGAGATTTTTTTGAGTACAAGGTGATAGCACATGCAGGATAGGCACAAACGTAGAGAAAATTTATAGAAAAAAGTTAAACCTCTAATCATGTCTACCTAAACTGTATTTTTTTGGTTTGTTTTTTTGGTTTGTTTTTTGTTTTGTTTTGGTTTTGGTTTTGGTTTTGGTTTTGGTTTTGGTTTTGGTTTTGGTTTTTTTTTTTGAGTCAGGATAGATTTTCTCAGGGTAACAACATGGTCATGCCTAATTTAACAATACATCTCTAGCTCAGGACATTTGATCCTTAAAACATTTCAAATAAAAGGACAGGATTTGCTCTTTAAATGAACAATACAATTCCTGTAATGCTACCTACCATGTCATGTCTCTTTTCTATAGGATTGAAACATTGCAATTGATATATACCCAAATTCACTCAAATATCTGTCTAGGTAGGAAAATTGCAGGTAAATGTTTACAAATTCCTCAACTGAAAGTTTTAAAGATAAATATCTAATAACTATAATAATACTTCTGCAGCCTACATGAAACACCATTTACTATGGGGTATTTGTGTCCCTGATATGGGATTATTTATCTAAGCAGAAATATCAAGACCAGGTAATAGCAGTGCATGACTCTTATACTCCAAAACTGAGGCGGGTAAAGGCAACTTCAGATTTCCATGACATTATAAATAACCTGGTTAATTTCAAAAGGTCCATGTAATGTGCACTTACCACTTAGGCTGTCTGTCAGTGACTTTATCTTTCTGAGGGTAGTAGTACTGGTGGCCATCAGTCACTAGTGATTAATTTTTCCCATCTCACTAGATGTAGTTTGTATTTTATAGCTGTTCTCTGTCACCTACAATATATTATCTCCTTTCTCTACTACTGACTTAGGATTGTTGGATGTGTTCAGGTCTAATTTCATTAATGCATATCTCGTGCTGGCATGTAGGAGGAAAGAGGTCTAATAATATTAGCTAAAAACTTACATCGGGTTCTCTTTGCTAATGCTGTCTGGCATCTCTGAAGGCAAATCTAGCTGACATCCACAATGTTAATCTTATTATTTTTTTTTAATGTATCTGACAAGGAAATGTATGTTGCAGAGTTCTTGCCTTCTTTTTGTATACAAAAACAACAATCATTTTGATCCCTGCCTGATTAGATAAAAAATTCTAATTTTCAACTCTGCTTTTTATTGCACAGCAAATTTTTAACATATACACTCACATACTGAGAATTAATTTATTGATAAGAGTACAAATAGTAAGGAAGGTCCACAGCTTTGATCCACAAAGGATTTTTTTGATGGGAGAAAGAAGGAAAGAGAAGGTGAAAACCTATCTGACACCCTTATCACCAACATCTGTAGATGTAGATCCCAAGAACCTCAACTGAAATGTTGACTTAATGACCAAATCAACTACACACCATCAACAACCTAATTCACAGCATTGTCAGGTCTTTAAATCCAGATTCTTATTAATTCTGCTAGCTATGCTTGAAGATAGCCTTGACCCATCTGCAAAATTGAAGGAATTCTATTGTCTCAATCTCGTAGTGAGATAGGCAGACCCTTTGGCTTTAAAATATGTGTCTCACAAGTGTATCACAGATATGACTCTCAACACCTCTCTATATATTTCAATCATGGACAAGAAATTTCAAAAGCAGGATCAGCAGATGGGATGTGCCGGCTTTTATCTGGTATTTGCTCTTTGAGAACATTCTCTGTTTCTTTGGGGGGTATGAATACAGAGTAAAATGACTTCTGCAGTGAAGCACTTACAAAAGCTATTTCCTTCTGTAAAATATTGCAGAAAGAAAAGTAGAAAGGTATCTAATTATATTTTAAACAGTTGGTGACGTATTTTTCTGTACTCTATTTTAATTGTGTGCACTTTCATTCTTCAAGTATAAAAAACCCCACCTTGAATGTGTACAGCTATTCAGGTACATTCCATAATGGATTTTCAGTTTTATTATTAGTGAAGGTCATACAAGAGTTTTGCTTTACCCGTTTGGCGTCTCAGATATTGAAGGTTAGAATTTTCCCATCTAAGAAGTTCAAGAACAGCACACCAGGACCAAAGAATACTCTAGTCTCATTAATTAATCAAGTCATGTCACAGCAAATCTTGTTAATCCATCCTCAGAGGAAACTCAAGTGATGTTTCAATTCTCTATGCAAGAATAGACAGAATAGTGAATAGTGATAGTGTTATACAATTACAGAAAGATGGGCAGCATCTGAAGGTACCAGAAGCTAAACTATTTTCCCCCTAACACCAACTAAAATGCTTTTTTAGATTTTTTTTTCAAATTAACCTATTTAATAGACATAGCAGGATTATACTTTCATGCTAAATATTTTAAGGTAGTAATAAATTTTGAAAATTACATTACTGTATAAAACCAGCTTATTTTGACATCTTTTATCTATTTGAAGTTACAACAGAAAAATGCAGGTGTTGACAGTGTTCTAGGAGAGCGACAGTGACTGAGTATGCAATAATAGCTGTTACATTACTTTTTCTTGGCTAGTACCAGCATTTACACTCTAGTCCTAAAAAGAATCAAATTGCTTACTCCAATTATCAGGCTTATAGAGAAGTAGTTAATTTTTTTTACAGAGTAAGCAAACATGTAAAGGCTGAGATTTACAAAGAATACTCTTCATTTAGTCTGATTGAGTGTCTGACCTCTGTCTTGAGAGTTAAAGAACACCCTGGCCCTGATACCACTCAAAGTCTGAGTTGTGCATAACTGTTCACAGATGAAAAGCCTCTCAAGAGTCAGGGGATCATTCTGATATTTTATGTTCAACACGTTTGAATGAAGAGCTGAGCTTAGATCAGTGACTTTACAAAAATGATGTTTGTATGAAGATTACATATGCTTCCTGTATGAAAGAAAACTAGGAATACTCCACATTTAACCTAATAGAACTTAGGTAGGGTACAGCTGAGGCAACAGATCTCCAGCTGGTCAATTAATAGGAAAAAGTTTTACTTTTTCTAGCAAAGTAGGCTGTTAACAGTTAAAGATAAATGAATACATTTATTTAGATATTTAGACCAAGAAAAATCATTGTAGTGTTCTTAAAGTTGTTGTCCTGCTTGCATCTCAAGGTCTCTGTCCAGATGTAGATGTTCTTTCCCAACTTTGCCTGAGGCCCTTCTGATAGCTCTGACAATTACATGTGAAATTGCCACTCAGATGGAAGAATGATGCATCTGCAGCATGAGTCTGATCCAAAGATCTATGAAAGCAATGGAAAAACTCCAAGTGGTGCAATCACTCGTGGATCAGATCCCTGAATTGTTAGTGATGAAGCACTGTATAAAATGTCAGCCCCAATTAATCTATGGCAAAATTCCCACTCTGTAGGGTCAGGACTGCAACTGTAAAATTTTTTTTAGTTGTCTAAACTCCATCGATTCCAATTACTTTCCAGTTTAACTCATTTAAAAAGTGAAGCTTATTTTCAAGATTAGTCATTCTTTTTCCATTAATCCCAATGTTTCTACAACTGCTGCTGTATAAAATTACTTCTCTCTTTTTTTTTAATTTTAGTTACTTTTGCCTCTCCCTAAGGAACAACTGTCAATATAAATGTGTATTCATATTTGCAATTATGTGCTCTTTTCTTAAGTTTGCATCCCTTTTTGATTTAAGTTGCATTACTATTCATGCAACTAAATTATGTATTCATAATTTGAGCTCCAGAATTTCCAACCACAGATTTTTTATATAATGTGAATATTTATATCACAAGCATGTGCGTGCTGCTTTAATCAGAGATCAGGAAAATACACTTTGGGATTTATAGCTACTGTCTTATACCATTCCAGAAGAAGGATCCTGTGGGCCAGGTCTTCAGATGGTGTCTGGAGACATGGCTTCAGTGATTTCATTCAGCTCATGTAACAATGATCTCTTTCTACCTGTCCTTATACAATTCTTTATGGGCTCCGTATGGAATTAAAACATGGAGAAAAAAAATCAATAACTCAAACTGAATACATATGAAAAGATTTTGATGCTTTGTGTTTAGTGAAGTAAGCTACATTTATTGCAGATTTTCCCACTTCTGATCTATACTTTGCACATTATTTACACTTAAGTGCCCTACCTGCTCCCATTTAGAATAAAATCTCTGTCATGACTAGCTAACTGGCTTACCCAGGCACTCCATTTTGTAATTTTTTTTTCATCCAGTTACCCTATTCCTAAATATCCATTAATGGGTTCAGAACTTAAATGTAGAGTCCTTTCTCAGGTTCACTGACTGCCTAATCTTCTGCCAGATTATGACCCTTGCAGTACCCATCAAAGCCTCACTCTGGAGATTTCACACAGAAACCTGGAGAGCTGGAGACTGCAAAGATCTGTGCTGTACCTGTGGCTGGAACATTTCCAATGGGATTAAAAATTAGCAAACCAGGATGAACTGATACCAGACTGAAGAATGTTCTCCCTATGACCACCTTCCTGACTACATTTTAATATGATGAACATATTTTATTTTTATAGATAGCCATGCCACCACTCTCCAGCATCTTCTCTGTTAATCGCAGTTAAGTAAACAGGCCTGAAATTACTACTAATCTTTTCATCAACAACTTTTCTGCATCAGTACATTGATGATAATCATTTTCTACTGCACTTGCATGCTAGCTTCCAAAGACTTCCTATAAATCTGCCCTCAGACTCAGATAGATTTCTTCCTGCCAGAGGCTTGAAGAAAACTGGGAGAGATCTACACCATTCCACCTGAATTTACAGTTGAGGAGGCCGTATGATGGATTTGCTTTTCATCCAATCTCTACTGCCTTCAACCAAACTCTTTCCTATCTCAGCTTATTGCTCAAAAATCAGTGCACACATAAAATATACAAAGTCTCTTTGTTTAGATTAAAATTTAAAAAAAAAACAAAACAAAACACCTATAGGTAATAGAAGACCTTTATAGCCTGCAGCGTGTTATCTACAGTCATCTTGCTCTCAAATTCCCCAGTTGCTGTTTTCTATTCTAAAATTTTGAGGAAAGGTCCAATCTTAGAAGCCATAACACAGGTTTACACAGTCATTTATCAACAGTGGCATACTGGAATGGGCTTTGAAATTTTCTTAAGTACCACTTGTCCGTGGCATTTAGTCGTACAGACACCCTGCATATGTTTGTATAGTTTATGAATCATGACTGATAGTGCATCCCTTATCAGTTAATGCTTTTAAGATAGACCAGATATTCCCTACTATCCATCAGTATTATGAAGATCACAGAATGACCACTTAAATCATGTTACAGAACATAAAAATTTGTGGGACTATAAAGTTCCTATAAGAAACACAAGCAATCTGACATATTTTAGTGATTTTAGGTGCTTATTTTAAAAATATCTCTCATTCCTACAAGGAGCAATATCGGATGGAAATTCAGGAGGGCCAGTGAACTCTATTTTTGGAAAATTGTAAGTAAGGGGATTGAAGAAATGTATAGATAAACATAGAAAAATTTATAATAGAATACCCAAACCCTTGCTAACCAGTCATCACACAGTATGTATTTTTTAATTTTTAGTATCTAAAGAGAAATCTAATGTTTCACAGAAAAAAAGACAATTCATTGAGGAAATGGTAGCTCATCACAACACTCCCCACATTTGGATTTACTTTTCTTCCCTTGCACATAGCTGTTACGTTTATGTAGTGGTGCTAACTATAAACTACAAAAACAGGAAAACATAAAGAAGTTATTTCCACATCATTTACAGTCTGCTGGTTTATTGATTTTCCCTACGTCCTGTACATCTCACATTTCACTTGAACCATTTGTTTTAGATTTTAAAGGAAAAGCTTTCCAAATAAATTAACTTTACTAAGGCTTTAACATGTCATTGGCTAGTCAGTATTATTTTAATCTTTGTAATGCTAATGTTTACAAAGCAGGGGTATGGGGCCAAATCTTGATTGCCCTATTCACGCAATCACTTACACTGATTTTAATGGCACTGTTAACATTAGTACAGCTAGCAATATCTGGTTTTTTACAGCTGTCAGCATGCCTTTCCAAATAAAAGTCTTGTGATTCTTCCCTGTTTATAAAAGCAGAGATTTTATAAACTGCAGTCACAATGCTTAGCTTATGCCCTTCTTTCACTGAGCCAGGCATTTTAAGAGAATCATAAATTTCTTACTATGCACATTTTAAGTGTTAGTAGTTTAATCGGAGTATTCTAGAAAAACAGCAGGCATTTTTCTTTTCTGGGCAAGTTTGCGTTTCAGGAATCATATTCTTTTAATCTGATTTTACTTTTGAATGTGTCAAATTAGTAATATATCAACAATTACACAGTAGACCACTGTCAGGTGTATATGCCAGGAAATCACACAGTGCTTTCCATTTGGTGACTTGCCTTGCAGGCTGTGTTCATCCCTCCTGGTGCTGTGCAGTGAAGCACACACATGTGAAACTTGGGATTTAATTTAATGTTCACCCTTTATTCCACAACATCATGCAGAACTAACTATTCGAAGAGGGTCTGAAAGAAGAGAGCCATCACTGCCACAAACCAGGAAAAAATTAATGGTCTGAAGGAAGAATTGTCTGCTTAGTATGTCTGTGGATCAAAATGTGTTGTCTACTGCAGAAAACAGAGACTCAGCCCTGTCTCCTCCTTTGCTAGCTTTGCCTGAATTGGGGATAAAAAGAGAATGTCAGGACATGAACTGTGTGTGTAAAAATCATTTTTCTTCCAGTTTCTAATGCCACAATGAACTGGCAGTTTCATCTCTGCATTCTAAAACCTCGAACACGTAAGTGTGCATCAAATGGCAACATTGATCACACTGCTCTGAGGCAGAATTAGAACCTCTTGTGACAAGCTTCTTCTTGTGAAATGCAATTGCACCCATGTGCCTTATGCCAGGATTTCCAAAAGAAGCATAATTAAAGCATCTTTTTCTTGATTTGAGGGTTAGCTGACTTTTGTACTTTATATGATATCATCCAGCTTTCTCTCTGCTCTTTTTATTCTGAAAATAAAAGTGACATTATTTTAAAATGTTTTTCTCAGCAAGTAAACTGGAAAAAAAATAACTCTTTAACAATGTTGGAAGTATCACTGTGAATAAAATGTAACAAATGCTCTCAAAAAGACATTTGTGCAGTTCATAATAAATTGAGACCAAAAATAATTATATTAGATACACAGTGAAACATTTTAGAACAATATTTTTAGCATTTATTACCTACATTGATATTACATGCTATTATTTCTGCATTATAAACAAAGAAAGGTCAGAATACGTGCTTACATTCTTCTTTGAATGCCCATATGTATTGCAGAATAATATCTTTTCAAAAGTACTTTTAAAGTTTAGAGCAAAGGAGAAATGTCACAAGGAAACATTCCCAGATGCCAGTACTCATTGCAGCAAGATTTGCTGAACTTAATTACCTAAAATTCAGTGCTGGTTTGTTGAAAGATGTGTTGTATTGGAACACAGTTAATTAGCAGAGAAAAGCTCAAGGGTCTTCACGCCAATTTATATTACATGGATAATGAAAAACAAAGAAATATAAGACTTCTTGGGTCACTCCTGTCTATACTCCTGTGCAATCACAGACAAATCATATATTCTTAACTTAAACTGCAGTGAGTACCTCCTTTCAATTTATTGGTGAGTCAGTGACACTTTCTCTTCAGATATGATTATCCAGGTGTATTTGCAGCCTTTCAATATTCTGAAGTGCCTCTACATTCACTAAGTAACTTTTGTCATGACCTGTTTATATACATTTGCTTTTAAGTCAGTGCTGCCCTTTAAGCTTCAAAAGCTCTTTTCTTTCTAGTGTTTTTCCTTCAGTGCACAGAAATAAATCATATCTACTCTGAGTTTTTTGTTTTCTATGATAAACAAGCAAGTTTCTTTTAAATCCGTCCCAGGGGATGGACATTCCATTCTCTTCTCATTTTAGTAGACACTTACTTCATCAATTCTAGACTGAGACTGTTATCTCTTGGAGGGAGGTGGACAGAATTTTAAACAATCTTACAGGGATCTGATCAGTGCTTTGTACAATAGCTTCAAAACTCTCCTTTCTCTGCAGAAATGCCTCTCCAAAATGCCTATGAACTGTAATCACCATTAGTATGTCATATCACAAGGATAACTGGAAAACATTAAAATATTGACTACCAAGTATTGCAGCTTCCTCTCTCCTTCATTTCGACCTTGTAAAGTGCAGTGGTATAACAGATGTTCTTCTCATTAGTCCCTGAATGGATGACTGTACTTTGAATGATTACTTTTTTCCCCATTTTTATTACTTCATTTCTCAAAGTTCTACATCTCATTGCAATATTCCTTTTGTTAAAGCCCTATAAGCCTTTATGTTCGCAATGGCTTTTAGGTTTTGCCATAAGCAAATTTTGTTAGCCCACATCTACCTTATTTTCAATCTGAGAGTACTAGTCCTGGCTTGTGAGAGGTTTTAAGATTTTAATTCTTTACTATATATGTTTTCATGTGATATTTCTCTCTTTGCAGAATAATTTACTCTGTTGCATTTTTAACCACATTAATTGCACTTTAATTTGTCCATGTAAGTATTTTTTACCTATTGCCCTTTCTTTTTGATTCCTCTGTTCATCATAACTTACACAACTGAAGAAAAGGTTTAATTTAGTTTTGAGTCATAAAGCTGTTTCCTTGACTGCAATTTCACTGCAAGGTGGCCTTTTCCTCCATCTCCTGAATTTACTGTGATTTTATAAATAACCTTTTCATATTTCTTTAACTTTCTTTGGGAAAGGTAACCCGACATAACTGTGTTATCTCTGACTTTAAAAACTAACAGATGAGATCAGCAGCTTGATGAGGGTCAGTACATGCATCTATTTACGCTGTAACAGTTCTGAAGACTCAACTAACCCTTGAGTTCACAGCAACACACATCCTTCAAGAAAGCAACTGCAACCCCACTAAGACAAGGACAGAAAGGGTCAGCAACAGAAGGAACTGGTGATCAAAATGGTAATTATCTAGGTAAACATGTTATCATAATTTCATGGCCTGTTGTGATGATAAGCTGTAAACAAGTCCCCTTTGAAGCTAAAAGCATCAGAAGATGGAACTCCTAATAGAGATTTGCCAAGAGTTTTGCAGGTTTTTTTCATGCATTTCCAAGCAAAGAAACTAGAGCTGTCTGTCTCCTTTGAAAGGATTACTTAAAATCACCTGGGACCACTTATTTTTTGAAAATTATTGGTGTTAGCAGCAGGAAATGAAGGTGAAAAACTGCAGTGAGCAGAAGTACATGCACGTGCAGGCAGGCACTGCACCCATGCCAAGACTCAAGGAGCCAGCCAGGATCAGGCTACAATGCAGCCTTGTTCAATGACAGAAGTTTTGATCAAAACAGGAATGCAACAATGCAAATAACACCACTCAGCAAGGATCACAGTGCTGTACACCAGTATCTGAATGCGACAGACATCACTTATGTGGGCTTCAATTTGTCTGGAACTGAACGATTAGGTTTGGGAAACTGAAGCTTAAAGAGTTCTATACTATTTATTAGGCAATAGGAATGCATTTTACAATTCCTGGAAAAGGGGCATGCATTTGCACAGTTCCTTCCTAATATATTTTCTACCTCAGCTGATAGTTTGCTTCTTTGCTTCATGTGTGAGTCTAGCATCTTTTTTCCATCTTTTTCTTTTCTACCTTCTATGGAACATAACCAGGCTCTCTGGACCTGTCAATAAGGAAGATTTATTCAGGAATGTGAAATGTCTAACACAAGGAATTTGCTTTACTAACAGTGAGATTCCTACTCCAACTCAGGGTTAAAATTCATCTGCTATGTTGAGAGCTGAGCTTTCCAGCCAATTTATATCAAAGTGTATATGGTATTGATCTTGCCCAAATGGTTTATCCTGTCTCTGTATTCTGGAAATTCATGCTGTTTCTCTCCTCCTGTTCCCAAATTAAGCCTTCAAAATAATCTCTCCATTCATTCCACTTTCTCCTCCCCTAAAACATTCGGGGCATCAAGGGGAAAGGCTGCAATTTATAACTGGCATTCAGACAGAGTGCTTTGGTAAACACTCTAGACTTCTAGAGTGTTTTAGAAAAAAAAGACTTTTAGAAGTCTTCTAGACTTCTAAAAATTTCTAGAGAGCTACAGGGTCCATGATGTTTCAGTATGGGATAGATCCTGGTGTGATCATGGCTCAGTACCAGTGTGCATGTGTTCATGCTCTGCTGTCTCATGATGGGTAGGATGAGGTGTGGGAGACAGGAGAAAGGGCTTTAGTGAGAAATCCTCCTGTCATGGGTAGTCCTCCTTTGGAGATAAAACAAATTTCTCCATCAGGTAGAGAGGAGTCCTGCATGACTCTGCACTGCCTCTTGCACATCTTCTATCCAGGCCACTGACAGCAGCATGGCTTCAACAGCCACAGAAATCACAGTCTGGCAAACTGTCACGGAACTCTTCAAACCCCCTCCTAGGCAGGCCTTGGTCCCTGGCTTCATGATTTTATTTATTTCTGTGAAGAGCTCTACTGCACCCCACACCCTGCACAGCACCAAGATTTCAAAAGACACCACTTCCCAGTTTACATGCTGTTTCTTTCATATTCTTTATTTCAAGCACTGATTTGTTCCTCATGTATCAGTAGTAATTATTATTCATCTTGGCAATGACTATTTCAGCTAGAAAATATGGTTTTAAAAAGAGCAGTATGATACTCTGATTTAAACAGTATGATATTCTGATTTAATGTTCCTGTTAGCAACATTAGCATTGCTAGTTTACATGAGTAATACAAAAATCATCTTATTTAAAGAACTATATCTCTTCTGTCTTCCACTGGAAAGGCTACACAGTAAAGGAAAGGAATGTGTCAGAATAAATAGACTATATTTTTTGTGATTTATTATATTATGTGTGTTAATAGAATACACAAATTCCATAAATAGACATTAATGTTCATTTGTTATATATGACATGTTAGTAACTGGAATAGGGATTAAAAATATAAAGAAAAAACAATTTAATTCTTGGAATTTTTACAGATATTTTCTTCACTTCCTGAAGTCTTCTGTCACTTTTCTTAACCAGAAGTAGTATATGTAGCTTGCGCATATTATTGGATATCAATTGTGTTCTTCAAATGAAAGTAACCCAAGGGCTAACAAGAGGGAGAGAAAATGTATCATTTAGCTTGTTATTCAATGCCAATATTTGGTCATTTGGATTTTTTTTTCTTAGTAGACAAGTCTTGTAACATATAAAAATTCTGAAAAATAGAATGAGATACCTATTCTACCGAAGCAACCATAACATAGCTATTGTTTCTACATCTTCTCTCTCTATTCGTGCCTTTTTTTCTTTTTTCCTGGTTCACCCTGTGGTCTTTATTTATCTAGTTTCTTCATTAATTCTCTCCTTCCTCTGCTTGTCTTTGAGGCTAGAGCCTGGGGGCAGAGGAGACTGATCAGATTGAGAATACCGTGACATGGTACATACTACTCTTCTATTGTGCCAGTACTCTATTTTCAAGCTATGCAAGAATAAATCCTCTGCTTGCCCCTTTGTTACTATCCCACCTCTTCGTCAATTTACTCTTCCACTGAGAGCAGCCTTAGAAGACTGCTATACACCCAAAAGCTGTTCTGATGAATACTGATTTAGCATACCATTTTTTTTTTCCCACAGAAGACTAATTGCACTATGTTTTCTGTGTTTTGAGAAAGGTGCATGCAACACTTTGCAAGGTATAACATGCAACAGGTTAATAAGGCAGCTCTTCATTTTTTTTAAAGCATATGAATCAACACAGCAGATGAATTTTAACCCTGAGCTGAAGTAGGAATCTCACTGTTAGTAAAGTGTACCATAGAAAGCAAAATAAATGAACGCTTTCAGGAATATTCAGGAAGACTTCTCAGTACAGCACTAAACTGTATCTATCATTTACAGGTTATTGCAATCCTTTCTTTAGAGTTCCACAGCACAATGTCTGTGGGGGAGACAACAGTGAATATACTGCACAGCTTCTGACTGAAGTCATTTCATGACAGCAAAATTAGAGAAGCAGTTCTTTTGACATGTGTAGCACTTAAAACTTCCAGATAACACAGTGTGTTCTTTTATTCTTTTTCTCCTATTCAAACAACCTGGAAACTTCTGCAAACATAGCAGAAGCAAGGCTTTCTTATAAAGATGAAACCAGATACCCTCCTGAGCTTATATCCAGCAGCCCCCTTTTATTTTATTTTATTATTTTTTTATTTACTGGAAGAACAAGTGTATGATTGAAATGGGAGGAACAGGTGAAAACTGCAATAACTTTTCGTATGAATATAAGAGTTATCTGATGGACACTACTCGCATCAGTCTTTTGCAGTAAGAAGGAATAAGCAGAAGATCTCCTGTGCACAAAATTCAGGTTGAAAATAATTACTTTGTCACACCATCACTCTTCTTCCTATACATTCCATATTTTTAAAATGGTCTGCAGCAGCTGTCCACACTGCTTGAAAGTCAAAGGTCATTTTTAGTGCAATTTAGTGCAGTTGAACCATTTATTCTAATCTTTTACAAATAGCTGTTAGATCAGAAATTTTTAAAAAGCAAAAATACAGGAATAATTCAGTTAAAGCACGCTCTGGGACCATGCACCAGGAAAGCCTTGTTCCCCACCCTGCCCTGCCCATTCCTCCCAAGATCCATGGAAGTCAACTTTCAGATTAGGCACAACTCTGTTATAGTAATATTATTGATTCTCATATCAGAGTCTTTCAAACCCTGTCCTCTCTTGTTTTATAGTGAAGGCATTTACGCTGTAAAATTATATTAAATTTCATAACAAGATCATTGCCTCTGTTTCTGAAAACTTTTTTAGAGAAATGGAAACAGCTGGCTTTCTGTATGGTTTTGGCTTCTTTCTTCTACCTGTAATTTCATTCTTGCATTGTGTAAGTCTGTGCCAAGGGAAGGAAGAAATCTATTCTGTATGTTCTCAAATGCTGTTCCCTTCAGCTTTCTTGTGCAGTCAGAATGTGGAGTACAGCCCGTGATAATATTGTGAATTTTCAGCTGTGTGTAGTTTCCTCTTCTTTAAGATGTGACTATGCTAAAGATTCGTGTAGGAGTGCCACACTAATCCAGGAATTCAAACAACCATAGACAATGTTGTTTATGGCTAGGGTCTTTCAGAGAGTTTTCAACCCACAGAAAAGCATATTTTCTCATGCCAATTTGAACACATTTCTCAGTTAAGAATTCTCACTTAGGGGATAAAATTCAACGTTAATTGCATTTTCTCAAATAAATTACCAAATAAAATAATATAGCCTTTTGTAATCCCCCGCATCTTTTCTTGACAAATAATTTTCCACACTCCTCCCTATCTCCCAGGAAAAGTTAGCATTTTATAGCCAGCTAAATGTATAAAATGTTCACAGTTTCACTTTTATGTATGACTAAATTTCGTAAATCAACTATAGCCCAGCCAGTGATGGATGACCTGGTATAGTCCTCAGAATTTTGTCCTCAAAATTTTGTCCTCAAAATAACTTATAATGCATTATGTATTTTGTATAATAACCACTAAAACAAGTGTCACAAATGTTCCTTACTTCAATGAGACATTTTTTTGATATTTTTTCTGGATTCTTTCTAAATTTTTCAGAGGAGCTGGAAACAATATGTAAAGCTATTACCATCTGGACACCTTATACATAATCCGTCAATGCATGATTTTAGCAGGGCTGTTTCTAAGTAATTACACTGTTTCTGCCAATGGGAAAAGGAAACAAGAAAAAAATATTTTTAAACAGCATAAGGGTTGTACCAGAGAATAACTTAACATCAAAGTAAATCTCCATAAAGTATGGAAAAAAATTTCATTTAACAGTGACTTAAATGTAAGAGAATTAAGGTTCAGTCTCAATATTTTCCACTGTCTTTTGTAGAAACCTTAGAGATGATCTGGCTTTCCCAGCCTTCCTCTTTCATCTCAGTATTGTGACAATGACCTCAAAGACTGTGAGGCACTCAGGTAGTACACAGAGGATGAAATGTAAGAGCATTGAGAAAGTATTCTTTACAGGACAAAAAATAAGAAATGAAAATCACTGCAATGTACAGATCCTCAGTAATGTAATTTTTTTTTTCAACCCAGAATTATTTGAGCAGAAGGGATACATGAGAAATATATATAAACTGGGCAAGAAAACACATTGCCTTTGAAAATCTATTCCTTATTCTGCACTTTGGATGCAGTCTCTGAGTGCAAATGTTTCTGGACTCAAACTTTCATTCTTGAGTAGTGTTAGTGGGCTAAAAAGTCAATGAAACTTCCTGTGAAAAGAGATTTTCCATACCATTCTCTGTCTTTACTCTGCAAATTAAGCATTAGTTCTCACTTATCACTATCTGCCAAGCAGATATTTAAAATTATATTAGGACCAGCTTATTTCTGTACTATTATTGCATGGCATGTCATGTAGTATTCATATCCAAACTCCAGATCTTAGATTGCATAATAAAAATGTTCTTATTATATAAATATAAAACTACATATAACTTTCTTACCAAATGAAATACATAGATTGTTTAAAAACAACTTCAGTGTTGAAATTCTAGTATCAGTTTGGAGCAGATGTCACCATCTGGCTGCCTTCACAAGAACGTCTATGAGACCATTTAAGTCTCCTGACTGGTTTCTACACAGAATGTAATTAGAGTGAAGCACAAGGGATAGGATTCAACTGTGCTAAAATTAAGGTGTTTTCCTTCATTAAACTGAGAAAAGATGATAAAAAAAGGTTGAACAAATGAACAGATAATTTCAATTTGAGGAAGGTTTCATTCTCTTCACTAAATAACAAAAAAAAAAAAAGATACTTTGTCAAGTATCTATTTTTTTTTCCTTTCTAATGCAGTATTAATAACTTTCATTCAATCCTTGAATTTTTTTCTCTATTATCTTCACAAATCATGTCATATCCCTTCCTATTTATTTATTAGCTAACATTTCAGGCACTGCAATCTAATGATTAAGATTATTTAAACCTAAATCCAAAAAGAAAATTTAAAAATAGCATCTACAATTATAAATGTTTGCCTTGAAAAGCCAATGGTCTCTTCAATTTTTCAATGAAGTAGGAAAATTGAATTGCAATTTTTAAACTAAATTAATTTAAAGTTTTGGGTGTAGATACCATCACTGTTACCATATATTCCATGGAAAAGTTCTCCACTGAATTTTATAACCTGAGAATACAGTACACAGGTACAGGTGAAATTGCATGCAGACATCTCTAGAGACCCACCCACACATACATACACAAAAATATTTATTTTATTAAATATGTGGCTTTGGTTTTTTACTATGAATGTCTGAGTAGCCTTACATAGTACTGATTCTTCTTAAAATCCATTAGAGTAATGAGGTATCACTGTCTTGGTTAATTTCTTCCTCAGTAATGTTTTATTATTCACCTTATATTTCCATAGAAAACAAGGCATTATTTTTCACAGTATCTTGCTCAAAGGTCCTGTGTTTTAATTATGCAAGATGGAGTTTCTAACTCATGCATTCCACAGAACAGCTCTATCAGCTCTGATGGTGTTTCTGTGTTTCTTTACTTATTTATATATTTTCTGATTAATACTCAGATAAAATTTTATTAATTTTTTCTTCACTTTAGTATGAATGGAGGTGTAATGCATTTCTAAGTTGTTGCCTTTTGTTTTTAATTCTTGGAAACACTCAACCACATTCTATAAAATTGCACTGTTTGCAGTTAATAATGCTAAACTAAGACTAGAAGAGACAGCAATCAAAAACTTCTCTAACTTTCTTGAAAAGATAGGATTAATAAAGTGGTTTTATTCTGGAGTATACAGACTTCTTAGGAAAAAAAAATTTTAAAGGTTCCCAAACCAAATTATTTTGGCCTTTCACCTTCATTTGGAGCTTGCAGGAATCTATGCAAATCACCTATGCCATGCTGGCTAGACTAATCAAGCAGCAGAAATTAACAGTATTTTCTGGCATTCATTACAAATGTCTCTAAAGCTATCTAGTCTGGCAAACATACTCTTAAGTTAATAGTGTAGTACACAGTTATAAATAAGTCAGTTATAATTTTTTTTATCTTTTTCTGTTAAATATCTTATCACTACTTGTTGGCAAATTATACTATTTTAAAAGCCAGTGTCAAATCTCTTCACACAGGAATTCACTTATTATCTATCAATACTGATGGTCAGTGACAATTGATTCAGTTACAAATTGCTAACATCTGGTAATTCTAGAAAAACATTTCTTTCCAGTATCCAGATAACTACAAAAGTAGGAATATACATTCATTAAAATTTCCAAGGATGAGAGGTGCATCCAACAATGTAAATCACATCAATTTCACTACCAAGCGCGGACAACTGCAGTATAGCTGATTGTATATGTGCACATATACAGAACCAATAACTTACAGATACTGTAAAATAAATACTTTTCAATATGAGTTCATCATGTGTGAATGTGACATGTTTGAACATATTGCAGGAATATTTTTTCCTGGCTTCTTGTTGTAGTATCTCTGAATTTGAGTAAGAAGGCTGAAGAAGAATATACAGACTACTTTTTAAAATTCTATTTCAACTTAACCCAGCTATGCAGTGTTTCATAATATTCTATTGATGTTCAGGCCTTTGATCACTGATCTGAGCACAATCAACAAAGTCAAAGCCAGAAGACGGGGATGGTAGAAAGAAATAGTTAACAGAACTGTTGCAGAAATATTAGTAAATAAATAGTTTAGGACAGAATATTAATGAAGTTTAGATGGTGGTGTCAGAAGAATTGTACATCACTGGAGAACCACAACCAATGTGCTGAAGGCAGTGTAAACACTAATTCGCAGCAAACAGGAATATGATAAAGCTATCACAGTCACTTGCACTGCTAAGAACCATATGCCAATGATTATCATGCTTATCTGGTCCAGATTTGATTACAGTTAACTGGCAAATAGTTATTGAATCAGAATTCAAAGTACAGGTGGAAAACAAGGCTGGAGATTCTGTAACTAAGAAAACTAAGGAAAACTACATTTTTTAGCTATAAAGATGACAGAAGAAAAAATAACTAAAAAAGGATTTCCCTCGCTTTTTTTTCAACACATTTGGGAATGACTGTAAATAAAATAGAGCTGATGCCACTGGTGCAACAAAAAAAATAGGAAAATCAGGCAGTTGTGTTTATAGAGATGGATCAGCACATTTAATGTGAGATAACACTTGTGGTAACACATTAACCATGCAAACTGTCTCTGGGACATTATCCTGCTGTTGTATAAGATGTCTACAGTGCTAACCATTTTATCCAAGTTTCTACAGTGCCAATCACATTTTTCATTTTTAACACTTCAGAGAAAAGAAACTATGTAGTTTTTTCATATTCATCTTCTGTGATCAAAAAAAAATATTATTAAGTCTTGAACCCAAAGAATTAAAAAAAATAGTATTAAATCACACTGGGTTATGTTGATTTTCAACCATCTGGATTTAGAATATCTTGTCAGATTGGGTTAATATAATTTTTTAATCAACATAGAGTATGCTTTTGAAATAAGAGACTGCTGTCAGTGATATAGTGTTATTTTCATCTTCTTGAAACACAAACAGTATTAATGGTTTATTTCAATTGCCATAATCCTCAAAGTAGTGGAGGTAGACACACTCATTATTTTTATGATCACAATCAATAGTAGGAGTACATCTGTCCCCCCTCTGAAAGACACAGGGTTTCTCTTGTTTGGAGGTGAAGACATTTTCAAATTAGATCAATTTTTTCTTATTACCTCAATCTGTTCCTATTCTTCCACTTTCTAACATCAGCTGCTGCAACTAGTCTACAAATATTAAAAAAAAAAAAAAGTCACATCTTCCACACTTGTTTATATTCTTGATAGAAACAACAAAACCACCCAAGCAACATATATTAAACCATGTGGTCAGAATGACCTACATACTCTGCTGTGCTGTGAGAGACATAAGGGCAAAAAGTGGTATTTTCTGTCCATAAGTTGCAATTTCAACATGTGCTTATTCTCCATTTGTTATTTTGTTTGACAATAAATCAGTTTTGTCTGGTTGGAAACTGTAAATAGTCCATGCCTTTTGTTATCTAAAAGATTTTGTCTGTCTACTAATTTTACTAACATAATAAAACCTATTATATTTTATAAATGCACATTCATAAGAATAAATTTATTTCTGTTTCTACCATTTTCCTTTGCTTGTTCTTATTTTTTCCTCACAAATCTTACTAAATTAGTTGTATACTGGTTACACCAGCACTTCCTGAATCCACTGAATTCTTAAGGTGGAAGTGCAGTTGAAAGTGAATGACGAGATTCAAAAAGGGCCACAAACTAACAATTTTTATTTGTTAAACATAGCATACCAAAAATGTGAAAGGAAAGATTATGTTCTAATAATATTGAATGATTCCACTCCATTATTAATCTGATAAATTACATGGAGCTACTAGTGCCAGCACTTTTACTTTAATAGGTAATCCAGAATTTCAGTAGAATTATATGTATTTTATACACATAATTTCAAATTATATTGGTGCACACATCTTACTCAAGAAAGCTAGTTCTTTCAGAATACAGGGTTTTTAGGAAAACACCAGCCCAATTCTGAATTACAGACAATATTATCCCTTTATCTTCTTCATTTTGAACAGCCACGAAGCATTTATATATAACATACCAGGTTGCAAAAGCCCAAAAATTTTTAGTTCCCAACCTGTGAAATCCAAAAAACTATTTGAAGGTAAGCATCCCCAAAAGAGAAATAAAATATTTTGCTAATATTAAACTGCCATCATTTTTTGCTATGTGTACACTTCGTGCAATTTTAACTACATTAGAATTAGAACTTAAAACTTTTTTTTCGGAGATGAATATGCTCTTAGTTTGATAGCCAACATCTTTAATCAATATAAGGTATGCAAAATGTATCCATCTATAATTTATTCTCGCTGAACATTCTAAAATATGCAATACAAGACAGCATTTAAGTCAACATGTGAGGGCATTCAGCAACACACAATCATAGGCAAATATCCACAAAGTTCTTTCCTAATTTGCATTTAAGATTCCACTTCTTATTCAGGGTTAAATAAATTCTGAACTGGGAAGATGTTCCTCAAATCTTTTTTATCAGTTCACCCACACATATTTGAACTAAACTTGTACTTCATCAGCATCTCCTACAAAACGTAATGGCTTCACTCGGTCCACTACTGAACCAGAATATGTTCATCATGTAAGGCTCACCTTGCAATAAAGCTACTTTGCAGAACAAAACTGAAGCAAAATCTAGAATCTGTTTATGGTAAAGAAGGACTGGAGTTCAAAGAATCAAAAATAAACACATGCCATCAGTACCCAGACATTTTAGCACAGATATTGTGAGTAAATCCATCCCAAGCAACTGGCAACTGTCGTCCTGAAAGTTTAATCTGGTATGCAAAATATATATTCCCAAACCATCAAACAGCATTCTGAATGAACCGCCTATCTTTTGACTATTTTCCTATTCCTTTTTTTTTTAAATTTATGTTTCTGAGCTGCTTGATATACTTTTGCATTAAAGGGAAAAGGGAAACCAGCGAGCAAAACTAGAAAAAGTAAGACTAAGATAATGTTTAGTCTCAGGCAAGAGAACACTTACATGATCCAGGGCCTGTTGAAGATGTCAGCAGAAATGGTCCCATTCATTTGAACATGAGCTGAATCCAGCTTTCTTGAAAATTCCTCTGTTTTTTATGTATGTTACTAAGAAGGAATAATTACCAGATCAAGCCAGAAGGAATGATACATTATCTTCCTGACATGAAGAGAGTAAAAGAAAAGCAGTTAGTCGTTCACAATTCTTTGGGTTCTACAGAATGCCAGAGAGCACACAGTAATACACAAAGATCAAATTTCCTCTCTTATCTAAACATTATTT
Organism: Alethe diademata; assembly: GCA_025584955.1. NCBI lineage: Eukaryota > Metazoa > Chordata > Aves > Passeriformes > Muscicapidae > Alethe > Alethe diademata. The sequence goes on from JANRMJ010000001.1 coordinate 70,959,545, forward strand.
AAAGCATTTAATTATTTACCTTCTTGTGAAACAGACTCTTGTGGTTGCTATGAAAAATCCCAGGGCAACTAAAAACCTGTGTTTGTCAGGTTTGTATTTGTTTTGCCTGTGATAGCCTTTGCCATTATCCCAATACCCCTGCTGTAAAGAGATGAGGAATCTCAGCTAATGAAGTACTTCTGAAAGATAATACTCCAGTAGGCAGGCTGGTTTTCGGCTAAGCCACAGAGATGTATGAATGAAGTGTAGAAAGCCTACAAGGGAAATAAATGTTTATTGTAGAAGAAAAGTAAAATCATTTACTAAGTGACAAAGATGTTGAAATCCTTTCCCACAATATTTCATTGTGCTTTTACTGATAAAACATCAGTAGCTGTTAGACATCTTGATCACTAATGTGTTTCTTTAAAAAATGCACCTTGGTCTGTGTACAATTGCTTCATAGGTTGTTTAAATTGTTGGATTGTGCCCCTACATCTTTCACTTAAACAAATGGCTCTGGTACTTTGATACCTCCTGTTCATTGCTTCTGACTTCTGCTTTGCAGTTTTAGAGCTGATAACAAACGATTCATCATCTCTGCCAGTAGAAGAGCTCTAGTAATTATGACTTTGTGACTCCTCCGTGGGTATCTGAGCCAGGATAGCTTCATTGCATTGCCAGAGTTCCTATACAAGACTAATCTAATGTGAAGGACTTCAGATTTTACTATGTGGTGCTTGCTTCCTATAATTTTCCTGTGTCTTCATGCATTTAAATAAATCATTCATATTTAGCGACAGCAATGCACTGCTGATGCTGTTCCTTGCTGATATGCAAGCTGAGCCATGTCAATTCATGCCAGCTGAGATACTGCCTCACACTTTAGAAGTTCTCAAACATGTTGTGCAAAGTTTGCTTGCCTTTGATTGATGGAGATCGTACTCCACTCTAACAGCCTCCCTGCCTGAATTCAGAGTTTTCAAGACTGTATTACTGCAATAGGTACTTACAGTAATATTTGTTTTAATGGAGTCTTACAGAATACAAACACAAAATCATACAATACTTTAGGGTGGAAGGGGCCTCGAAGAGCAGGTTTCAAAACCCCTGCTATGGAAAAGGAAAACTAGATCCAGTTGCCTAAAACCCCATCCAACCTGGTCTTGAACACTTCTGTGGATGGGGCATTCACAGCTTCTCCAGGCAACTTATTCCAGTGACTCATCAACCTCACAGTGAAAATTGCCTTCCTGATATCTAATCTAAACCTCCACTCATTTAATTTAAAGGTCTTCCCCTCTGGTACTATCGACTTCCAAACTTCCTCTTCGAGGACTGCAAATTTTGTACAATCAAACAAAAATAAATTGCAGACTGTTGCTCCTTTTTTCTGTTTTGTAAAGCAAACAAAAACTTGATTGGCATCACAGATCATTTCAAATAATGATGCCAGGATCTTGGGGAAAAAATGGATGGCTATATAACCCTTTGAAGTTAGGTATGGAATTAAACTACATTGCACTACATTGATCTTAATTTTGTTGGAGAAAAAAGCGAGATGAGAAATGATCAGGAATGTTAGAAGTCTTGTTTTATTTCTTGCTGCTGAAAAGATGCTATTTTGAGAGAGTTTCTGAATGAATAGAATTATAAAGACAGGAAGTGGAGGGCTTCTTATTTTGGTTTGGTTTTTTTCCTTAGTAAATGTAAACAAGTGAGTTTCAAGCACTGAAATGGTTCTGGTGTATAACTAAAATTCAGAAATACTTAGGTAAATTTAATTCAAAATTTTATTCAAATTTAGTCAAAATGTATTTTTAAAAAATCCACAAAACTGTTCTCCACCTCAGCCTACCTGGCATGAGGATGTTTTTTTCTAAAGATGTGATACATAACATTATAGTCAATTTACACTTTGGTTTACATCTATTTATGTAGACTGACTGTGATGAAGTGTGTAGGATGTTTTTTAGAATAAATTTTAATCTTAACTTTACATTACTGTTATATAAAAAGAGAACAGGATGCCAATATGGAAATAATAAATAGATCAAAACAGAGGTTTTAAATTTTTATGTATTTTAAACTTTTGGTACATTTCATAAACATTCAAGACATTTGTCAGATTATAAGACTGACAAACTTCTGAATAATAAAGTTTCAAAAATACATAAATGAATAAACAATACACTACACTGAGGCTTGATCCAACGTTATTATATTGAAACCATAATTTTAATCAGTAGCAATATTCAGCACAATACAAAAACTCACCTAATGCCTTGCTTGATGGACTCACAGATAAAAAGTATAAGAACAAGATAGATTCTGTGAATAACTTGATTTCTCTAAATTTTCTGGCTCTGGAATAGAGTCCACAGATAAATAATCTCTTTCAGCAATATCAGTACCCAGTAAAATGCTGTGTTTCTGTTAGGCAAGTATGTTTCTGTTAGACATTGGCTTCAACCAGAAAGTCTATCGTTATTTTCCACACAAAGTTTCACATTTTTTAGACAACAAAAGCTAAAAATTGCATTGTCTTTGCAATTGTAATTGTCTTTGGACTGTGAAAAAATACTGAAGAAGCCCATTCACACATTGATATTTCCCCCTAAAAAACAACTAGGACCAAATTAACCTTGTAAACTTACATCAGCAACACTGACAGATATCCTCTGTATTTCACGAATTATATGAACCCAAGTAAAATTAATGGTTGAATCACTGCTAAGAAAAGGACAAATTTAACAATTTCTACCCTAAAATTAGGGTACTGGTTCCAATGTTCTTCTGGTCCCTATCACAGCAAGAGTAGATCTTGCCAAGAAGTCTAGGTGCAAAATTGGAACCTGCCACTAAATAATTGACAATGCCTTCCCCTAAGTTCTCTTCTTCCCTATGTTAAGCAAGCTTTGTCAATATCTCCGTAATATTTGGCAATTAAGCCACAAAACAGCTCAGAAGATCACCCTTTTGACTGTGTCTGCATTACCAAGTAGGGTAGTGCAACAGAGCCACAGGTGGCAGGGAAACAATTGGTGCTGAGGGTTTAAAACTGGTACTATATAGATATGTGGGTGGGGGAATGAAGAAGAGTGGGAGTACCTCAGACTAGATCCAGAATCCAATAAAAGGACTCTTTGTAACAGTTGAAATTCACTAATTTTATTCCAGCAATGTCTCTTTTCTTTTAGATTACCAAAACAAAACAAAACAAAACA
>JANRMJ010000001.1:70992279-71004042 GCA_025584955.1 Alethe diademata
GCCTTATGAGGAGCAGCTGAGGTCACTTGGTTTGTGCAACCTGGAGGAGACTGAGAGGACATCTCACTGTGGTCTTCAATATCCTCATGAGGGGCAGACACTGATCCCCCTGGCTACCAGAGCCGGGGGAACGGCATGGAGCTGTGTCAGGGGAGGTTCACATGGATATCAGGAAAGGGTTTTCACCCACAGGGTGGCTGGCCACTGAACAGGCTCTGCAGGGCAGCGGTCCCAGCATCAAGCCTGAGTTGAAGAAGCGTTCTCAGGCACACGGCGTGACTCTGCGCACAAGAGCACGGCTCGATGATGCTCGTGTGTGCCTCCCAGCTGGGGATATCCCGCCATTCGTGATTCCCGTTACCTCCCACCGCCCGCCCCGCGCCCGCGGCCCCTCAGGGGCGCTGCGGGGAACGGGAACGGGAGCGGCGCGAGGCGCCCGCCCCGTGCAGGCCCCGCCCGCCGCACCACAGAGCGGCGGCGCCGCGGAGCGGACGGCCTTGTTGCATGTGGCTTTCTCCTCTCTCTTTTATTTTTTTTTATTTCACTGTTAGAACTTCTTTGTACTCCTCTTCGTCTCTCTGTAATATTTTTGTTTAAGAGAGGACCACTTTAGTTTTAGAGAGAAAAAGTACGAACCAAGATGCATCTGCCTTCTTTATTTTGTCTCTGAAAATTCTCTTCTAGTGAAATACCATATTCTGATTGAACTGTATTCTGGTTTTAGAGTATCTCCATATCTGGTTTTCCATGTATAATTCATGACCATTTCATTAGTTTTTGGTATTGCAAACTTTTCAAAGTTGTCTCCTCTTCCTGAACTCTGGATTGTGTAAACAGATGGCACTAGGCATAAAACAGATTATTTTTCTTGAGCTTTCAAAGGCAATGAAGGGTATTTGGAAAGACTCAATTTATAACTTGAGTTCAGGGTTTTATTTGGAGTAGGCACCTTTCTGTCCAATATGTATGTGACCTGTACACCTGATCTATGCAAAATATTGAATTGGCAGGCACAGGAGATTTATATTTTATATTTGCATCAAATGTCACTGTACATACAATCACATTTTTAAATGATGCCTGAGTGTCTAGGTATCACCTGTCCATCCAAAACCTCTTTCCAGGAATCTTGGAAAACTAACCCAACTTTTTAATTCTTTTTTTTTTTTTTTTTTTTTTTTTTTTTTTTTTTTTTATGAATGCTTACAATTAAATTTAAGTAATCTTCTTTAAGGAGACATAAAAGTATCACTCTGTGCTCTAGACCAACCATATAAAACTGAAACTATCCAGGTAAAACAAGTCACTAAACACACTCTCCACTCAACAAGATGATATCAAACCTTTCAAGACTCAGTGCCAAAAAAAAAAATTCTACAAGCTTCAAAATTGCAATGTTTCACATGAATTATTTGTTGACATAAGGTAAATTCATAGTATAGTCATTTAGTCATTAATCCTTTTGATATCCCCACAGGTCAACGATAGTCCTATTTTTTGGTGACTTTCCCATAACTACTTGCAAAATTAGCTATAAAAGCTTTCATTTAATATGAAAGAAGATTTCTGAGTTAACCTCATCCAAATATTACCCATAAGAAAATTTAGAGTTCAGGTAAAACTTCCATATGAAAAATCCCCAAGAAATATTGGTGCCAGTTTCTGTTCTGCATGGTGAATTTTAACTGAATGTATTTTTTCTCTAATACTTGCGTCACTCAGTGAAGAAAATGCAGACATTTTATCTACAACAGCAATGGACATTACAATGTATAATTTTTCAGCTTATGTATACCGCTCCAAGGTGGAAAGAAGAACAAAATAAACTGGTTTTTATACCTACTGTTACTTTTAAAATATCTTTAAATTTTGTTTGATGACTAATAATAGTCAGCATATACAATGTTTTTCTGACCTTCGTTCTGTAGAAAGTGTAGAAGGAGCATTGCTTGTTTTCAAGCAAATGCCTGCTTATATCGAAATACTACATACCTGATAATATCCCAAAACATGGGTTAGAGTAGTACCATTTGCACTAAAGCAGTTCACTCTTTCTATCTACATGCCAGTACTAATTGTAGCTCAAAAGCCTTGCATAAAATATAATCACTTATCACAAAGGTTCAGGAGACTCTGTTGATGAAAATCTGAACATTTAAGATGAGCTGGGTCTGGCTGCTATGGAGTCAAATTTCTACACAGCAGCAGATATGGTGCCATGCTCTGGACATGTGACTACACCATCCTCAATAATACACCAGTGTTTCAGCCATTGCTGAGAAGTGCTTGTACATTGTCAAGGCTTTTTCTGTTTCCCACTCTGTCCCACTCAGAGAGGAGGTTGAGGCCGAGCTGAGGTAGGGAGAGGACATAGCCAGAACAACTGACCCAGACCGACCCATGTCAGTCTTGTATTGTCAGTATTGTCAGTCTTGTCAGTCACTATTCCTCGTCATGTCATGCTCAGCAATAAAATATCAAACAAAAGAGGAAGGAGAGATGGTGGTTATGACTTTTGTCTCCCCAGACTAGTTTTATGAATGCCAAAACCCTGCCTCCCATATGTGGCTGATTTTCTTGCTGATGGAAAGTATTGAGTGAATTCTTTGCTTTGCATGTGCAGATTTCACTTCATCTATTAAATTGTCTTTTCCTTGATTCACAAGCCTTCTTTCCATCCTTATACATTCTCCCTATCCCACAGGGGAGGGGAAAGAGTGAAAAGCCTTGAGGGTTTAGCTGCTGGCCATAGTAAACATATTACAAGGCAAATTTAAAAAAAATTGTGGTGTATTTAAACAAAATTGATCACAAACATACAAAATTGTGTATTATCTTGTCCAGATATACGTGCATAGATACTCATGATATTAATTCCAGAAGCCTTTGTAGACAGAACATTGCTCTAACTTAGAGGAGCCAGTGGGCTTTACACAAAATGCCTGTGGGCCCCACAGAAAGCCAGGAGCAGTCTGGAAGCACTGGACAGGTAACCTACTGAGATATTCCCTCACATGCTCTAAAAATTTGTCTTTAGCTGAGTTACACCCTTGTGCTACTCACTAGGGACTTTAGGAGAAAATAACTGTAGACCTGACGCAGCCCTTCATTTCTCTGAACAAATGAGAAAAAATTATTTTTTTTTTTTTCCCCTGGAAAAATTCTTTTGGAAAAAGTGTGAAACAAATGCAATGTAAATAATTCACTCAGTGTGAGAAAGCAACACTGAAGCTATGTGATAATGGGAGGAGTAAACTGGGTTAAAGAAGCATGCCTCAACAAACAGTGAACAGCAGAAAAAAACAGGGACACAATAAATACTCACCTAATCTGAAAATTTTTCACTTGACCATATTTCCCGACTCTCAGATTTGAATCCTGTGAACATTTGAATATTAGAAGCTGACTGATATGCATGCTCAGATCAGTGAGTTTTAAACTTAAATGCCCAAGTAGTTATCCAAAGTTAGCTTTGAGTTTTATATTCACTCAGAAATTACAGCAAGTTTCATACTAGCCTGTTAAATCAATCACTCAGGCAACTGGAACAAAATAGATAAAATTTGTAGCTAAAAACACTTAATAACTTTCAAATAACCAAACCAAATTTTAGCAGCTATATACAAAGTACACAGAGATAGATGTGCATCCATGCAAGAAATGTAGAACTCTCGATCATGTACAAATGCTGCATTGTTGAATAGCTACATCAAATATCTGCACTGTTGACAATTATCCATTGTCAGAGGCTGATGCAGTATGGTACAGTCCCCTTTATACTACAGAACCTAATGTCACAAATTTAATTTCTCATATGTTAGGGACACATCTCTAAGGTATTAATTAACTGACTACCAACAGCTTGTAGAGTTATATAATCCTCCATAAATACATAATTCTTTCAAAACTTGGAAGCTGTTCAAAAGCAGTTAAATAAACAATCACTCAGCTGTCATATTACGGGAGTATTATTCTTCTATTCAACACTGTATGCAAAACCTGTACTATAAACATGAATGCACTAAAATAAATTTAAAATCTTTTGAATCTTGTGAGCATCTGGTTATTCCTTATCTTGCATGCCTTAAGATGTATCAGAGCTGCTGCTTATTTTATGAAATGTGTCAACTTAAATCACATAATTTTGTCTTTTATATAGAATTTCAATGCAACCATTTTACTGTATCTCATTATCTCTTACTTTTTTTATTTCACTGAATCAAACGCTTTTCAGTTTTCCTGACATTAAAGCATATCATCCACAGGAATGCAAATATTTGTTATTGAGCTGTAAATGGTGACAGGAACTTGAATCATAACTGTAACCATAAGTGACCAGGTGCAGAATTTAGCAGAGTGAATCCAGGATTGTGGTCCAGCAGACTCCAGGAGCTGGGAATCACTTCTTACCAGCTACTAGAGCCTGGCCAGGTCCATCCAGAAATCTTTCTTTCCGAGACCAATCCATGCTGCTGCTACTTTCCATGTTGTGTGTTTCTACCGGGAGAAAAGCTGCTTGTAGATCACGGCCAGACAAAATGGAGTGCAGATGGATACACAGGGGCTGGCTTTTGACAGAGCCCACATACAACGTCTCCAGAATCTCCATGAAACCTTCTTCATGAAAACTGCATGAAGTCTTCTTCATTCTCCCAGGTATCAAGGCTGACGCTCTCTAGAGAAAACTCAGATTCCTTCAGATTGTGCCATAGCCCGTTGACATTTCTCTGTGTTGAACTGCAACAGTTCTCTTGTACAGATTCTGGACTCCAAGCAGAAAACTAATAAACCTGTGTGTTAGCATAGAAGCAGGGACAGAGCAAATCCTGATAGCTAAACCATAGAAGAAAGCAGAAGAGCTTGAGTTGTCAGATGCCATGGAGGGACACCAAATGTCAGATCTCCTCGAGTGGAAAAAATGAAATCTCTTATGAGATTTATGTGAGCTTATGTTTGGGTGAAATAATGGCAATAAAGATGAAGAACAGGTATTTTATACAAGCACTGCTTCAAAATTCTTCCTGGTTTTCTCCTCACATGTTTTTTCTTGATGACGATGCTTCAAAGTTCAAAATAGAAAAAGTAATCAGGGCTAACTTTAAATTAGACTTACTCTTTATTTGCATTCAATACAAGTACATAAATTATACTCTCAGACTGTGATCAAATCTATACCGTGTCTGTACTTACCTTCTGTACAAAGAAAAAACAGACAAAACCCTAGCTAAGCAGCATATGCTATACTTGTGCAGTATGTCAGAACATGTGGGAGAATGAGGGGAGCTCAGGATACTGGAATTATGTCAACTGTCTCATCATGACAGAAGAGAGGTCTAAAAGTTCAGTGCATGAATCTTATGTCACCTGCTCCTATACTCACCCGAAGTGACTTTGCTTTACAGAAATTTTGGTTTGGTGTAAGAACATTGACTGCAGTGGAAATCAGCTAAATACCGTAAAGATGATAATCAGTCTCTGCATTTGAAAGAGTAAAATTCAGCAGATCTAATAATGTAGCACTAACTCTTCTGAAAAGGTCATGAGCATTTAATGTATGTGCAACACACATTGTACTACATTGGTTATCTAATTGTAGGAGAAAGTAATTTCATGCATGATAATTCAAAACTCATAAAACGCATGCATAATATATATCATGTGCTTTTGTTACACCTTCCAACATTTACCTTTAAATATTTTAATTATTTTATATACTGTGCCTTGTTGAGATAGAATGGGTAACTCGAATATACAGGCAGTTGTAAGTCAACAGTGAGGATGAGTGACATGCAACAGCCTTTAGCCTCCTGACTTACTCTTCAGCTGAACAGACAGAGCATTATTTTGTTATGATTACCAATTCAGAACATATTCATAACTAGCAGATGTTTTCCTCTTGGTTGCTTGGCAATTAAGGGATGTTGCTGCAGCTGAATTTTGCACCTGGACAGCAAATGACCAAACCAATTCTGTAAAACCTTTGACTTACAAAAATTGTCTCTTAGTGCAAACGATTATTTTGAAACTAGCACTAGATCTAAGTGTCAAAGATAATTAATTAATCACAAATCACTGGTGAATTTAATCAGAATGCATTTGATTTCCAACCACTATGTAAGTATATAAAGAACACAGAAGAAAACAGGACAGCATTCTCCACTGCTGCTGTTAATTTGAAAAAAATTCAATCATATGTTCAGTTCTGGGTATACATTATCATTTTTTTTGTCATCAACAATAAAACAAAATAAATGTGCATCCATTATGAAAAAATCGAATGCAACTGACTAGCCAAAGGCTATTTCTTTCTACATACCTTAGAATAGCAAGTAAGCCAAACATCTCCTGATTTTATAGTGCCATGTTTTGGCCACAACATAGTGATTGTGAAAATGCAACCGTTAACAGCTTAGGAGGAACATTCCTTAGAAAGTGAAACTAACAAAGTTGAAGTGAAATATTTGCAAAAATAATTTTGAAAGCATCAGTTTGTTATACTAACCAGCTTCCATAATCATGTAGCAAATTCTGGAAGCAAGGATTTATATCTGTCAATCTGACAGCAAAGATATAAACTAGCCAAGATATTTTATTTGGTAATAAAGAGAGAACAAAACAAAACAAAACAAAAACAAACAAAAACCCCATCAAATCTACAGTTTCTGATAAGAATCACTAGAAAACAAACACAGATTTCAGTGCTGCACTAAAATACCTGGAAGTCAGACAGTAGGATCTTCAAACAGTGCTCCAAGCTATATTTCTGCTATATTAATGAAACACTGCAAGGTCTGAGAATAAAATTCTGTCTCTTTATTCTCTCTCTCCATTCTAAGACCTAAACAAGCAGTTGTGGGTTTTTTTTTTTGTTCTGTCTTTTTTTTTTTTTTAATTCAAGAGGTTGATGTTAAGAGAATTACTCTCTACTACTTTGAAAACAAAAGGTCGGAATGTATAATTTAAGATCTAATAAAGTTTGACAAACTTGAGACCTTTAGAAAGTAGTTTAATGCATGCATACTTCAGATATATTCAACATATATATTTCAACTACAGGTTAGTCCCTTTCTAACAAATAAAAAAAGTAATAATGAATTAAGAACTTTAAAGAGCACTGTTTTTTTCTTTATAAAATAGCACAAAGCACAATTAAAGAAAACGTGACAGCCCAACAGTCAGTATTGAGGCAACTAAACACAGCCTGCCACATGCTATCACTTTAAGATAATTCCTTTATTATGCTAGTTTAAAAAAACCCCAACACATCACTAACCTCTCTGTGTCCAATCACTGCAAACTCATTTGTTATTCATTGAAACATCCATCAAGGATCAAAATAGATTCATTTTCTATTCATGATGCTCTCATATGCACTTCTGCAGGTCTTGTTCTGTATTTTGGCATTTAAATGACAGGTTGTACAGTGGAAAGTAGCATTATATATTAACACTTTGAATGCCAACTTGTAACACAGTCCAGAAACACATACAAATGTATATTTTATTCTGAATATTAAGTTAAAGTCATTGTTTCCTGTGGCATTTTCTGAGCATTTTAGCCTAGGATTCTGGGTGGTTACTGAAGCCCTGAATCATCCACTTTGGTATTTAACATTTACCCAGACATACAATTTTTTCTCACAGAAATTAGTAAGACATATTTGTAAGATGTAAAATCTGTTAACAACAATCTTACATGCTACATTTAACTTTGTGGAAAAGATAGCATGTTTTGGAAAAATTGGGGGAATTTAGTTAAAAGAGATATCATTAAATTCTCTAGAGAGCTGGAAACAGGTTTTTAGAGAAATGGAGTTATAACCTGGGACCTTTTTTTTCAGCATAACTAATAATAAATGCAAAACAAAGGCAGGTTTGAGGAAGCAAGGATAACAAAACAAGTAATAGCAGACACATATTGCTTTTGGGTTGTCTGCTTGAGGTTTTCTACTTGCAGCAGAACGTAAAGATCAATCACTTTCTTATATGATGCCATATAGACTGAGATAATTTTTCATCTTCTCCACATAAAGAGGATAGTAAACTGTGTTCCCAGTTTTCCAGGCCTATATAGGGACCATCCAGCTGTTGAAAACAGCAGCAAACCACCACTTCAGACGTGCTCCTCTGCTCCCTTCCAATGGCAATATGAAGACTGCACAAACTTCTGCATAAGTAGTGTAGCTGTTATATATCACAGTTTGAGGTAATCTTATCACACATTTCACTCTGAGATCAAGGGCTTAGCACAGTACTCTTGATTCTAGCTCAAAGGCCAGGCTGCTCAAATTATATTCCATGCAACTTAAACACCCATAAGTGTGTTCCTTTCCTTACACACTGCAAGAACAGATGTACAAAGCCACTAAGCAGAATGGCGGAATTCCCATTTCATTTGATACTCAGTAAATCCCTGCAAAAGTCATAAATTCAACACATTCCAGAAAGTCTGACATCTGTGGTATAATCTTAAAAAGAAAGATATAAGCAATTTTATTTTTCTTAACAGTTGCTAGAAGAAAATACTGGCGGAAAGTTTAAAGAATAAGTACCTTGTAACTGTTTTAGACATTATTTAAAAGTTAATCTCTAATAGTCGATTTGCATAAGAATTCTCTTAATAAGTAATATATAAAATATCATGTTCATACTTAATATAACTCAAATTTGGTATGTCACTATTTCTTTTCAGTAGTTTGCCACTAAATTGCACACTTGAATCTTTCCTGTCCTTTGTACAACGCCAAGTTTTCAGTGATTTAATTTAACAGCTTAAGTGACAGGAACTTAAAATTTTAAAATATATATATCTACATAGACACTGAATTTTTAACTTCTCTGAATTTGAATAAAATGAGATATTAATGCTTCGCATGAAATATTTATTCGTATTAGAAACAGACAAAAGAGAATAGGTCATGCATAACTCAGAGCAAAGCAACCATGTTATGCAAAGAAAAAAGGAAGGCTTATTTCTTGATTTTCCTCACATTTTATAGTGGATGATTATTTCTAAAACAGAAAGGACAAACAAAATAAAATAAATATTAAATCTTTGTCCTAAGGTGTTCTGACTTTTGTTTATACTTCACCATAATGTGTTTTTGAACACCTCTTATTCAAGAATAATTGCTATGCTATATAAATTTTAAAATAAAGTTAAAAGGAGTTTTATAAATTGAGTGAAAAAGTTGGTGTAGTAGAGAAAATACTACCTACCCTTCAGAGAAATTAAAAAAAATTGACAGCATCAACCTATATTCTAAAAATTCTTATTGAACTACTGGCAAAAGCTACCAAGCTTCCAGGTTTTTCCTATGAGATACTAGTAATTTAAATTTAAATTTTAAAACAAAGAGTTAAAATTCAAAGCAAGAAGTTTTTTTGTCTTTAAGAATACTTTTAGGCCTGAATTCAGGAAACAAACTTTATTATGCCAAAACGCATCAATCCACACACATACTAGGTGTGCAGTGGTTTGCTGCCCAGCAGTGCTGTGCAGAAGACTACATTCTTATGAAACTGCTGGTAATCAAGATAATTCAAAGACCCAGGTTACTGCAACAATATGGCTGTACTGCTCTCAACACCAATGATATCCAGTTTAAAGTTGAATTAAGCCTGAACGTAAGTTCCTAAGATGGGCTTTAATTTTTCACATGATTTGATAAATTCTGAATATTTTCTCTGAGATTTTGACCAGTTTTTATTGATGACATACACACCACAACTGCTTTTGCAAAATTCCTCCAGCAGGAGCTCCAGCTGCAACATTCCTTGATGAAGCTGTACATGGCTGCCTGACCAACCTATTCTGCTGCTTCTCCTTGTATGCATTTGTATGCATTTGCCTTTTTTTTTGCCCATCCTGCAAAAACATGTTACTATTAATTGCATTGTCAAACATAAATTTAAAGGAACAGAAACTACTTTGCATACAACTGAAAGAACTGAAAGTTGGTGCACATCACCTGTAAATCTTTGCAGTCAATGCAATTAACTTATTGGTTTGAGCTACACAACAATATTCATTTAATGAAAACACTAAAAAGTTTCTGTGACCGTTTATGTATTTTGGCCATGTTTGTCCTGATGGTTCGGCCCACTCGGATTTTGAAATATTTTATTTGATTCTTAAATACGACATTGAATAGATAATGAAAAAGTAATGTTGATATGTTTTAAAAAATACTGTATGTTATTATGAGAGCCTGGTAAAAAAAATATGCTTTTTTGAATAAAAATATGATGAATCCATTTCCCCTCCATTACACCAAAGCTGAAAAAAATAACTTAAGAGATACAAAATTGTATTGTCACAGAATTTTTAACTGAAATAGTTTCCTAACTATCACCTCCAACATTGTAAAACCATTTTACATCTTTACAGTTGTTGGTATCTGACAAAAGAAATTCTACACCAAGTAAGAGCTTACAGAATTCAAAACTATATTGGTAGAACAGCAAGTAACAGATGTCTTAAGATCTATTTTAGTGTAAGAACTCCAAAACAAATGGAAAACATGAAACAATTTGATAATAAATTCAGTTCAAACTCAACTGTGTGGTAGCTGAATACAGTTGGAGGTGATCAACAAATGGTTTGTCCCCTAATACCTCTCCTTTAAAAAAGGAAAAAATTACACTATTTAGCAGCCATATGAAGTCCAAAACAGATGTTTGTAATGCTGACAGTGCAATGTGCAAATTTCTGTTTATATATAATACATACATACACACAGAATTTTTAAACTAAATGTTAAGGAAATTTTGCACCACTAAGCAATATTCACGTAAACTCCAGAAACTGACTACTTTGAATAAGAAGTTACAGAAGTTATAGAATATTCAGTTGAAAAAGACCCACATGGATTGAGTCCAACTCCTATGTGAATGGCCTATACGGGGAATAAACCCACAAACTTGGCATTATTAGCACCGTCTTCTGACCAGCTGAGCTAGCCTCAGAGTTGAGATCAACAGAAGTTAGTTTTCCTAAGAGATATCTGAATTATTCCATAATGAACAAGTCAGGCAATCCTCAGACATGGCCAAGAAAAGCATCTAATGGACTCCTAGATATTCCTTGATCCTTCATTCTTAACTTTGCTAAAAAGCAGATAAACTCTGGGGAACTTCAGGGGCCTCATGTCTAAGCATGAGGCTTAAGTGACCATCTCATTTAAGAAGTGGTCATGCTTATGCAAACAAATTTTATTTAGTCTGACTCTATCACCAGGCTGATGGAAGGTACCAGTAGGTAAGAGAGAAAGGGAAAGGAATAAAAGGATGATACAGGTCCCTTGTCCCCTGAGGCAGGCTGGAAGCTTTAGGATACAGTTCCCTTAGCTATCCAAGGCTGAACCTCAGCAAAGGCTTCTCTGCACCCAGAAAAGCTGTAGCAAGATTTTTGACTGGATCAGGAGGAAATAAACACACGGAAAATAAAGTTCTTAATTCTTAGTCTCCCCAGTTAACATTACTTCACTATAAAAAAAAAGACAATGCTACAGATAAGAATGTTTTTTTCCATATATTTCCATTTCTCCTTCAGGTATGAAATAAGGGAAATCACAGTTAATGGATGACAATTTATATGCTGGGATTCCAAACCACATAATTACAGGTGATAATAATTTTCACCCATAATATTACAGACTCAAACACAAGCCATTAGAATTTAATATAAAAGAATGTATACTCTAGAAGGTAAGCTTTGCACTGAGCAGCTTTTCCTGCCATTGAGCAGGGTAAAGAAGCTATA
>JANRMJ010000001.1:71004142-71027328 GCA_025584955.1 Alethe diademata
GTAAGCTTTGCACTGAGCAGCTTTTCCTGCCATTGAGCAGGGTAAAGAAGCTATAGCCTCCTTTAAGTAATCATATACTAAAATTAAAAATTAGCATAAAAAGCTGGTTGGATGACTTCTGCAAACTCCTGAAGTGTAGGAGATGGATGCAAAGTTCATGCTAAAGGAATACTAGGATATGGCAAGACCAAAAGAAAAACAGTAATTTCTTTCTAGCAAGAAGTATTTGAGAGATAGCATACAATTCCTACTTCAACTTTTGGGGCACCATCCGTCTCTGCAACCAGTCTATCTTTTTTTTTGTTTGTTTTTTAAAAACTGAGGACTACAAGCTTTTCTATTAATTCTTTTTTGCGTACATACTCAGTCTTGCTCCATTTCTATATTTTGAAATCACAACAATATTCAAAATTGAAATCCTAAACACAGAACTGGTGTACATTGTAACTGCTGTATTAGAGCAGTAAAATTTAACTTGGTTCAAGAACAGAGCAGAGCCAAAAACAAAAACAAAACAAAACAAACAAAAACAAAAACAAAAAACAAAGCAACAAAAAAACCCCAAACCAAACCAAAACTAAAACCAAAACCAAAAACAAACAAACAAAAAAAAATTTTAAAAAAATAAAAAGAGGGAGGAGGTGGTGGTGAAATAGTGGGGTAAAATAAATTGCCAACAATATCACTGGAAAAACACATATTATGAAAGACTGATCAAAATGCTCTTTCTGCATGCTGAAGAATCCTCTGTCATTAGAAAACTATCCCAGTGCTGCCACTAAAGTAGCCCAGTAAGTCATAGATGCTCAGATCATCATAACCAATGGATTTGTGACTAAGCTGACTTGCTACTGGAATAATCTTTTTCCAGTGAAGCAAGTCTTTGCTGGAACTCCAGACCTATTAGTATCAACATATCTGTGAAAATCCTGTCTGTAGGTGAAAGAACTTGAAGAAAACTTCCTGGTAAGATTATATTTTGTACAAGGCTTCTCAGTTTCAGCCCATTCTATGATGTCTTTAAAGATGGGCAAAGGGAATAGAAAAAAATAATGATACAGTAGAAGAAAGAGCAAAAGTTGCAAAGAGAAAGTAGTGAGGAACACAGTGGTACGAGCTGGAGGGAAGAAAGCCTGCCTAGTGAGAGACAAAAAGACCAACACTGATAATGGAAAGAAAAAGTCAATAAAGTCACTGAGAAGAGTCCCACACCTGGCTGTAGAGGCTTCATTTCTTTGTTCAGATGCTTCCTTGGGGCCTACAGGAGGAAAGTGCAACAAAATGTACAGCCAAAAGTTATTTCCATCCCTTTCAATATCCAGTCACGTATAACCTCTGACCTCTGGCTTCAAACAGTCTTTGGGACTGACTTCAAAGTTGTGTCTAACATTTCCTATTCTTTCTCTTTCCAACCAACAGCATTGCGTTCTCCTGCTTTGATGAAAAACCCACGTGATCAAAGACTTAGGTTCAAAATACCACTGCTTTATGTCTCAGGCATTCCAGCTTCACTATCAGCTGGATTACTTTCTCCATGCTGTTCAGCATTCTTAAATCCTACTAATTGAAGAGTCCTCAAGGACCCTGCAGGACAGAGATAACCCAATGTGTAGTGACACAAAGCCTGATATGCCCAATGCATGGATCAATAACAAGAGCAGTTATTCTTAAGCAGAACACTGCCTGGCAGGGATAAGTAACTAGCAGTATGCCATGCACAATTAAAGAACACACATACAATTGTTAGCAATGAAGCTTCAAAGTTGGAAATATTTTAACTTTTTTCACTTTATAACTGAAAGGGTACTGTAAACCTCCATAAATCACTGCTGCTGTACAAAGTAAGAATGTCAAAATTAAAATGTTTTCAATTGCAGTGCAAATAACTGAAGGCGCTACTACCCTCTTTGCAGAGTTGGTGTGTGTATTTCTAAAACTGTGAAGCTATGTACATGGAAGTTATTACAAAAACTGAATTTCTATTTGCTAAGGCTCTTCCCACATATTTAAAACACTTAAATATTCCTATTAAAATTCCTTTCTTAATCTTACCTGAAACTTCATAAACAGCTCTTCTTTGGTCTATTCACACTACTGAAACTAAGAGAAAGACCAAACCATCATAAGATCACTGAGTTAGTACATATTCCTCAGGCTCCTAAGCAAGCCTCTTGCTAAGGAACATGCTGTGTGATTTAAATCCTTTTCACAATTTAAGACATGTCCAAATAAAGGGAAAAAAAAATCACAGCTCCCTTTCCAACAATTTTGTTTGGAGGAACACTCCAGAATTTGTTTGTTCAAAAAACTAAGAATCTTCCAATTTATGAATTATATTTATTCAGAGTAAATCAATACTCACTTATTTCTGTCAGCATGGCTCTTTAGACAGGTAGTTCTTTTCTTCACAGTATTTACACCTGAGAGGGTTGTGAATTCCACTCACAACTTTTTCTGAGCCTTTTGTTTGCTAAAGTAAACAAATCAAGTCTTTTCACTTGAAAGGGGTTTGCTAACTCCCCATTTTCTTGACAGTGTTCTGCACTTGCAGCTGCTGGAGCTCTAGCTTGTCTTACCTCTTTGTTCCTAAACATAATGTTTCATAATTTGTTTAACTGAGATCTTAATAGGACCAATTCTCTCTTTTTTTTTTTTTTTTTAATGTAACATAGTTCTAATTGCATTCTGCCCTTTTTGCAAACACATCACAATAGCAGCTTATAGCTGCACCAGCATACTAAAACATACCCTTAGACACTTATTTCCAGATTGAGAAATCTGCATGGAAAAAGCCTAAATGACAACAGGAATAAGAACAATGAAAACAAAAAATTAGTGGCACAGAATCTGATAGCAAACATTCTCTCTGTAATATATTAGTCTGCTTTTGTGTCCTCCAGCTTCATTTTGTCATCGGATTATGCTGAAAATGTTTCCCTGCTATTAATGTAAGGGTCATTAATGAAAATATTTAAGAAAATTACTCCCAATGCTAACCTTTGAGAAACACTAATGATTTCCTTTTGCTTGATATTTCTTCTTTCAGCATAAATAGTTGCATTAGCCAATATTTTATTCTCATTTTAATAACCTACATTGCTTTCTGTAACTTCTAATTTAAGACATAATCATGTAAAATTTTCTACTGAGGGCTACATAAAGAAGGTCTACCTTATTTTCATTGGGGAAAACCTCTACACTATGCTATATCACATTAACCTCCAAACCTTTACTTTTTCTCCTCCTGTTCAAAGTATCACGATTGCAGCAGCAGCACTCAAGAAGAAAAACTTAACCGAAAAGCAGAAAGGATGAGATCAAAAGCAGCCGTGGAAGGAAAGAGCAAGGACTAAAGATAGAAGAAGAATTAATGACAGTGTTAACACAGCTATCAACATTCTACTAGAACATACGAGGTGCCTTTTCTTCAACCAGCAAAAACACACGCCTTGATATCCTTTCTCTTGTGATCAGAATACTATCAGCAGAAAATTAATGGGGCTTATGAACACCTGGGTCTCATTCCTGTCAGGAAAGAAAAAAAGTCATGGTAAAATCAAGATATTCATGTGGATCTGGCTGCTCTACCACTGTGTGTTAAGAGAAGAATCCAATGCCCTCAATCTCTGTTAGCTTTAAGAAGGAAAGGTAGGGGCGAAAGTTAGAGGGTGCTCCAACAGGCCCTTCAGTGTGGAAATTGAGGGAAATCAGCACTCAGGTTTACATCATACAGAGTCTATGCTCCATAACTGGGAATTAACCAGGAAGAGTATATATGTGACTTGATGTGGACAGTGATCCATTCATCCATTAGGACTTCCAGGGAAGCCATATGTATAGAAACAACAGCTAATCAGAGAGCAGGGAGCAATGCCTTGGACTTGGAAGTCACAGAACTAATCTTACAGCTGTCACCTGTTTTTCTTTCAATATTTTTTTTTAGCCTAGATTTGTCAGGAAGTGATGAAGATGTGAATACATTGCAGGTGCACACCTGTCAGGCAAACAACTAGTAACACATTTAACTTCTGAAATAGATGACCAAATTGGTTAGACTTACTATGCAATTTGACAATTGCTCCTACACAGTGAATGAAAGGCCAGAGCGTATCATCTTTAGTAAAAGCAGAAATGCAAATGAAATTTAATCCTGTCTTTATAAGTTTCCAGAGGCTTAGGTGTACACAGTAAAAATCTATTCAGTTTGGTTACAAACATAACTTCTTGTAAAGAAAGAATTAAATCCAAGTAATTATATTAAAACACTATTATATTTGTAGTTTTTCAGTCTACAAGGATCCTAAGAGAGAGTGTCTACCGTAAGGGAAGTACGCATTCATATATATTATATATATGTGTGTGTGTGTGTGTGTGTGTGTGTGTGTGTATAATTTCACTCTTGCACATATCCTTGTAATTAAACATCTATAAATTTAAGACTATAAAGGTGTACACTGACCTTATTTAGAACCTTAAAAATTGTTTAGGCATACAAAACAACTTATATTCTTTATTTTAAAAGATCCCAAAATCCCAATGACCTATCAGAATAAGCAATCAAAGTAAATTGTATGAATTAAAAGTAAACCCTCTACATAACTCAGTAATCAAGACAAATGGCAATAGTTCATTTGCAGTACAATTAGAATGCTTATTTTCCCTAGCATACATTTTGACACACTGTTATTTCTCACATTCTGTTAAACCCTGACATATTTCAACCATCTTAAAAGATATTCTTACTTTTAAAACAGAATTTATATTTCCTGAATAATATACAGGTTTGCTTTCACATTTCCATTTCAAAGGTTCAATTAATTCAAGTGTAAGCTAAAAAGCTACTCATCATCCAATCTGACTATCAAAATGTGGAGGAAAAAGTAAGTTAATTTTCTTCTATTCAAGTTTTAACAGAAGAAACAGAGGTTCACATCAGATGAAAGCTTCCCTTCTTTACAGGTTTTTCTTCTTGCTGTCCCTAACATAAAAATGGCAAACTCCCCCCCACCCCCAAACTTTAACAGCTATAACATCAAACTTCAAAAAAAAATTCAAAATTATAGTTGCTTAACCTAACTATGACTTTGATGAATGACTCAGAAAAAAATCCAGAAAATAAAGCTTCTATTTTATATATCAAATCCTTCTGGCTCAATGATAGACAATCTTCAAAAATATCAGAGCTTTGGTAAGGTTTCCTTTGGATTATGCTAAGCTTCTTTGATTTGCCTGAACTTCTGAAGGCCCCGTGGCTCATACTCCCTTGAATATTCTTACTTGGCACAGTTTGCTGTAGAGGGCACAAGTTATGGGTCTGCAAAACTGTCAGTCCTCTTTTATGTACTGGCAATCAGGAGAAATGTTCGTCTACCACATATGGCAGCTCTAACAAGAATCTCAGTTCTCAGCATAATCTAATTTCCCTTTATGGGAAAAAAAAATCCAAGAAACAAAGAAAACAACACCACCACAAAACAGCAAATACAAACCAAAAGCAACTTAATGTACTGCAAGGGGAGCTGAGTAGCTTCAGTCTTGATATCTCCCTTTCTTGGTATAGATAGATATTAGCTTGAAAACTATGCCAATAAAACAGATGTTTCTCAAAGAAATACAAGAATTTAAACCCATTAGTCCTCATCAAAAAGATGAGGTGTCCAAGTGTATGCATATGAAAATGGGAGCATTAACAGTCAGGAACAGAAAGTCGCTCAAAAGGTCTGACAATACTTATGAGAAGAATGTCTGGTCAGAAGGTGTGCCAAGTAAAATTATATTACTCAGATCAATGATGTAGCAGGAACGGGAGGGAGATATGTGGACTGGAATCCCACTAGCGTAAAAATTTGGAAGTATTTCTTCCCTCTTCATGTTACTTGGGCCCTCACCATGCTGTTCTCTACTTCTCCATCAAAAACTGAAAAAGACAGACCCTGCACTGCACTTCTATTTCTGAGCTTCAAATAACCTGAGCAATTGGAAAATTTATGATTTATATGAATATGTAAGGCACAAGAGTCAATCACTTCCATTGCTTCGCATTTTAGAAGTCTCAAGTGACTCCATTTCTGGAAAGGAAACTGGTGAAATTAAACTAAACCACAGAGAAAATAACTGCTGAAGTTTCATCAAGGCTTAATTTGCCTGGTTATTTTCTCTGCAACTCCATTAGTTTATGACTCAGTCTCATTTGGCTATACAAGTGAATAAGGATACTACTTAACACTTGATGGAAAATTCCCTGAGCCAGCTGTAAAGTTAAACAATAGAGAATATAATAAAATGACAGCCAATGAACTTCTTCATCTAATTTTGAAATATTGTCCCTGTATTTCTTTTTTAATTAAAAATTGGGCTAGCCAAATTCCAAGTAAATCAGAAAACTCTGGTACTAAAATTGTTGTGGTAAGCACTAGACGTAAGTGTCTTACAGTCTGTAAATACTTAAAATAGAGAACTAAAATATTTAAAGAAGGACTGGTCTGGCATGATTACAGTATAGATACAGAGAGTTCTGAAAGTTGGCATTTTAACTTGTGTCCATGGGATCCTTTGGCTAATCATCAAAAGCACTATGCAGTTTTATACAAGTAGCTTCGAAGGTGAAACTACACAATGGGTTTGGATATTTTCAAGATGAATTTAGCAGTACCTCTTGTGTAAGTATTATACTTAATCACAATTTATTTAGAGTGGGACATGAATAGGTTTTTTCTAAGAATTTAGTACTACCCAAGCCCTTATGGATGTTTCAAATCCTTATATATGCTAGTGTTGTTAGTCATACTGATATCCTTCCAGGAAGGGTTTGAAATGTGAACATAACTATGACAAGTTCAGATCATCCTTCTCCAAGGACAATATAAAGAACAAAAAAGCAGAATTAAAATCAACTCATACTAGAATTCATAAAGAACTTATTAAGTATAGAATAGAAATAAAGTTCTGTGATGCACTGGAGAAAGCTGGATACAAACTCAACTGCAGCTCTTTATGATAAGATTTAAAATGTTCAAGGACAATGGATCTTTCCTCCAGTATTGTATCATTGTTCGTATATCAAAAAAACCTGCAGTTTTGTCAGCACCTGAACCAAGTATATGGCTTCAGGAGCTTCAAGGTCTGTGACACTTTTCCTCAATGTAATTTCTATGACAGCTCCTATCCCCTCAGACTAAGTCAGCAGCTACCTGCTGGGAAGGGGAGGAGAAAGAGAGGGGCAGGAGGAATATAGGGAGGGAAGGAGGGAGGGATTTCTATAGTAGAGAAGTTTTCTCTTTAAATCTCCTCCCTTCCCTGCATCTTTTCTTCACCTTTTTTATTGCCTAAACTTAAGACTTAGAGATGATAATACTAGAATGAGAACTTCAGGAAAGTTGGCAAATAACATATTAAAACAATACTGTCATTTATTAGTTTCTTGAAGATCACGTCCACTACATTTTCAAAATAGAGGGGAAAAATTCCCTTCAGACCAAAGCTAAGGAATCAGATTTTCCATAAGCTACTTTTCATGGCAAGTAAAAATTGTCTAAACTTGTAACAAGACAGCTCTTGATCCTCTGCTCCATTCACAAGACAAAACTTTTATTAAAGGATATTAAAATCCCACATCATATCTACAGGAGTTTCTCATAAAGCCAGCAATGATAAAAAAAGACACTATAATATCATGTTAGGTCAGTAGACACAAAAATTATATATGGCTTTTAAATAAATAGATCTCAATTTTTTAATATGTATGAGCTATTTAAGAATAATTTATATTTTTTCTTATATATATAATATATACACAAATAAATTTAATGGGAAAAGTGTTCATCCTTTGCAGTTTATATTAGGAAAAACAAAGTAAGAGAAACTTAATAATTTGCTGTCACATAACGAATTATCTATCGATGTGCACTACCTGCATATTATTTAACTTCCATCAATAAACACAAACACTGAATTAAAAATTTAAGATCTTGATGGAATATGCCTTTTCCATCAAAAGTTATAACTTCAGAGCAGCAACTGGCAAACAAACAATTTTTTTGACCAGTGTTGAAAATAAATTCAGTCAAGGATGGTAACTGGCGAACCATGAAATTGTGCACTTAAGTGGACTTCACACTGACAACAGAAATGCTAGATGAAATTTATATGGGCCTGCTAGTATCATGTCTGCTGAATCTTATTCTCCAGAATCTTCTTACCCAAAATCCATTTCCAATGCATGTAGCAGTCTAATCATCTGCTGTATCAATTCCAGTTTTCAGCATCATATTGATCAAATTCTTTTTACCTGAAGTTTTAACATCAGGAATTATTCCCTTCATCCCAAAATTTTAACAAGAAGGTGGCAGCTAATAGCATGTATGAATGTTAGGAGCAAAGCAACTATCTGTACCCTGTCAGAATTTTTGGGATTTGTAAAAATCTAACTAAGAGAAAAACCTATAAAAAATATTAAACAATATGGTATGCAAAGCTAGACCATGAGAGAAGATGTATTCTATAAAAACAAAAAAAGTATTAATATATACGTTATATGAATACATTTGTATAATTAACAAATATTATTTAGAAGACAGGTAAGTATGATTGGTTTGGAAAAAGGTTTGATTCTTTTTCCTTTAAGAAAAATGGAGATTGATAGAATTGGATTTATTTTCAAAGTTTTTATTGTTCACTTTAGCATTCACTTGGAAAGCAGGAAAACTTCACATAACTAGTGAAAGAAATGCTAAAGTGGTATATAATTCATTAATCTGGAATAACACCAATAAAATTCTCAATGCTCTCAAAATGAGCATTTCTTCAATTCATTTATACTACTGGATTTACACTAGATACAGAATCCTACATGTTAAACTACACAGAAACCTAAGGCACTGTTTTGCTATACAAATTAATATAATGCAGATGATGCGAGAGCACCTTGAGATAAAAAACCTGTAAACAGATCAATTGCAGAAAACAAATACACACTGAAAAATATCTTCTCTCTTCATAACTACCATGCTAATATTTAGTGCTTGTAATAATAGCCAGTTTCATTTATATGTAATTGCAATTTTCTTCAAGAAAAATCTTTCCCCATATAAATTCAGTAGTCACAAATCCAAATACTCGTTCTGTAGTTGTACTGCAAAACTTTGCCATTCTGCAAACTAAACACTGAAGAGAGCAAAGCACAGATTTATATGTTTATAAATTTATAGCATCTCTTCTGGGCAACCACTCTGACAGTAGAGTCTCCTGCAAGCCAGACACTCAATCCAGAGACAGCAATCCACCATTTCCCCCAGTCACCTGCCACTAAACGTGCACATAGATTCATGCCAGTGCACACCCACTTTGTCAACTGCCAAAGCAAGGTCACAAATCCAGAAAATGCTGTTCCAAATATTTGACCCAGCGGGCCAGATCAACTGCAAATGACCAATGAATTCTATTAATTTAAATTGATTTATGCTGATTTATATAACCTGGGACCCAGTCTATTTTGAAAATGTTTTTAGAGCAAATTTAGTAGAAAGTTTCCAGCTCTAGCAAGCACACCATAATGTTCTTCTTGGTGCATGTCCTCCCAACAAGTTGTCATCTATGTACTTAAAGATCCAAGTTAAAATATAAGTTATAGGAAAAAAAGGGGGGGGGGGGGGAAAAGAAGGGCAAAAAAAAAAGTAAGAAAAAGAGCTAAGGAGTAACTCCTTAGATTTTCAAATTAACTAAAAGCAGCTTAGATCACAGTCCAGATTTAAATATTCCACTCTGAGAATTTCCATCTCTTTCTCCACACTGGGCAGATAGAAAAGCCATCAAAGTGTCTTAGTGCTCTTCCCAGCCCAGGAAAACAAAATATTTACTTAACTTTTCATTCTGATAAATAGAAACCATGACAATGAATTTTTTTCACACTTGCACATGACAATGACAGCCCAAGCTATTGGCTGAAATACCCCCACAGAGTCTATATTTAGCCTGTACTTTTCCTGTAATCCCTTGTTGGTGACTGCAGGTAGCTATCTCATTCAGAGTATGACAGCTCTGTTCCCTGATTCAATAGCTGTTAAATCTAGTTTGTTTCCTCAGCAGATTTTGGTATGTTGCTAGGTGAATAAAATGTGGGAAGCAATGTGAAGCCTTCTCTCTCTAAGTCCCAGCTGATTTACAGGGAAGACAAGATAAAATCTCATATGGACTGCACAGTAATCCTTCTTGTGAGCAGTTTGAGTGCCCTTACATTACTCTTGCCTCCCTTAAATAACCAAAAAGCAGGGGAGTTACCATGGCCTCACTCCAAGGATGCTACTAAGCAACAATCTCTATTAGTCTCAAACATGCTTTTAGGTATACAAATCTTCATAGTAAATTTCAATAAACCTATTAACCGTATGTCAACACCAGCAGAAAAGTACACAAACTGTTAAATTCCCTCCTAGCACATTCTTAGCAGTGTAGACAGGAGCTAGCTGGCACAGCAAGAGCTAGATGGCAAAAGTTATTTTCAAGAATGGATGTCATTACAGCTGCATTACTTTCTGCAGATGATCACAATACCGTATTTTTATGGCCTTATTCTGTAACAGCAAAAAACTGTTCAATGACATTCTATACCGATCTAAGATAAGAGTAGGAAAATACTCATTATGCATCTATATTAGGCCTTCCAGTTCTACTATTATTTTTTTAAAGGTTTCCATTTACACATTCATGCAAATAGGACACTGCAGACAGCAAAGAGATACTGATGTAAATGAGGCCACCATCCAGACAGTAAGTATCCACTATGATTCCCATTATTACTCACTAATGTAATTCAAATCTAAAAATACATAGATTAGCTTTAATCCTTCTAACTCTGTCACCTCCCCAGGACCTTCAGTAGAGGATGTATTTCTCAACTTTCTTGGCACAGTCCAGTGTAGTCCATTGCCGGCTGTCAGAACAGCTCTCTAATTTTGTTAAGTAGGAAAATGAGCTGCCAGATTCCAAAGAGACCAATAATTTATACCACAGTTTCCTGCTAGCTAGCATGTGTTCACATCATGAAAACTTCACTAATGAAATTTTTGAGGGTGCTGGGGAAAAAAAAGCTAAAAACCCAACAGTGGGCAAAGTACCCATGATTTCAAGTAAGAAATATTGATGTCTGTAAATAATATATTAAGACAAATATGTTCCAAAACTTTGGAGAGTCCATTATCTCTCTCATTCATAGTAATATTTTCATCCAGGAAAAAAAGCAATTAACAAAACCAAGCACTCCCAATTAATATGGCATAAGTTTACAAAGATATGTGTCTGAAATAAACATTGCTTTAAAATTTAAATTATCATTATTTAAAACTGAAGTGATTAACAGACAAAAAAAAAAACAAACAGATATGTTAATTCATATTAAATATTCTTTTATGTTCTGATTTTATAAATGTGACCAGAACATCTGTTCATTACTGAGAATAACATAAGTAAGTCAGTGCTATCACTATTTTGCAAAAGAATTAATGAACTTTCATTATATGTAACATTTATTTTAGGAAAATAATGTCTTCAAAGTAGTCTGGTTTCCTATAACAGCAGACATTCATTTTCTTTATAGCCAAACATGCTCGTACTCAAGCTCTTAAAACCATTGCTGTCTAGACATCACTAACATTCTTAACTGAGTGCCTTAAGAAGTTCAATGTCCAAAGTTTTCAAAGTTCAAAATTGAAATATTTGATTGGACTTGGACTTCAAAAAAAGTTGTATGCAACACTAAGAGCTCAAAGAAAAAAAGTGATTCTTTGCATTAAACTTGATGCTTAAATTTAAAGGATAATTCCTTTACTTGTTTTAAAAGGAGAAAAAAAACCAAAAAAAAACCAAAAAGCACAACCCCCCCCCACTTCATTTCATAAGAGTATTATGAATACTAAAGAAAATCTTCAGCTTCAGATCTACAAGATAAACATGGGCTCTGAATCCATACATGAAAGGGAATTAACAACTATTTTTATAAGAGAGATAAGTTTTATGAAGACCATCTGTGGCCATTGCTTGTGCAATAAGAACACTCCACATTCACTAATTCAAGACTGCCTAGCATGATTGCTGAGCAAAGAAGAAACTCTATTCTAAAACTAGTATATTGCCAGTTCTAGATAATGTATCTATACATATTTATGTATGTATGTATATATATATATATATGCAGTTATAGAAGGTTATATAAGTTAAAGGTTATAGAACTTACAGGTATTAAATATTTGTGCTCATCTCCTTTGAAACTATATATAAACTTCCAATATTCTACAAAAAATTATTTCTAGGTATTTTCCAAAACACAGCATCCTGCTTTATACCAAATATCACAGAAGTCAATGAGAAATTTGTGTTACAATCTTTACCATGATTTGATTTTCAAATCAGTTTACAAGGCCAAAGTGAAAAAAGATGCTGATTCTCAGACACATCCAGAACATGTGGATATATTGGGACAGTGTGTAAAGTCCTGAAAAGAGCAATTCCATAATTCAGACTGACTGCCAAATAAATTCCCAATACATTTAAGGTAGTTAAACAAGTAGCAAAATATAAATATTTGAATGGAAAACCCAACCAAACAAAACAAACAAGTAAACAAACAAAACAAAGTAGAACAGAGAAAGCATTTAAAGTGAAAAAAAGAATATTTTAAAAATCAGGTTTACCATACACTTTCTAAATTTAGAGTCTCTTTGCATTGTCATCTTGATTATTTCCTATAGACACTTGATCCACACATCCACAGGTTTAAATGCTGTACATAAATTTAGGTCTTGAACTGCATCTCCACTCCTACTTATGGAATTTTCTGCCTCTCCTTCCATTTGTTTAATTTTATATTCTGCATTGTAGGAGGTCTCAGAAATCCCAATAATATTTGTAGCTACCCAAAATTTACCCATTTTTTACTACATGTGGAAGTTAGTTTCGACACTTCCCTCACTAAATTCTTAAATCTCACCATGTCTTTAGAAGTACAAGCCTCTAATTGACATTTCAAACACCACATCCTGTACTCGACTGGAAGATTAGCAAATCAACCACTCATTGCAGTGACAAGAGAGGGGACAATGACAATTGTTTTTCTCTGAAGTGAAGGCATGATTAAATTTTAGTTTAAAACCTTCTGAATATGCCTGATTGCTGCCAGTTGATCTGATATCCTATTTCCAGGTACAGCAGGTGCTGGTTCTTCAGAGAAAGAAATGAGACAGCTTCAAGATTCATCCGGCGTATGTCCTTGTTTGCATTTGGGGAGTCTTCTGACCCCTATGCAGGCCACTGTTTGAATCCCTGAAGCGTATGATTTGATTTTCTTTACCATCTTCACTACAAAGAGCTACGTGTTAACATTGCAGAATTAAAATGGAGGTTAATGTTCCACTACTGTGTGTAAGCATAAAGGCAAGGCATGAAGTGCAAGCAGAATGAGTTTATACATCACACTGACAAAGATTATACATCCTTAATCACCTTGAACAGCACTTCACTGGAAAAAAACATGAAATTCAAATTTGCTACAGAGTAGAGACATAATTTCCTCTATAAGAGAACAAGAATATTCTTTGTATAGCCTCACAAACATCCTTTTTATGACGGATTAAAGCAAATCTATTTTGGTTCTTTAAATGTTGGGAGGAAGCAGTCTTTCTAGAAACTACCTAGTATTTTGCTGTGTTGCTTTTTCCCAAACCACCATGCAGAAAGAACCTAGGATGCTGTGCTCTGTAAAATCTGCAGAAAGAAATTCTATTAACTTTATCAAATTGAACCTTGCTGTTGATATGACTAAGTTTCTACATTATTTAGTCTGACTTTAATAATATTCACAGTATTCTCTTAATTCATTAACAGAAATAGGAAGTGCAATAATAAATATCTGACATTATCTTCACTGGGACACACCAGTTACATCACACCTTGCAGTGACACTCTCTGAATTCTACTTAAGGAATAAGGTAAGACATCAGTACCTATTTTCTACCCAAAATAATATTATTTGGGACTATGTAATCTACCTAAATTTCATTACTTGCTTTTGAGTTTAGAGTGTCTGATGCAGTTAAAGAAGTACTACATTATTTAATATGTTGATGTAGTACAAGCTGTATTAGTAAAGGTAAAAAATACACCAGAAAGAAGATAATAGAGACTGGAAGAATTATGATATGGGAGATAAAGTAAAAAAGGCAAAAGCAGAAATGTTGCAATTTGAGTTCTAGGAAATTATCATGGTTTCAACACATCTTAAAATTTATTTTAAAACCAACAAAAATTGTCAGTATCTTCTAAAGTTAAGGTAGTTCAAATAAAACCAAAATAAAACCATCTGACATCAGTTCTGTGTAATGACAAGAATATACAGCAACCAAAGGGATATTTTGAAAAAGTAGCTTGTCAGATCCTCTCATTTTAAAAAGCAATTAGAGTGAAATTCTTCTACTAGTCAAAAATAATAGCACAAGAAGGAGCAGAGCTGAGATTCAAATTTTAGGATCTTACATCCAGCGAGAATTCATTATGTCCATTTTTCTGCTTGAAACTTGCAGTTCCCTACAGTTTTAGCTTTTCACAGTATCTGCCAATAAAGTGTTTAAAATTGTTTTGAGATTCTGAGATTCTGGACAGCTTGTTTAGATACTCAAGTACACTGTGAAGCTGCATGTATTTCTGTATAAACTGCACTGTCCCACATTCCTAGGAAAAAAAAAAAAAAAGAAAAAATCTATTGAATTTCCCTTATGGAGGGAGCTTACATGCTGGATTTGTGTCAGTGAATGAATCAACAGGCCTAGGAGCTACAGACTGTAACATATTGGAAGGGATCTTAAGTAGATTTTGCCACTCAGCAATACAACAATTATTCAATATGAGAGAGATTTTCCTGCCTTCACTCTTGGTATCTATTTCTGAACCACACTGGAACATTTTTTTGCTTGCTCTAATACTTCTGATTCTTATCACATTCTTTTTTCTTCAACACTAATAGGAGAGCAGAGTTCAGTGTGGAAGTACTTTTATGAAATAAAACTACAGTGCAAACTCCAGAAGAGACTCTAACCACCTCTGGCTGTAAGAAGTTATAACATATATTACAACATTATTCTCTTCCCAGGTAGAGAAAGAAAATCCGGCATTGTGTAAACGCTCTGTGATTACATGGTAATACCATAAAAACCTAATCAATATCAGGAAAAAGATCACTTTAGGGAGCCAAATAGGTGTGGAACATGACGGGAAACAAAAGACTCCTATAAGAACACTGGCAACAAAACAGGACCAAGGAAAACTCACATTTGCTGCTAATAAAGATAGGAGATCGAGCGATGAAGGAAGAACACATAAACATGCTGGTACTCATTTTCCTCTTCTGCCTTTACAGGTGAGGTCTACTCTCAGTAGTCCTTACTGTACTTAATGGCCTCAGGGTCTGAGGGAGTGAAGTCTTACCCACAAGAGTAAATCAGGGTAGAGAGGAGTACCATAAATTGATCAGACTGGAAATACCAAGTCCATAGAACTGCACGGGACTCAAAGACATTAAGATACAACATTGCTTTGAGACTGCTCTCATCTCTGAGAGATAATACCTTTCTAGCACTACCACTGTTGCTGCTACAAAAAGTAGTTTGTTTTCAAAGAGAGAATGAAAAGGAATGAGTACTAAAACCCAAGTCCAAAAACTTTGTGTGTGAGGCCAGACTAAGCATTTATACCTCTCAAATGTTTTTTTCCACTGTCTACTGGTAGCTCACTTCCACTAGTCTGCACGATTGCCAGAAAACATTGTCATGATACAAAAATAAAGCACTTCAGAAATCAGTGCTCAGCAGCAACAAAGGGTAGCCTTTGTTCTGTAAAACAGCCCAAACAAAATGTTTCATCAACACTTTCTACTGCCAGAGTGTTAAGATTTCAGCAGCACAGAATCCAGTGTAACAAAAAAAACCAAAGTGTGTGAGTACACAATGTTAAAAGGAAATGGAACCTTTCTTATCAAGTGGAATAAATCCCACCAGAAAACAAGAATACCTATTCCTTTAAACCTAAATAGGAAATTTGCAGACATTTTGAAAGCATTAGGGGCTGAGAAAATAGGCAGATTCCCAACCATATATGTGTTCAACATTCCTCCTCTCTCTTAGACAAGATCCCATGTCTGAAGTTCTGACAAAAACTGGAGTATCTACAGTACTGACTTGCTACTGAGAAGGAAATAATTTACTTCTTTCTAGGTGAAGATTGTAAAGTACATCATTTACTTAATACTAAGCTTGCATTAATAATGAAACTGTGCTGCACATTTAGGTACTTCAGAGCTGTACCTGTGGGCTGGGGCTACAGCACCCTTAAGTGAGAAAGGATGGTAAACAGAAGAATAAAACGCCAAAAATGAAAAGCGTCAAAAGTGTTACATTATAAACAAACAGAAAGGTCTAGGAAATAATGTGCAAATAAAGACCTGTTGTTTTAATGAAGACAAAGGAAAGAAAAACAAACCACTTAAGAGAAAATGTGAACTTGATACCAATCCATATATTATGCGTGTTACCACAGTGTTAAATATCACATATATGTGGTATATAAATAGTCAATTATTATACAGTTCAGATTTTTGAATGCTGCCTTGTCAACCTACATAGGGAGTAATTATTATATATTGGTTAGCTATTTCTACAAAATCTGAAATATTTATCAAAAGTTGATAGATCTTTGATCTGTGTAAATTAAGTGCAGTTGTGAAATGGCAAATGTTATGTAAAGTAGTTGGGTTAAAAAAATCCCAAACTTTTAAGAACTAATACACAAAGTGAACAATCTTGCATTGCTCTGAAAGTATTGCAAGGGTCATCAGTGTTTGGTATTGAGACATACTTCATATAAAGCACTATTTCCTGAATTTAAAAGAATACTGTCTTGCATTCCAGAGAACTAACATAAAAGAAAATAAAAAGTATGTTTTCATATGCCAGACAGTACACAAAAATATTTCTGATAGAATGCATGAGGCCTATCCATGTATTAACTGGCAGAGCTGTGTTTTGGATCTTGATTCCTTTTCACTCAGTTCTGACAATTATTGGAAGTTTCATTTTAGCATTATGAAAAAAATTGCATATACTTTATGTACAGGAATTCTTTCACCTTTTTTATCCAACGATTTTCTGGTCCATACCAGTTTATGTCAGTTGACAACTTTATACTTTTTGACAGTTCTACTTAATTTATTAGGAATTTTATATAAATTCAGCTTCTTTAGTATAAGTGTGAGCAATTGAAATAATTTTCTTAATTTAATAATTAGATAGAAGAGATAATTCACAAGAACAAAAAAAGATAAAAAGACTGTTGCTCATGTAAACTTCAGCAAGGCTTGCAAGCACAGCAATCTCGTAGCCATGTTCTGGAAACGCAGTCTGGATGGATGGACTTCACAGCATAAGAAAGGCTTGTTGGAAAAGTAGCCAGTGACCAGGGTCAATACTGGAGCATATATTGTTAAATTCCTCCATCAGTGATCTTGCCAAAGGGATGGAAGAAATGGGGCTCTTCAGCCTGGAAAAGAAAAGGCTCTGAGAAGACCTTATTGCAGCCTGACAGTACTTCAAGGGGGCTTATAAAAAGGGGGAGGGTGATTTTTTACACGGGTAGATAGCAAGAATAGTCGTACAAAGGAATGGTCTTAAACTAAAAGAAAAGAGATTTAGAATAGATGTTAGGAAGGACTTCCCTTCTGTGAGAGGGGTGAGACACTGGAACAGATTGCCAGATCTGTTGGCAGATGCCAGATCCCTGAAAACGTTCAAGTTCAGGTTGGTTGGGCTCCGAGCAACCTGATCTAGTTGAAGACGTCCCTTCTCAGTGCAGGGGGTTGGACTAAATGACTTAACTGTTAGTTCTACTTTTGTTCCAACTTCAGTCTATACAGATCAAGGCGATTTTTTTAATAGTTCCTGATATAAGTTTTCTTCCATCACACATTTGTCTTAAAAAGAAGTAAGTTATTTTAAAACTAAACTGTAGTTGTTTTGGAAAATCAGAATGATGAAACTGAAATAAAATAACCTGTTAAATGTTACAGAGAATATTAAAAATCATATGAATTATGAACATGTACAAAACAAATATGAAAACCTTTAGACCAGCTGTTAACTAGCATTTCAAAGCCAAATGAAGTGAGTTCATAGAATAATGCACCAGATGGAAGAAATATGTATACCCAGGGAATAACTGTTTCTTTATCTGCAATTCTAGCTTACTTTCAGACACATAACAACTCAGGAAAACTTCTTCACTCTGTGTAATACCTTGAAATAATGTAGATTCTTTATGTCCTTGTCATTTTTTGTATGTGTTTTTCCTTCAGTGGACAAAAGAGGAAAGCAGTAGGTATAAAAATGAAAACAGACTTGAGGTGTCTTAAAAAAATCTCATATGTTTTCTTATTTAGCTTATGTCTTCACGTGATCAAATATTATATGTATTATTTAATAAAATATGCATATAGGTGTCCTTATAAATGAAACTAACAGTTTTCTGAATATAGCTTCTGTTTAATATTGATAACTTCCTACATCTGGATTATTTTGGATATGCAGAACTATAGAGAAATTACTTTAATTGGCAACTATAAAGGACATGTCAGGCAACTTCTCCAGTACATGCTTAAATACAAGATACATATGCTGAAAATGGTGCTGTCAAACAACATATTTAACTGAAACGTGATAGAGAAAGTTGTACCAATATGTTATGTGCTAATAGATTGACAGGAAATAAGGATGTTGCAAATTAGTTCATTAACAAACAACAGAAGGATATTTTAGTTTTAGTTTTCTCCAAATGCTTAGAGATTGACAAAGAGAATTGGTTTTGTGAGGTAAGGTTTTGGTAGTGGAGAGGCCACAGGGGCAGTTTCTGTGAGAAGCTGCTGGAATCTTCCCCCAAGTCTAATAGAGCCAGTGCCAGCCAGCTCCAAGACTGGCCAAGGTTGAGCCCAGCAGAGATTGAGGCAGTGCCTCTGGAATAACAGCTTTAAGAAGGGGAAAGAAGTTACTGCTCAGGAGCAACTGCAGCCAGAGAAGAGAGGATTGAGAATATGTCAGAGGAACCACTCTTTAGACGCCAAGGTCAGTGCAGTGGGAGGGGAGGAGGTGCTCCAGGATGTGGAGCACAGATTCCCCTGCAGTCCATGGCGAAGACCATGGTGAGGCCCCCATGGAGGTCCATGGGGGATATACTGATATCCACCTGCAGCTTATGGAGGACACCACACTGGAGCAGGGGAAGAGTGTGAGGAGTCCCCCTCATGAGGAAGAAGGAGAGGAAGAGACAATGTGTCATGAACTGAATACAACCCTCATTCCCTGTCCACTGAAGAGGACGATGTTCAGAAGCAGGAATACAGTTAGGCTTAGGAAGAGGAGAAGGGTGGGGGAAAGGTATATTAAGATTTGGTTTTATTTCTCATTATCCTTCTCTGATTTGAATGGTAACAAATGCAACAATTTCCACCAAACAGAGTCTGTTTTGCCTGTGATGGTAATAAGTGAGTAATCTCTCCCTGCCCTTATTTTCGTCCACAAGCCTTTCATTATATTTTCTCTTCCCCGTCCAGCTGAGAAGGGGAATGTTAGAATGACTTTGGTGGGCACTTGGAATCCAGCCATAGTCAATACTATCATATACATAGAAATTAATTTTCTACATGTCAAAAATATACATGGTCCTCAGATGCTGCAAATCCATCTAGGTCGTGATTTACAAAACTTTGGGATACTGGTGGTTTTTTGTGCACTAAGTGCTTTAGACCAAAGCTTTTCTACATTAAGTTCAGCAAATTTCGGCATATACTAAGAAATATTACTCATGTGCATATATTGTTTTATCCTAAATCTCAAGACCCAGTCAAATTATTCATTATTTGACTACTTTGGCTGTGGGGAAAAAAAGTGCTTTCAGAGATATAACTTCATAATAAAAACTGCAGAAAACTGAGCGTGATGTAGACATCAAACACTAATACTTTCTCTCAGCATTTTGTTCAACCAAGCATAAATTCCTTTGTTGTTAGTATACGTTTCAATGTTGCCATAAAATGAAGTTAGCATCCAATGTATACAGATTTTAAAAAAAAGATGTGTTTCTTTGTTTTGTGCTATGACTTTACTGATTTTGCATAATCACTGCAGCAAGTTGTGGAAGAGACAGAAAATTAATAAAACCTGCCAACAGCACAGAGGATAAAATCATTGCTGTGAATTTTCAGCTGTGCTGTATTAGGTTATTTACTGCACACTACAGAAACAGAGGATGTTTAGCTCAAATGCAGGCAGAAAATAAAGGCCTTCCAAGTCCAGATGTCTTAACTCTGATGAAAAGATAAAAGTTGAATTTTGAAGTGTTAATATTTTATTTCTAAAATATTTTAATTATAATTTTTCAGCCCCTAAGGCACTTCCTTTTCCTGTTTTTTTTAAGCAACCAGATGGTTGAAACTTGTGGAACAAGAGCTATTTGCACATTCAGTCCTCAGTCTTTACAATATTCTCTAGAAAACTCAACTTAAGAAGATAGTAGTAATTGCACCTACAAAAATAGCATTGTGGACAGAAAGCTAAGAACTTGACAGTTAAATTCATTTCTCCTCTCCTTGCTGACTAGAGTGCAAATCCTTGCTTAAGAAATAATGAAGGAAGGCTTGCTTGCCTAAACAACCTGTAAGAGACTCCAACAGAAGCTATTACAGCAATAACATGAAGGTATAAGAAGAGCTTTCCAAAGTACTCTAAAATCTACAGAAACACTGTCAGTAGTGCCAAAGTCACATACAACTTGCATAATAATCAGTTCAGTGTGAGACCCTTTCTATAGTCACAGCTGCAATGCATAGGGAGACAAAATTTATTTACACAATCTCTCAAAAATATATAGGCAGGCAGCAGCTTGAACTGAACCCTGGTTCATTCCTAGATTCAGAACTATTTGTGATTTGGAAACAAGCAGCTCTGTTAGGAATTGTCAGACTGCATTTGTACCTGCCATGAATGAGTGTTTTGGGCTGCTCAAAGACCTGGCAGCAAAGGTACTGGCAAAAGCAGGTTTACTATAAAAGCGAAAGCATGAAAAGGTTTGTTGGCAAGGTGCACTCTATTACTTATTAGATGGTTAAAGCACACAGGGAAAAATCAGACTAAAATCTGAAATCAATAAATCTAAAACTAAATTATCGACATAGAGGCAGAGATGGAAAGGGTTAAGGATAAAAAAATATTAAGGGAGATCCATCCATGGAGTCACAAGTTTCAGAGTGGAACCTCTTGCCAAACTTTGCCCTGGACTTGACCAACAATTTAGACCAAAATTTTTAGGCAGCACCTATACCTAACAGCACAAAAGTGATAGCTGAATGACACAATTTAATCAAAGATTCTGTAAATTGACTGTAGCACAACAATAACTCACTTACAGACCTAACTTGCTTACAAGTCAAATATAATTTAGAATCTAAGAGATTAACATTCCTTGTACATTTACTGTATCACATTCACGCACACACAGACTTAAGGAGCATGTACAAAGTTCCATAGTCAGCATTCAACAGCAGACCTCCAAGTACAGCAAACTTGGGCATTCCCTATCTCTGAGAGGCATCCCACTCAGAGGGAATTTGCTGGTCACAGCCTGTGCTGTCCAGCAGAGCTTAAAAGGTCACACTTAGGATCACTATTGATAGGGCCACAAGAGAGTTGTCTTTAGTCAGAGTAATTTTCCATCCTGGGGCCTCAATCCGGGTCAGTAACTTTCTTTGAAAGTTCGATAACAAAAATATTGTTCTACTTGGGTTGTTATTCAGGCAAGAAAAATAGGTTTCCAGTGCTGTTCGTTAAAAAGCAGGAGGTCATTAGACAGCAGAAATTCCTAGCAGCAGACAGCGCTTCTGCTGAGATCAAGAGGAGCTCAGGCCAGGTGCTGCTTGTCAAGACTGAGCCCTAATGAGCATTTCTGAGATAATAGTGCAGCTCAAGGAAAGAGGGGAATGCACCACCACAGTGCCTTACTTAAGAGGTAAACCCCAACTTCCTTGCTACTCACCAGACAAGGAACAGGTCTTCAGACAATCCTAAGTTTTACCTTGGTCTAAGAATTTTGAAACAAACAAACAAACCCAACTATTTGTGCACACTATTTGTACAACTACTATACAATGTTAGCCTTTGAAAGGGAGGTGGAGAAGAAAAAAAAAAAATGCAGCTATGACCATATAATGATTTGGATGTGAGTTCTGTCCTTATAGAACAGTCCTCTATTTTAAATTAACTTCACAGTCACTCAGATAAAGGTCAAACATATCTTCAGCTATACATGCTTAATGCAAGTGTTCAGGCACTGCAAAGATTAGTTGGGTCTATGCTATCCTTTCACATGAAGACAAGTGCTTACTCACTGCAGTGTGCATGACTGACATCCATCCCTGACCACATATTCCATTACATGATGCTTATTTTAATGTCACTCAACAAATATAGGAAAAGCCACCAAGGCTCTTTCCAGACCATCTTGATGTTTTGCAGTGCAGTATGAATTGCAAACTGCTAGAGAAGGACATCAGGCCTGCTATAAAATGGGGAGATAGTCTAAATCTCACTGTATTGTTTTATTTCCAGTTCCAGGATGCAGAATAGATTAATTTAAATCCAGTCTGCACTACCAGCTTCTATTAAGTCTTTCGTGAGCTCTCACTGCACTGCGAAAGAAAACCAGAAGAAGGGGGGGGGGACGACAGTGGAAGTATGTAGAAATGCAAATTATTCCATGCACATGCTTCTTAAAAGTAGCAGCTCTTTCTCCTGTTCATTCTCTCAGGATTTAGCAATGTCCCTACAAAAACTTTCTGGCCTCCTATGTGACACTTAGTACCTCCACTCCATCTAAATTCCTCTGATGGAGCAATGGCCAGGAGTAGCACTACAGATTTTCATCACAATGAACAATGTTAATGAAAACCTAATCATAAAGGAGTACAAAAACCTCAAGAGTGCCATGATATTTTCTTTAGAAACATCAGAAAATAGGCCAAATAGGCTGGTGTAATGCTAAATGTGACTGTCATGGTGTGACTGGGGTTTGCCAAATTTAATACATTCAATTTCTTTTGGGAATAGGAT